>JABKBF020000056.1:600000-962905 GCA_014182405.2 Eucalyptus sideroxylon | reverse complement strand
GGAAGAGTAGGTGAGAAGCTTCAAATCAGAATCTCTTATCAAATATCGAAGTGTTTACATTAAATAAGAAAAGATCGAAGACGATAGACAAGAGAAAGAGAGAGAAAATGGAAAAGGCGGATTTTTTTTTTTTTTTTTGGTAATAAAAGTCAGTTCTATTTTTTTACCAAAAAAAAAAAAAAAGTCAGTTCTATTAGTGCTTCAGTGCATGCATATGTGTGGAGGACAATTTAAACGGTGGCTACTTCAAATGACATTTTAGTCTTTTGCGTTCCAGGCCGAACGTTTTCAAGAAGCGCCATCATGATTTCCACTTTAAAAAGGTAGTCAAAAGACAAATTGACGACCCCACTAGAGAAGTAGATTTTTTTGACGTAAATGCACTCATCAATAATTTAAATCGATAACTGTAGACATAAAGGTTATATTACGGTTGCCGTTCTTGCCATTTTATCAAGTTCCATTACTCGGTCATTAGGATTGTCAATTAGCCACAGACACTTAAACAAAAGTAACATGTCTTGTCATTTCATATTTGAGATATACCGGCGATGAATGGAGATAAGGCCAGTACATCTTTTTTCCTTTCATAACAAGATATTGCCAAATCACCATTTTGAAAAATGGACACTCCAATTCAAATTCTCTAGCTTTTTCAAGGGCAGTGAGAGGCCTCTGATGAGTACAATAACGAAAACCGGCCCAGAAGGGCTCACTTTACATCTAGGCTGTTTGGTCTCACAAGCAGTAAGGAGAAGGGGATTCTCATGGGCACACGTGAATTTTTTCTTGTTACTACAAAATGAATGATTTGCGAATCAATGTGTAAACGTGGAAACCGAATTTTACACGCTCTTCATATCAAGCCACCCATGTCAATGCCATCAACCAACGTACTAAAAGCTCATCTATGGAAGTCTTAAGAATTTGAAAAGTGACTAGGGGAATCATGTCATCTGCATGTACATAACGTATAAAAGGATAAGTCACACCTCCAAATTATCTTGGGGAGCAATTCAGAATTTCTATTACTCTATGATGTTCGAAGCTGAGTCCTTTTAGGTTCCAAGCATACTTAATTGAAAAGTCGCATCAGTGAGCGTGCTATTTAAGTACTACGAAACTCACAAATTGAAAAGGAATTCAACATCTTGGAAGGCTGATAAGAAGGTAAATGCAAATTTAGCCCTTAGTTTCTGGCGAGAACCCTCTGAATCTTCAAGGTCCATGAGGTCTTCAGAATCTTGCTGGTTTTCTTGACTGTAAGTTTTTATGAATTCACAAGGAACGCTCTGTCCATGAGGACATTTGAACTGCCGATATGTGATAAGACATAGGAATGCAAGCATAAACTAAAGAGAAGGCAAACAAAATGTACATTTATGCTAGTATTTACTAGTTCCCATAGTCTATATTAGCAGTCTAAATGGCTTAATGAGGAAGTCTTTAATCACAACTTGCAATCTGAAAACAAAATACCACAATCCTGTGCTCTTAGACTAATAAGCACATGTAATCAATATAGAGACATGCATGAATCCGGTGAATATCTGAGTCGCCAATCTTACACTGCAATATGCATCGAACAAACATGAAAAGCTGCACTAAGGGTCCTAGATGGATACATATACAAATCAAGCAAGTAATATTCTTTACCCTGGCAAAAAGGAAATCTTCTTTTCTTCTTTTCATACCACTGAGGTTGTTGGACTAATTTTTAAGGCCTAGAGTCGAACCACATTTTCTTCATTTCCAATCATAAGTTTGAACTTGCTTGCAATAGCTCTCATGAGCCAGTTGTTGCAGGGGAGCAATATCCAACTGGTGTTGTTGTGCTGTTGTAGCGAAATCAGTAATCCCAAGCCTAGGCCCGTTGTAGTACTTAAGCTGGACATTTTGTGTCGCCTCTTCTTCCCTAGCCTAGGCAGCCAGAGAAAGTACCAAATTAGTCACCGTTTGGAATAAGGGATACCTCCGATTTGAATTCTCTAAGCTTATCAAGGGCAGTGAGAGGCCTCGGGCACGTGGAACCATTAAAAAGCTGCTCAAGAGGGCTCTTGGACAATTAGACTATTTTTCCTAACCTGCACTAAAGAAAAGAGGAATTCTGATAAGACTGTAACTAGGTTAGAAAGGAGAAGCAAATCCAAAAGTAAGTGCACCTTCAATTGATTCATCTGCATTGATTAAAGGAGACATGAATTGCTTTAGTAATATATGGCCTCAAATGACGCTTCCGATGCTCATATCAATCGACCTAAGTGATTTTCTTACTAGCAGTATCTAGATGGAGACTTTGACCATAAAATTGTCCCTATCAATGAGCTCAAACACGCGGCAACACCTTCGTTCAGACAAGCTTCTCTCATAAACGTGGGCAACCACCAGAGATGTTTGCTGGATAACAAATGTCAAGAGATGCACCGGCCACGAATTGTCTAGATACCTAAGTCAGAATCAAAACAACACAGGGGCGGGAACAAAGAGAAACACGGAGAAAACTGGGGGAACCGAGGAGAGCAGAAGAGAACGCAAAGAGAGAGAGAGAGAGAGAGAGAGAGAGAGAGCGAGAGAGGAGCGGACAGAGCATCGAGCAAGGAGAAAAAAGAGAGCAAAGAGGAGAGGGGAGAAAGAAAAAGCTCCGCCGCTAGTGGCTGAGCCCTTGCGCTCACCGCCTCTGTCCCAACCACACTGCCGCTATCACCGCCCGCTTTGTCGCGTTGGAATGTTGACCCCGAGCCACTGCTGCTTGCGATCCTGTCCATGTTGTTGCTGCTGCCTAGGAGCCGTGACGCTGCCGCAGCCGCAGCCACCGCCTCCGCTCTTGCTTGCCTCTTCACTTAAGCCGCGAAGTTGCTGCAGCTCGTGCTGTCGCTCGCCTGTCCGCGACCCTCCTGCTGCTTACCCTATGTCGTCTGAGCCGCCGCCCTCCGACCCAAACTGCTACAACACCGTCGTCGTTGCAGCCCTCAACCTTTGCCCGACGCCTGCGACCCGTGACGTCGCACCTCCACCCGTCTCCGCAGTTGTCACTCACTGTGTCACCACTGTCGAGTCACCGCCGTCCGCACTACCATGGCCAAGAAGCCCTAGAGAAGAAGGTTAGAAGTCGGGTCGAATCCGGGTAGGGCTTTCTTAGGAATCGGGTTGCGGTTTAGGAGCCGAGCTGGGCCTTGATTAATCCGGACCGGGTTTGGGCCGGTTTAGTCTGGGCTTGTGGGCTAGTTAGGTCGCGGGCCTATGGGGGGTGAAATAGAGATTGGGCCCATCGGTTGGGCCCAATCCAAGCTGCACGAAGGCCCGACCAAGGCTAGTCGGGCCTTGTCTTTTGGGCGGGCCGATCGGCCCTACCCCAGCCGGGCCAAACTCGAGTGGGTCTAACTGACCCACCCCAACGAGGTTAGACCAAAGTCCGGCCCAATAATTTTTTTTTTTTTTTTAAAGTATTTTATTATTTTTTAAAATTTTAATTTTTTAAAAAATAATAAAAAAATTCAAATATCCAAAAAATGTAGGGTTTGGTTAGGAATTGTTATGTATTGCTTTCTTAGTGTGATTATGCCTTTATTTGCTCGTATGTTGATTATGTCGCATGTTTAATTTGCATATTTAATTATATTTAATTGCATGCGCTCAATTTACTACAATTAGGATCTTGGTTGCTAATTGTGATTTTAATAATTGCGTACCTACATGATCACTTCACAAGTTAGTGGATAAGTATAAAATCGATCCAAACTGCCTGACAAAAATCATTTCCTTTAAAATGAACAAGATTAGGTATCGAAAGGACACTAGTTGGTCAATTAATGTAATCAAGTCCCTTGTTGCGTAGGAAGTGAGGTACATTAACATACCTCACTTGGTTTCTAATTGACCCCAATAGGCTTCTCTTTTTTGTGAAATTTTTAAGAATACCCCAATGTCGTGAGGTATGGGCTTGGGAGAGCCCGCGCCTAATCATGAGCCTTAGATCCGCCTTTTAGGCAATACCTCTAAACCTACTCCCTCCCTCCCTCCCTCCCCCTCCCCGAGAGTAAGTCGACAGCTTGGCGACTCCACGGGACTTGGTTTTAACCTTAGAGGACTTAGACCAAAATTAATCTTGTTAAAAAAATTTTGTTTGGTAGCGAGGATTCCAGGTACATCCTTAATATTAAACGTGTTAAATGTTTTTGTAGAATGGGAGGTATAAGGGGAAGTGTTTACTCACCTTTATATTGCAGGGAGGTGTAGGAATATATGGTTTATTTTTTATGAATAATTTTTCCCGTCAAATAATTCGATGTGGCAGTAATTTAGGGTGCGTTTGACAATTTACCAAACAGTAACAAATCCTATTCTTTTGTTTTCGGTAATGGATTTGAAATAAAAATCCGTTTGATAAATTTTTTATTCTCGGGAATAGATTTGGAACATAATCAAGGAGTAAAAAAAAATTGCTTCTTTGTTCTCGAGAACAATTCTAGAATCAAGCAAACCTAAATTTCTTCTTCTTCTTCTTCTTTATCTCTTCTTCCACTGTAGCCACCACTGGTCAACACCGCTGCTGTTGTCCATCACCAGCGATCGCTTGGATGAGAGTGCCTAGTTGGGTGAGGATTTGGTGAGGCTCCTCACCTAACCAAGGCTTGGTTGAGACTTGCCCGGCTGTCGGCGAGGTCATTGGCCCTCATCTAGCCCACCGCTAGTCATCCCAAGGCCGGCGACTAGTCAAAGCTTGAAGAAGAAGAGAAATGAAAGAGAAGAATAAACTTTTTTTTTAAAAGCAATAAAATTATTTTAAAACTTTTGAAAAATGGTTTGAATTAGAAATTTTGAGGACGGTACCAAACATAATTCCATTTCAAGAATAAAAATTTTGGATAGTTACAAATGCCTTCAAATGTTTAGAAATTAATTCCGAAAATAGAATAAAAAAGAATCATTTCTAATTAAAAATTATTCCTGAGAGCAAAATGATTACCAAACACACCATTGTTATATAATATCTTATGGGACTCGCTAGTAAGATGAAGTCAATGAGTGAGAAGTTATTTGTCTCTGTTTATAGATCTAAAGTGAGGGAGAGGGTTTATATTCAAAAGAACAAGTGTCCCATTGCCAATCTCGAGCTCTCAAAGCAAGCGGATGAATAGAGAAGCGCGACATTGGACTACAGAGAAGGAGCAATTTGTCGAAGTCGTCGAACTATGAGAGAGAGAGAGAGAGAGAGAGAGAGAATCTTCCAAAAAAACAGAAGCTTTCATTTTGCTAGCCCTTGCCAAGTCGGACGAAGAATTTATCACATTAGACTTCAATTTCACAAGAAAAGCCACTTTGTATTTAAAATATAATCTAAAGTGTCATGTATGATGAATTGTCGAAATAGACTCGTGATGAAAGTGCAATCATATCCTAACATTTTTACCATCAAGTTCTTTTCTTAGTTCATTCTAATTCAACTAATAGAAAATGCTAACGTTAATTTTTTTATTGTTTTCTTTCTCTTATGTGATGGTAATGTCACCAAAACATGAAATATAAGACAAAAATGAGATCCTTTTGGTCTAAATTTGTTTTTTTAATAAAAAATTTATTTAAATTATATTAAAATAAGCAAACTTAAAAAAATACAAAAAAGAAAAAAAAAAAAAAATAAAAAATAGTCCATCGCCTAGGTTTGCAGGTCCATCACCCTTGATGGTGAGGGCCTACCTCACTATCATCAACCCTTCTCAACGAGGTGGGGTAGCGACACATTGGGGAGAGTTGCTAACCCCTGCCTACATTTCCTTCACTTTTTTTTTTTTTTTAATAAATTATCTTTAAATTTTGCTTATTTTTAATATAATATAAATAAAATTTGCAGTAAAAATCCATATTTGAATCAGAACAATATTATTTATATTACCTCTATACTATTTTTTGTTAGTCAAATTAAATGGAGTTAACATAAAAGTTTCATTGTACCAATTTGAGGATTTGTAATTTTTTAAAAGGTTTATTAGTTCAATTATATTTTCTTGATAAATTTTAAATTTACAATGTAGTTATAAAAAATAAAAAATAAAAAAAGTATCCATATTTTCCCAAAGTAATAGAACCAGAAAACTTCCCTGCACTCTGCTTCATCTTCCCGAAGCAATGATAGCGAAATCAACCGCTACTCCTCTCGCTCTCGCCCGCCTTCCGCCGGATAGCTCGCTTCCTTGCCTCCGCACCGGAACCGCCCCCTTGCCGGGCCCTTCCGCGGCCACCGCGCGAGTCTCGCAGGTGGCGGCGGTGGCGGCGGCGAGCCTGCTCGGAGGAGCAGCCGGCGGCGGCTGCTGCTGCTGCTTGGCCCTGTTGCTGGCGGGCCCCGCGTCGGCCGCACTCGTCGGTCCTTCCCTCCAGCTCGATGAGCCCGCCAACGCGCTGTCCTTGCCTACTTGGGCCGTCCACGTCTCCAGCGTCGTCGAATGGTGCGTTGCATCGGATTGTACTGTGTCGATTTTGGTCGTGCGTTTGTGCCGAGTTCGGAGCTGCTTGAGTAGGCTTTGTTAGTCAGATTTTTCTGGCTGCTGGCTTTTGAAATTGGCATGACGAGCTCTTGGCCAGCGTTAGAACTTGGAAGCAAGTGCCATGAATAGAGGCGGCTCGGCCGAAGCTTTGAGCTTTCGTAGGCAGCAACTCGGCATAGTTGTAAAGAATGTCGAAACTGTCTTCGATCGTGCACTGCGTAATTGCGGCATACTTCTGCCCGTCCGGAGGCCAAGGAAAGAAGAGAATTTTGAAAGCCCGTGATTTCGATATATTGTTATAATTATTCTAAGTTGTCTTGTTTGGCTACTCTTGGAATTGAATGCTTTGTCATCATTGCTGTTGATCCTTAGTATTTACAGGAGATATGAAGAAAATGCAACTTAACCGAACTGATTACAGTCTGTTTATGTGGACAAACTTGTTGCATTGCTTTTATTGTTACAATCATCTGTCGTTTGAAATTAGTTGCTTTTGTGTTCCAGTTAATAGAACCGCTGATATTGTCATTAACTATTTGTACCTTTTAACTCATATATCGTTCGATCTGTCTCTAGGATCACGGCTATGGCATTGGTGTGGCAATAAGGAGAAATGTCTGGATACGAGTCCTCTGAAGGTCTTTCCTGGGGTATGGTGAGTGGCTTTGATAGCCTGTGCAGGACTGTCTTTTGCGGTTTATCTACTGAAAGACCCTCTGTTAATACGAACTTAGACGAATTTTCATTAGCCAAGTTCAACTGGTCGCTAAGAGTGTCATGAGGTGTGGTCCTTATTGTAGCAACCACACGCTATACAGATTTTTTGTCTCATGGCTATGAACACGATACAAGAAAGGTTTAAAAAATCCTATCTATATCAAGGAACTTGCTTTTTTTTATCATTTTTGTTAAGCTTGTTCTTTGTAGCTACCAAAATCTGATTTTCTTTTCCACTCGTTCTCTTCTTTTTCTTTTTCCATGTCGAGCTTCTAATCTATGCATCTATACCACGTGGTCATTGTACTTCTTAATGGTATTTGTTAATGAACATCTTTAGTATATCTACATCATTTTGTTCTTTGATTGAAGTTGAGATTCTTGAATAGTCTACTTAACAGTCAATCAACTTGCTTGGATACTGGCTATAGAATATCATATCCTCTTGTGCAAAAAGTCTTACTTCTGCAATAATCTCGTTTCTTATTTCATCTGTATTTACCATGTAATCGTAAAATCTTTTGCTGTGTTGATTTAGGTACTGTTGCTTGGTGGAGCATTTTGTGCATGCACATGGCATTTCTTTTATAACTCTGAATCCCTGGAGGTATTATCTCGGTTTTCATGTTGAATGAGAGTTGTTTAAACATTGAAATCATTACTGAGTGTAAGGTGTCTCTATTTTCTATAGGTATCGGTGGCTCTTCAAGCAGCGCTGACCGTGATAGGAAATACAACAATGTGTTTTGCAGCATTCTGCATATACAGAACATCAGAGGAATGCCGTGGAAAATTGTGAAGCTTTCATGGTACCTTCACATTCAATATGTGCCTAATGTGGTCTTCTGTCTATATTCCGTATTGTTTCATCTCATACTGTACTAAATAAGACCTTTTTGGCGGGTCCATTCCTGCTAAGTAGATTTCTAAACTTTTCCTGATAAATAATTAGATTCTCTAACTTTGAATTCTTATTGCGCATCTTAAATCTTCTATAAAGGATAGATATGATGACGTGCAGATTGTATGACGACCCTCCTTTGGCAGGAATTACCATGAGTTTTCAAGATGCTAGGAGCCGTCTCACTGGTGAAGGTTGAGTTTCATGGTCCTTGACGGATGACGTTGATATAGAATTAATCATCATTCAAGAGATGCTGGAAAAGCTGGAGCCTTTGAGATTTCCTTGGGTTGGTTTATGTGATGTATTCGATTCAGAACAGTGAAATTAATTCATAGTCTCTGATAAGTTTGTATAGATCAATTGATTGGTAGCTTTCCATTAGGCTTCTTTCAAATGCATCTCTGGAGTCTTGATTTATCATCTGGTTGCCTCATCTGTGGACTTATCAATTTCTTTTGGAAGAAAAATTCATTTCCCAATAGGTTGATCTGGTTCAGATTGTAACATGACATTTATGTAAATCTGGAAAAATATGTTTTGCTTTTACCTTGTTAATAAATCCAAGCTGACTAATTTCTTCTTCATTGTCTCATGTGATTACCTTGCTTAATAAATCATAATCCGGCTAATGCTGTAATGCTTTTGTTCGTCCTAGTCAAATGTGTTCAGAGACCTTAACTTCGAGAAATTCAACCGTGTGTCCCATATGTCTTGTTCCTCATAAATGCAGTGCTGGAAAAATTTGTTACACTAGATTTGAGGATGGTTGGGAGATGAGAATATTATGCTCTTGCAATAATAGCATTGTGTTGACTTCCTGCAGAAATGTGCTCTTGTTAAAGTGACTGAAGTAAATTGGAGGAATTTGGCACAAAATGTATGATCCTACTGCTGAAAATTCCTAAAGTGAGTTTTTCCCCATCCTACCTATTGTTCGATGCATGGGTTTGTGATACTTATTTTAAATGAGATAGGTGATTAGCATCTATTTGTTTCACAAAGGCACATCCACAAGACACTTATTCTGCTCTTGCCATATGTGCATAATCTCTGGGAAGATCTATTACACTAATACCAATTAAGTCATAAACCTTTCAATTGTACATATTTAGTCCTAAACATTTTCACATCAGTATCAATTCTATTCATCCAGCTATTTTTGACTGAAAATTGCTGATGTTGACGATCGACATTTTACGTGGCACGATCGAGGCTAAGATAGATATTTAAAAAAAAAAAATTGGTTTTTTTTCTCTTTTCTTTTCTTTACATTTTTTGTAGCTTGAGGGCCGACAAGGTTGCTGGCCAACCCTCATTGGCAACAAAAGGAGGCTGTGCGACCCTCGTCGACATTGGGGCCGCCCGACGGCACCCTTGTCGGGCGATCACAAATTACCCCTAATTTCCTTCAAGTGGGTAAACCCGGTAATGGCCGAAGAGGGCCTTCCAATGGGCCCTCTCCCCTGGAGCAAAATGTTGGTGACGCAGCCCTTGTCGTCGCAATCAACACCTTGGTGGACCCATCTCAAGGATCGCCATTGAGGGTATATGATGAAAGGTACTTGCTTTCTAGGTATAGGCTGGCATTCGTGTCCACGAGAGCTCTCAACTGCGCTTGTTCCAAAGACAAGCAGTAGCGGAATAAAACAACACGGAAGAAATTAAGGATGGAAGCAAATGGGTCAAGACAAATTCCGACTCAAGTTTTTACTCTATAAGTAGGAGTTAGTACAGCCAATGTTAACATACTTGTTCATTGGCCGCGCCGTGCTTCCAATATTGCATGGATGCTTGAATTAAAAGCTGAATCTTGATCCGCAGCCACTTTCCCAGATGAAAACGGAAGTTCAAATTATGTTCCTTTCAGGACCACCTGGGTCAGATATTGGCACGGAAAAATGAAAGGCCATGTCCATGTTCCTGAGTCGCCTCAAAAAGTTACTGACCAATTCACCTTTCAAGCCATGGTTTCAGATATTATTTTGGAGATATAGAATCTGCCTTCATCCGCTGCAACATCAAAGTCACAAGGTGAGAGGACCCTTTAAGTTCCTTTTCGAAAATGTTAAACGCAAACTCATGTCTGTAATCTGTTTTGTTTTTACATTTTACCTATGCAACTGATTCGATGTATGTACTTTTCGGTTCCTTGGACATGACGAGCGGATATCATCCTGAAACGGTTCGAAGTTTCAAAGGTTTGTCGGAGGACAAAGTATAGCCGGGAGCATCGAGGAGGAATGATATGCTCTAGCAATTGAAGGCATCAACAATTTCATTAACGATGCCATTGCAATTGGAAGAGCTTTAACACAGTGTTCAGGGGACTTCCGTTATGCTCATTGTTTAATGCATCAATGGACTGGTAGTGATTCACTTTACTGTATGCTAGCAAGCTAGATGAACCTCCATTTATCATCTAATTTTTCCGCACTTCTTGCAAATCTTTTATATATATGAGGTACTTTGGACTAGTACTGGGGAAAAATTGTCCACAAAGTCATAAATATATTACATTTTTGTTAATTCAGTATTAAATTTTTTAATTTTGTCAATTGAGTCAATCTGGCTAATTTTGGGCGAAAATCACTGGCGTGGACCCCAGTTGTTCTATGTGATATGGTTGGCACCGACATGAACAATTTTAATATTTTTTGAATTTTTTTTCATTTTTCCTTTTCTCTTCTTTTCCTTCTAATTTCCTTTTAGAATTTTACCTTGAATGTATTATCAACCTTTTGTGATAAAAGATAAGAAGAGAGAATTATGAAGAAGATAAAGCGTTTTCTTTTAAAAACTATATGTGATAATAGAAAAAGAACACATTTCTTGAGAATAAGTACTCTACCGGAACCATTACCGCTTTTTATGTTCGATCATCACTTCTCTTCATGTCAATAATAAATTCTTTTTATATAAAACAGTTACTTCTTTTCATGTCCAATTCTCTTCTCTTAATTGATTGTTGATAACAATGCGGGAGCCACTACTAATGTTGAGGTGGCGTGTATTTTGGGGAGGAAATTCTTTTCTTAGACACAGTCCAATCACAATCTGCATGGACAGCCAACCAAAGCTGTCAATCACGTGATTTTCGCTCAAATTCCACAAATTTCAATGGCTATGACTATGCATGGTTCATCATGGGCCTTGGTCAACATAAGTATGTACCTTACTTTGGGATGGAAATTTGAGAGATGCCTAGCTGTTGGGATGTTTATCTCTAAATCAGTCAATTTGGTGCCCACACCCCTATTCCGGTACTTCATAAAATAAAGTAAAGTTTCAAATGGTCACGACTTTGATACTCCCAAATGACGAGTAAAAATTACACTTCGAATTGCAAGTAAGTTGCGTACAAAAATTTACTCTTGCATGAGATCTGTTTTGCCAAAGAAACTCCCCACTCCATTAACAGCGCACAAAAGAAAGAAAAGAAACATGGGAGAACAAGAGGTAGAGGTAGCAAAAGAATCCTTGTATTGAAAAGTTGTTCCTTTGTGATCAATTCATGCTACAGTCTCTAATACCGTGGGAAAATTATCCAAAAAGTCCTAAGCCTATTATACTTTTGCCAATTCAGTTATAAATTTTTTAATTTTGTCAATGTCTTAAAATCTTTCCATGTTTTGTCAATTGAGTACATCTAACTAATTTTAGCCAAAAATCACTGAAGAGGACATTGGCTGTCCTACGGCACGATTGGTGCTAACGTGATCAATTTTTAATAATATTTTAATATTTATTTATTTCTTTCTTTCTTTCTTTCTTTTTTTTTTTCTTTTCATCTTTTTTTTTTTCCATTTCTTTTCTTTGTTTTCCCCTTTTCTCTCCATTTCTTTTTTTTTAATAATATTTTAATATTTATTTATTTATTTCTTTTTTCTTTTTTTTTTTTTTTCTCTTTTCATCTTTTTTTTTTCCTCAGCTCCATTTCTTTTTTTCTTTGTTTTTCCCCTTTTCTCTCCACCAACCATTGTCGGGCCTCATTAATGGCTGACTAATAATTGCTAATTTATTCAAATCTAACAACCTAAACACAATTAATTAAAACTAAACCAACCTTAAGAGGGTTGACAACCGCTAACCTCAAGCAAGGGCCGCCTTCATCAACCTTGGGCAAGGGATGCCCATGCCTAGGTTGGTGAGGGCAGCCTTTGCCTTGGTGAGGGTGGCACTCGCCTGCCTAGGTGAAGGCAGCCCACACTCGCCTACCTAGGCAAGGGCCTCCCTCAGCCGCCCAAGTGAGGGTAGCCCCTTGCCAATCTAGGCTCAGATGTCCCTCGCCCGTGGTCAGCGACCTTCGCTGGCCATCAATGAGGCCCGGCGATGGCCGGCGGAGGGAAAAAGGAAAAAAAAAAAAAAAGAAGAAAAAAGAAAAAAATAGAGAAAAGGAAAAAAAATAAAAGAATAAATAAACAAAAATTTGAAAAATCTTAACATATTATTAAAAATTGTACACATCAACCAAGTTACGTAGAATGGTTGGTGTCCACGCCAATGGTTTCCATTCAAAATTAACCAAATGGACTTAATTGGCAAAACATTGAAAGGTTGCATGACTCAATTGGCAAAATTGAACAGTTTAGACTGAATTGGCAAAAGTGCAATAGGTTTAGAATTTTTTGGACAATTTCCTCCGGGTACTGGAGACTATAGCATGAATGGGCCACAAAGGAACAACTTTTCAACCGTGTCTCTTGTTCTCTCATTTTTCTTTTCTTTCTTTTATGCTTTGTCAATGGAGTAAGGATTTTCATTGGCAAAACATATCTCATGTAAATGTTAATTTTTGCACACGATTTGGCTGCAATCTTGAGTGAAAACTTTTACTTGTCATTTGAGAGTATCAAAGGCGTGACCATTTGAGACTCCACTTTATTTTGTGAAGTACTAAAATAGTAGTGTAGGCACCGCACTGATTGACTTTGAAATAAATGTCTCGACTGCCAGGCTTCTCTCAAATTTCCATCCCAAATTTTGGGACATGCTTATACTGATCATGGCCCATGATGAATCACACACAATCATAGCCATTGATCATGGCAAAACATATCTCATGCAAGAGTTAATTTTTGCACACGACCTGGCTACAATTTAAGGCGTAATCTTCGTCATCATTTGGGAGTATCAAAGTTGTGACCATTTGAGACTCCACTTTATTTTATGGAATACTAAAGTAGTGATGTGGGCACCGCATTGATTGACTAAGAGATAAACGTTCTGACAGCCAGGCTTCTCTTATATTTTCACTCCAAATTAAGGGACATGCTTATATTGATCATGGCCCATGATTAATCACGCACAATCATAGCCATTGATCATGGCAAAACATATCTCATGCAAGAGCTAATTTTTGCACACGACTTAACTGCAATTTGGAGCGTAATTTTTACTTGTCATTTGAGAGTATCAAAGTCATGACAATTTGAGACTCAACTTTAGTTAATGAAGTACTAAAGTAGTGGTGGGCAAAGCACTGATTGACTTAGAAATAAATGTCCTGACAGCTAGGATGCTCTCAAATTTCCACCCCAAATTAAAGGACATGCTTATACTGATTTTGGCCCACGATGAATGATGCACAATCATAGCCATCAATCATGGCAAAACATATCTCATGCAAGAGCTAATTTTTGCACACAACTTGACTGCAATTCAGAGCATAATTTTTACTTGTCATTTGAGAGTATCAAAATCATGACCATTTGAAACTCCACTTTATTTTATGGAATACTAAAGTGGGGGGTGGGCAAAGCACTAATTGACTAAGAAATAAACGTCCTCCGGGCTTCTCTCAAATTCCCACTCCAAATTAAGGGACATGTTTTTACTGATCATGGCCCATGATGAATCACGCACAATCACAGCCATTGGTCATGGCAAAACATATCTCACGCAATGAGTTGATTTTTGCACACAACTTGACTACAATTTCGGAGTATAATTTTTACTTGTCATTTGGAAATATCAAAGTTGTGACCATTTGAGACTCCATCAAAGGTTGATAGTTTCTCATTCACTGAATGAATGATACTTATTGTTGTGACTTGTCTGAAAAAAAATAAGGACAAAAGGCGCTTCAAGAGCTCGTCTTAAAAGTCAGAACCTTCTTATAAGCCTCTTCATTGTTTGCATTAGCTAATATTCCGTCTCTTGTCTATTCTTACCTTCTGTTCATAATCATATCTACCCACTTCCGCTTGGGTTTTGCAAACTATCTGTTATATGTATATGAAGTCTCTTCCTTACATGTTTTAAAAAAGATTTGCAATATATATAAATTCTCTCGCTTGTCTATGCGATATATAAAGAATTCATTACAAATTAATTATATATGTTATATAATAAATACTTACATAATTTTTTTATGTTAACTAATAATTACTACTTTGAAATCTTTTGGTTAAAAAAAATGTGATTTCTATGTATTAGTGGTTGAGCATTGATTCATGTGGTTGCATTATGCAGTGTGACACATATGTCTATGTTGCCACAAAATAGATGATCATTAGTGAAATTTTATTTGGCTCATTACATAAAGAATATGGTATAATATATGATTACATATAAGTATTTTGTGTTGATTGCATCAATTTTATTAATCATTATTATAATATGAAAAATAATCAATTATATAATATGTGCATTAAATAGAGTTTTGCCAATAAATATGATTACTGAATGCTTAATGAATATTAGTTGGAAAATGCTAGCTAGGTTTTGTTCATGGCTAAGAATATAGATGCTTGTAATATCTTAGAGTTAGAAGAATTCTACACCTCTCTTAACAATCGTTGAGAGTAAAAGTCCCAATTCCAAACCTATTAAATTTCTCGATTCATTGTTTGTGGATGAAGGGAAATGATTTTATTTTAAACTTTTTGTGTTCTATTTATGCTAGAGGAATATTTAATGCCACCATTATGATTATCCAAAAAGAAAACGCATGTTATCAAAATGGTTTTGTTAACGAGTGCATTGAGATACTTATACTAAAAATGACAAAACTTATATTTATGAGGTGTTTAAGAATGTCCTATTGACAAAATCCTCATTAAAATAGGTATAGAATTGCTTGGCCCCTGATTGTTGTGAGATCCACATGACTCATTAGTGCATAATACGTTTTTTTTTTTTTTTTTTTTTTTTTTTTTTTGTACTTGCTAAATAACTAAATTTTCATTACGTTTTCCATGGAATGTGATGAAAGTAAAGATTAAGGCTAAGGTATGTATATTCTGTTTTTAAGTCATTTTTTCCCCTAGATGTAATGGCGGTTTACTCGTTTCAACAAGTGAAAATGAAATTAACAATCAAGAATGATAAATTCTACAATGCCATAATTTTTTATTTTTCAATCGATTCATATCGACTTTGTCACGTGCTACCTATTTTGACCAAATTAATAAATAGATGGGTGATGGACAACTAAGAGTAATTTGGAAAGAACAAGTCGATGTTGATCTTAGTAAGATACTAGAGGTGAATAGAATTGCCTATATGGACAACAGGGATAGGCATATTTCTTTAACATCCAATTAGGTTTTAATTTTTACATTTGGATCTAATGTTGTTGATGCTATGGATTAGTGTCATTTCATTGTTAGCGTCCTTATAGTGTAGTCATCTTTCATAGAATATTGTAGATTACACATGCGCACTATAATTTACGATCAAATCGAGTTTGTTCCTGCATCTTTATTTTCGCTTTCCCATAATTAATTGATATTGACGGTTGAGGATTAAAGTGATTAGGAAAAACATTTGTATCCAAGAAAGAAAATTATAGAATGCAATAATGCCCTAAGAGAGTAACATTTTGCTTCCAAAAATTACATGAAGATATTGCTATAATAACAAAAATCCACTAACCATAACAATAAATATTCCTTTCAAGCGATTCTATTGAAACCAATTATCGTCCAAAAGTTTTAAATGGACAAAATTCATTGATTGTACTTACTACTTTCTTTCTAAAGGAAAAATGAGCATGGATGAAGTGAGTTTAAATTGCAAGGGGAGTAGCTAACTAATATAATTATTTTAAAGAAAAGGAAAAAAGAAAAATTGTGCCTCTAGTGCCATTTTAATGGGAAGAATTTACATTCCCCAATACAAAGAATTTACATTTTCAAGATCATCTTGCGGAGTCTTCATTCTCAAAGAGAAGATCAAGCCAAGCAAAAAGCTAACTCATCACATATCAGAAAAAAGAAAATGGCCCTCAGACTCCCAATCCATTGCTCACCTTTGTTTAAGTGGCCTCCAATTGCCACGTCCATGTCCTCTAACCAAAGTGAGTTTTCACCATTCCCTTCTTCCATTCACTCTAGCCCCCACAATACACGCAGATGGCCAAGCAAAGTCTTGTCTAGAGGCAGAAAGGCCCTTCAAATAGAAGAAAAGCACTTCACTTGCTACTGAGTCAAAAAGAAAAAAGAAGAAAAGCGCTTCAAAAAGCCATCCTAAAAAAATTTAAAGAAGAATCGACACCTTCCTATAAAAAGATAAAAATAGCGCTTCAAAATCGACACCACATTCTTATAAAGCTCTTCAAAGTTTCCAGTAGCACAAGAGCAAGAAAAGTTTTCAATAGCACTCATCCCACCTTTTGTTTCTCAAATCTACCCGCTTCCGGGGGCTTCAAGTCATGAAACTCATGGGCATTAGTTTTGCAGAGTTTCCATCATGCCCCTTGCTTCTTTGTATTGCTCTTGCTTTGTGCTTTAACCAAGTCTCTTCCACCACCAATGAAACAGACAAACTCGCGCTCCTCGCATTTAAGGTTGGCATAACCAGAGATCCTTTCGGCGTGCTGAACTCATGGAACAATAGCATTGGGTTTTGCCAATGGCATGGCGTTACGTGCGGCCAGAGGCACAAAAGGGTCACGGTCCTGAATTTGTCATCACAAGAACTCTCCGGATTAATCTCTCCTCATATTGGGAATTTCAGCTTCTTAAGGGAAATGAGGCTCCAAAACAATAGTCTCGATCATGAAATCCCTCCGCAAGTTGGCCAGTTGCGCCACCTTCGTGTCTTACTACTAAACAACAATTCATTGGTCAGTAAAATTCCCAAAAACATATCAGGTTGCTTGGACTTGTTTGCACTTTCTATTTCATATAATGAACTGACTGGAAAAATTCCTAGGGAGCTCGGTTCATTGCCAAAGCTACAGAAAGTCAATTTGAATTTTAATAATTTAAGCGGGAGCATACCTTTCTCCATTGGCAACTTATCTTCCTTGGCACAACTTTCCTTAGCTTGGAACAACTTAGGGGTAGCATTCCCCAAGTTCTAGGCCACCAACAAACTTGCAAGTCATTAGCCTTACAAAAAACAGATTCTCGGGTAAAATTCCATCTTCCTTATTCAATCTCTCTTTACTAATTAGCTTTGAAGTTTCATTAAACCAGATACAGGGGACTCTTCCAACAAGTATGGGCCTCAAACTCCCAAATCTTGAGAAATTTAGTGTTGATGTAAACCAACTTGAGGGGCTGATTCCTCCCTCGATATCGAATTGCACAAAGCTAGGTTGGCTTCAAATTTCAACGAATAGATTTTCTGGGAAAGTACCATCGTTGGAAAATTTGTATAACCTTAGTAAGTTTAGAATAAGTGATAATCAGCTTGGAAGTCGAAAACCTAAAGACTTGAGTTTCCTTTGCTCGTTGACTAACAGCACCAAATTACATGCAGTGGATATTGGCTTGAACAAGTTTGGTGGAGTGTTACCTAAATGCCTAGGTAATTTATCCACCACTCTCAACTTTTTTTATGCATTCAGGAGTCAAATATATGGTGAGATTCCATAAGAAATCGGGAATCTTGTCAACTTAGAGTTATTAGTTCTGGGTTTCAACCAATTTTCAGGGGTTATCCCCTCAAATTTGGGCAATCTACAAAATCTAGTGATATTGCAGTTGAGCCATAGAGCCATATCCTTAGAGGGACTATCCCATCTTCTTTGGGAAAATCTAACCAAGTTGATTCAAGTACATTTGCGAGGGAACAATTTTCATGGGCAAATTCCTTCACATCTATCAAACTGTCGGTCTCTCATTCTACTTGATCTATCTTACAACAATCTTAGCGGTGCCATACCCCCACAGCTTTTCAGTCTCTCATCATTAGCCATCAGTTTGAGCTTATCTGATAACCATCTGACTGGGGCTCTACCCATAGAAGTTGGCAACTTGAGAGCTTTGACTATGTTGGACATCTCTAACAATTTGTTGGTAGGTGAAATCCCAAGTAGTTTAGGTGATTGCTCTTCGTTGGCAATCCTAGGGATGCAGGGCAACTTCTTCCACAGATCGATTCCACAATCAATTAGATCGTTAAAAGGCATTGAAGAACTAGATCTTTCACACAACAATTTGTCAGGTCAAATTCCAGAATTCTTAGCGGTATTTCGATTCTTAAAACGTTTGAATTTGTCGTACAATAAGTTTGAAGGCATGCTACCATGTGAAGGAGTCTTTAAAAATGCTACCAGTACTTCTATTGTTGGGAACAATGACCTCTGCGGCGGACTGCCAGAATTTCATCTCCCCAACTGCCTTTCCAAAAGCCACAAAAGTAGAAAGATCAATATTGTTATAGTTGTTGATTCTGTCATTTCTGGAGTTGTTGGAATGGCTCTTATTGCAGCTTTTATATATCTTTGTTGGGTGAAGAAGAAAGTAAATGAACCGGTTTCAAGTTTAATGGATGATTCACGTATGAATGTATCTTACGGGACACTCTTAAAAGCAACTGAAGGTTTTTCTTCGGCAAATTTGATCGGTGTTGGAAGCTTTGGGTCGGTTTACAAGGGGATACTTGAGGATAATGGAACGATTGTTGCCGTGAAAGTGCTTCATTTAGTCCGTCATGGTGCTCTGAAGAGCTTTATAGTCGAGTGCGAGGCATTTAAGAATGTCAAACATCGAAATCTTTTGAAGTTGCTAACAGTTTGCTCTGGTAGTGATTATCAAGGAATTGATTTTAAGGCCTTAGTCTACAAATTCATGGACAATGGAAGCTTGGAACAATGGCTACACTCATACACGACATCATCTCATGATAATATGCTCCCGAAAAAGTTGAATTTCATTTGGAGGATAAACATTGCAATTGATGTTGCTTTTGCACTAGATTATCTACATCACCAGTGCCACATCCCCATTGTTCATTGTGATTTAAAGCCAAGCAATATCCTCTTAGATGCTGAGATGGTCGCACATCTTGGTGACTTTGGATTGGCAAAATTCCTTCTTGAATCATCCTTTGAAACTGTAGATAATCATATGAGCTCAATGAGTCTTAGAGGGACAATGGGTTATGCTCCACCAGGTACTCTCTCTCTCTCTCTCTCTCTCTCTCTCTCTCTCTCAAACCAAAAAAGTTTATATACCTAAAAATTATTGATCGGTCTTCTTGCGGAAATTTTGGTAGCTAATGATAACTCTTATAGTCTTGCAAACATTACATTTTTATTTGATGATCTGCACTTTAATATGATTTGGATTATAATCAAAATGTGTGGTAGAATATGCAATGGGATGCAAGGTTTCAAGAGAAGGCGATGTCTATAGTTACGGCATTCTTTTATTGGAGATATTCACAGGTTTGAGACCCACTGATGACAAATTTAGAGACCATTTGACTATTCATAGTTTTGTGGTAGAAGCTTTGCCTGAACAAGTGCTAGAAATCACGGACATCTTTCTGCTTCAAGAAAGAGAGAGCCATTTAGGCCCCTATAGTCGTTGGCATTGGTCTTCCGAAAGGGATAACATATTTCAAGAATGCTTGGTTATGATGTATAACATTGGAGTTGCTTGTTCGTACCAAATACCCAGAAGACGGATGAGCATCAATGAAGCTGCGAATCAATTGCACCGGATTAGGAAGAAACTCTTTGCATGGGGTTTACATGAACAAGATGAAGCACCAATAGCTTAATTAGCTATTAATTTCATCGCTATGGTATTGTTAACAATAACTCAGCTGAGTAGAATCCAATGGCCTTTTTGGTTCGGTTTTGACCATACAGGATGTAGCTCTTCTGACGTGAAGACAGGTCATTAAGATATGATTGTTTGAAATTGGGCTTGGCCCAGGGTCGGCCCATCAGCCCAATTGTCAGTCTCAGTCTCCCAGCAAAAACCGTCGTCGCCGAGAGCCACTCCGTCCGCCCCCACACGCCACCGCCTCAACACCGATCGCACTCGCCGCCGCCGCCGCCGCCGCACTCCGCTCGAATGCGACCGCCAAGGAACACCGCCGAAATCCTCGTACGATCGAGCCATAGCCTCTCTCTCCTCTCCCACTTCGCCGTCGCCCTCTCCTATTCGACGGCGCCGTCCTCTCGGCTTGACCCTTGGCTGACGCCGCCGTCCGCACGATCGCCAAGTTCACCTCCGGCTCCTCCGCCTCTCCGCAAGCTCCGATACGCCCCGTCGGCCCGAGTTTCGGGCCTTCGGTGCGTGCTCTCTCGCGATGGCGGTTCGGATTCAGAGTCTCATTCATCGAGCCGGTCGGGTAGAGAGGAGCTCGTGGTGGCGCACGGTCTCGTGGAGGCGAAATCGGCCGTTAAAGGAGGGACCGGGAAGTGCTTGAGGCACAATGTCTTGGCCCCGCAGGACTGTGGCGATAGGGCGGTGCTCGCACAAAGGATTCAAACTGTAAGTGTGCGTACACGCAATGCTGTGGATTGTTTCACTTGGTGTTTACATGTCTCGTGTTCGGATGTTCTATCTGTGTGCTTTGCATCAGTGTAAGCAAGTCATGTCTTGTATTGCCAACTTCAGCATATGAATATTTCGTCTTCTCTTTCAATACCTCAGGACTGCGAAAGCGCAAGCGAATTTGATTGTTGAAGCATCGAGGAGCCCTTGTGAATTTGGTGTAATTAGTCTTGGAAATGTCATGGTCGTTACTGCTTCTTTTTTGAATGGTTGGTCTCTATATGAGTGGATGTCGAGACAATGGAGGATTTTATGATTTGTCGGGAGGCTGCCATTGATGACTTAGCTGCATCATCTGGTATAAGTGCATTTGCCAGTACAGTTATATTACTTCATTTCTTCTTTTGTGATGTGAAGTAAACCTGACATTTTCAAAGTCGAGAGTTTTCTAGCTTAGCACGTGAATTTCTTCTTACGGAGGTGCGATGTGTTTTACGATAGTGTACTTAGTTCATTTTTGGTCTTGATGAAAGGAGGAAATATAAAAAAAGAAACTTAGCAAAGTAACTTGTTGCAGTAGGATAGATGCGCCACTTTCATCTTTCTTCTCGAGATATTCTTATTTAGGAAATTAAATGGCATTGGAGATACTGCCTTTGGGCCTTGAGAAGGATATACTAGTCTGGTTTGGGAAGACACAATCACAATGTTGATTTGGTGTACATCCCTAGAGAATAAGCAAGAAAAAAGTGTTTGAACCAAGGAGAAGATCAATGTTTAGAAAGTAAAGAAAGAAATCTAGGATTCAGGGTCTCCCTGTTGTTAGGTGTCCTCTCATATTCGAGGGGCTTTTACATGCACCACGTGCCTATGCCTTTCTCTTGCCTAATTGTGAGTTCCAATTGAGTGGGTCCACATATCATGTTATCTGCCCTATGGATCTCACTGCAACTATGCAGTAATTTCTCTTTTGTACTTCTTCTTTCTTTGGAAAACTATAATGTCAATGATCGGACAGGTTGGTCGCTCTTAGTTTTGTGAAATCTGCGTAATGAAGCAAATTGCAGTTCATGCGTTAAAATGTTATAATTACTCGTGTCGATCATGGCTTTTCTGAAATGGATTTGTTCCTGTTTACCTCAGTTTTGCATGATCCTTTGATAAGCTTGATCTTCTGTTTTCATTATGAAGTGCATATACAATGAGTCAAAGGGATTTTTCGGATGGACTCCAGATCTAGGGGCTATCTTATCAGTTCCTTGCCGGAGCAAAAATCCTCCTCACCAAGAACGGTAAGTACATTTGTTCCAGAAGTTGGTTCTTATTTTTAAGCTATATTTCACTGGAAAGCTGCTGTTAAAGCTTATGTTACTCGTTCTTTGAGTGGGATTACATTACATCATGTTTGTCTTCAGCTAGGAACCATGTGCCTCCTTCTGGTTTAAGGTGTAATATCACATTTTATTTTTGCCTTTGACACTGGAAATGTCTGGGAGACTGTACGTATAATTGTGATGGTAGACATGTCAAAATTGGTGTTGCCATGGGACATCACATGGTGTTCATGTCCTGAACACCGGATGGTGCATGATAGAGTCTGTACTTTATCCAAATTAAAAGTCTGGGAGAGTTCCATTCTTTCAGAAGAACTGAGTTTCCTGATAGCAAGGTTGATGTGTTCTATCATGGTATAAGGGAGTCTACTGCTTTCCTCACATATAAATAGAAGTAGAGTTGGTGAATCTAAAGATATTGAGAGATATGAGACAACTTTACAAGGCTTCGCTTTTCAGTCTTGAGCATTCAGTTATTATGCTTCTTTACTCACATTGTGTGTTGGAAATTTGAGATTTCTGAAGTCAAAGATTCCTCTTCTTTTGGCTGAGAGAACTGAAGGTTCCTCAAGAAAAGTTTTTATACGATCATCTTATTGAGATTGTCTTTACAAACTAATTTCTGTAACACTTTTTCCGAATCTCGATGCTCATAACTATGCACAACGAGAAACTTTGCTTTGATCTGTCAGAAGAGAGCAGTCAATTATTAGCTTACACTTTAGTTGTCGTTGTGAACATGGATGGTTCAAGGCGTCGTCTACCTCTTACCTCATTATGTCACCAACTGCAGCCGATTAAAGCTTCTCCTTACACATGCCTTTAGGCACTTGTTGGTCATGAATACCCTATTAGTCTGTGACATGTAAACTCACTGCATATGGTTAACTGCAATGTTTCTTGCACCTTGAGATTTTTCTGATTATCTAGACCTTGTGGTTCCTTTAATTTTTATAACGATGCATTTACTTTGATACAAGTATCTGATTTGATGCTCTTGTTCCTCTATTTTTGTAGATTGGATTGCTTGATGAGGAGAGAAAATTCTTTCATTAGGAAAGTGTGTCCGTGTTGTTGACCTTTGCTTTTTGAAAATGAATTCCAGAGATCAGTTCATGCCAAGATTTTCCATATTTTCTGTAAGTTTTCCTCTCATCTACATTTTAATGGTGTTAGATGGACATTGGATAAGTCTTGATGCTTGCTTGAGGAGATTCTTTTTCCATTTGTGGACTTATTGCCCATGTACACTATTTTCTTTTACTATAAATCAACACGTGTACAAATTTATTCACTCTAATCTTGATCATGGTTTATAGTAGGATGTGAATACGTAGTGAATTGCCTGTTTGGAAGTCTGTTTTTGCATTTCACATGGCACGGAGAGTTCCCCCGTTTGTGTGATTTCATGAATTTTTGGGTGATCTGCACAACCTCCTATCATTTTAGTATTTGTCCACCTACCCGTCAAAAGATATTGTGGCTCCTCTCCCTTTGATGCTTGTCATTTGTTTATGTGATGATCTGTAAACAAATCTTACCAAAAAAAAAAAAAAAAAAAACAATCTACTTCACGTGACTCGAGTTGTTAAGAATCAACCATCTCATATTTCATTCTAGGATAGTTGACATGATTATGCTTTAGGGTCTACTACTTAGATCTTGGGCAAGCAGCCCTTTTTTGACAGTACTCGTCTATTATCAAATTGACTGATATGACATTTTCCAGTACCGAGATGGCAAAAGATCAGATGGTCATTGATCTTGCCTGCCAGACAAAGATACTCTTATGGATTAGTATTTATCTTGGAAAGGTGTCAATTGGTATCCTTGGATTTGTTAAACTTGTAACCATATTCTGTATCCTGTTGAATTCAAGACATGATAACCTTTGACTTTACTGGGCTTATGCTGAATCTTCTTACCTCATAAAATGAAACAGATGGAAAAACTGGAGGCGGTGCAGATGGGATGAGCAGGAGCAGCAGAGCCATGCTGCAGTCTACCAGCCCAACACTCTCACAGAGGATGAATTGGGAGATTCAGTTACTTGTAATTTGTCTGATGAGGAGGAGATCCACTTTTGTTCCATGCAGTCATCTTGTGTGTTGTCAGTGATATGCATTATCCGTGGAATGGGAGGTTTCACCAAAATGCTCTGTTTGTAGGCCACTGATCTCTAATTCAGTCCACATTCTTGAGTATAATAGTGATTTTGTTTCTGTTAGTTCGAGGGTGGGAAGTTGAAATTGTTAGCTTATCTTCGTCATTAAATCCTAATAAAAGAGCGTGCCCATCCTTTAATGGAGAGTCCACAATGGACCAGTGATCATTTCGTGTCAGTAACGATGCTTCGTGGGTCTCTCCAACTGTGAAAACTGTGTTGTTTAGTAAATTGAGCCTTGTTGTTGAGTTTGTCAGCTTGAAGTAGCTTTCATTGTTGGTACTACAACCAGAGGTGAGTGCTGCTCATCTTTTCTTTGAATTGTAATTTCCTCTTATGCCTTTGGAGAGAGACAGAGATTATGTCCATTATTAGTTATGAAATGCATAGAATGACATCATATTTATAAAAAGGAAAAAGAGATATATAGAGCATATTCATTGCATAAACTTGGATAGAGCATTCATTGCCTAAGTTTGTGAATTGATTAATTGTGAAATAACTTGAGAAATGCTTAATGAAAAGAATTGTAAAAGATTATAGGTTGGAGGGTAGGCGAGCCTCATGTACCCCTTGACTCTCCAAATCTCACTCCATAGACTTGCGACAGTTGACCCTCGACAACCATCGACTTTGGGTTTGCATCGACCAAAATCTGGAGTGGTGATGGGTTTGTTTGGTTCAAAGAGAGATGATGAAATATAGGATAAGGGCAAAATAAGAACACAAAAGTATAAGCGGGGGTAAAGTTGGAAGAAAAAAATTCATTACCCCCAATAGCATTCCAAAAATATGGAAATGTGAATGCTAGGTGGAAGTTATTTGAGTTAAGGGACTTCAAAAATGCTAAACTTGGTTCAAAGGCTTTTGGGGCCTCAGCTTTGGCACAAGGGTCCTTGAGGCCCAAGATTTTTTGGAAAAGTGGATAAAAATGCACCACCTCGCCCAGCAAAACTCACTAGTCATATAGGACTACCAATGGGGACCCCTTAAACTTTATGCACAAATAGCAAAAGTAAACATGAAAAAGCAAATCACTTCGATAGTACTCTCAAGATTAGCATAGTTGCCCCAATTTCATATCTACAATAAGATTTCGCAAACATGAAAAGGAAAATTATTGTAGCAATAATCACAAGATAATATAGTCAATGTCCAGCAAATTTCATATCTATAATTTATCATTCCTAACATAATTACAAGACACTAACAATACTCCCACCCTGACAATAGGAATGTATCATAATATTGTGATGTTGTTGAGTGCACTCTAAAGATCCTAAAAGTAAAAATTGATTTAAGTAATATAAAGTTTTAGGTAATTTATTCATGTTGCCCTATCTAGAATTACCAATTGTGCTTTTTATCCTTTACTCTGTTTCGGTCTTATATACGTAATCTTTGGAAAATGTACACATGCTAAAACTAGACAAAATTGAAATGGATTAAAAATTCAATGGACCAAAAGATTCAAAATGTGGCGTCATTAAAGAGTAACTTAAAATAATTGTTTGATATTTTGCTGTAAAAGAAAAGTTAGAAGAAGTTTTGTCCTTCCTGCAAGTATTCACATCATTTTACGAAGAACACATTCCCTGTGACAGCGGATAGCTCTCCCAATGTCAATTAAAAGATAAATAATTTTTCCGTTCAGCATGTGGCTGGCTCATTTCATAAATTGACAAACTTGTGTTTCCTCATAGAAAAGAGCTCTTTGCAAGTAGAAAGAAAATTTCATCATGTAAAAACATCATATCGAAATGATCCGATAAGAATCACTTTATAATCAAAATCCCGTCATTCTCCTTTAAGCCCTACATCAGAATCAATTTTAAATATCCATATGTATCGCACGTATTTTATCATATCCTAATTATCAGTTTCAGTCTCCCAATATGAAGCATCATCATCTAGAGTCAGATACTTATAAAGTTGCAGCACGTCTTTTTCTTGTACTGCCGAGAGCCACTCCCTTCACCCCCATGTGCCACTGCCTTAACTATGATCGCACTTACCACTACCAACTCCGCTCATATGTGATCTCCAAGGAACACCACCCCATTCAAGGAACTATTAATAGGCCGAATGTTAATTTTCCTTGTAGAAAGTTACTATCCACAAAATTGACCATAATGGACTACAGCTTGCACTTAGTCTAGGCCTTGACAGTGAAAGCCCGTCACTTTTGCTCGAGAATTGACCCCAACCAAACATTTCTTCAAGTTTCACTAAGGCTATGACAAGTCCTCATCAGTCTTCAAAAAGATAAAAGTTGTCTACATTAAAAGCATAAATTAACTCTAGAAAATGAAGAAGTGGATTATCTCATCCAATGACATAGGCAACAATATGGAGATAATCCTGAGAAAAGCACTTTTAGTGATTCCACTAACATCCTAGTAAGTTCTCATCAAAAACTAGAATCTATAGAATATAGCCAACTCAAAGAACTTGAAGTATAATGACTCATCAAACGTGCCAATTGCGAGAAAATCTGATATAATTCTAATAGCTCTGATGAAGACTAGTGGCTCCATGCCCTAGGATTTGATTGAAGATCACAAATGAAGCTAAATACTTAGTTTTCATTGATTCTATGTTATAAAAAGTATGCTTGTATAATTGGGCATTGCAATACTGTAGTAGTCACTATTATTCACTATCGTAGTAGTAGTGTAACAGTTACCGCTCACTACTATAGCACTATATTAGAAGAAAAATTGTGTTATGAGTCCGTTAGTGTAAAAAACAAGAATATGTAAAGATTATTGGTCATTGTTGGTCATAAGGAGTCCTTGCAAAATTATTTGTGATCTCCAAAAATTCACCAATAATTTGATATTTATTTCATGCAATGGGGAGGATGAAGCTCATAAAATCAGTGTATCTGAACTATGAATTTCTAAATTTTTTATTCTGCCTCTTTGCCGATATTATTCTTAAAAACTATAAATGTTCTGATTAATTCTAGTGGTATGCTCTATAATTGCCACAATGTGAAACCCGTATATCAGAACTATGCTATTATATAATTTTCTATAGTATGAGCCAGAATAAAGAAAAGAATTTGGTGGCAAACAGGCAATCCCTATTTTGAGACTTGGAGAGGCGTGCATGAGTGATAGCATAACTGACACAATTTTTGTTTTCTCTTTCCTTGGTTCATATCATAGTCCAATTGTCTAATGGAGAAATCTGCTTTCTCTCCCTTAACTCACTTTTCTCTTAATGTATTTTATCTAATGGAAGAAAGAATTCAACATTTAATTGTTATTCAAGGTGGAGAGAGCACCAAACTCTTTATATATGCTACCGATAGATGCCTTCAATAAGTGCATTCATTAGGAGTTTTCAATGAATGCCTTTAATATGTGCCATCCATCAAAACACATTTTATCTTTAAAAGAATTACCATATTTCATATACTATGCGCTTTTCAGCACTTAAACAATTATTGATCATCAATCAATAAGTGCATTTCATGAAAGCACTTTATACAAAGTGTCTTTTAGCCTTCCATCTCTTAAACTTCCGCCTTTTAGCCTTCCATATTTCTCTTTTAAAACAGGGCACTAGCATCTACTAATTTCACATGAATTTGCATCCTCAAAAAATTTGTCAAACATCAATGTCAAATTCTCAAACCCAAAATAATAAAAATCATTCCGAGGCCAAGCTCAAATAATCACCCAAAGTTACATAATTATTACTCACCTTCAATAGTCCTAGAAATCAATGCTCCAACAATCATTTTGCCCCCCTTATAAAATTATCCTTTAAGTTGCAAAATATCAACCTCCTAAGTGCTTGAGGAACCTTTGACTCGAGATCGAAACACTTGAATCAACCTTAGAATTCTTCCTAGAATCTGGACACAAACATATATTCGCCTCAAATAATTTCATCCTTGAAATTTGCCAAACATCAATCCCAAATAATCAACCAAAATAAAATAATCATTACAATGTCAAGATTAAATAATCACCCGAAATTATAGACATTACTCCATAATCAACTCACCTCCAGAAGTAATAGAAATGAAAACAATCATTCTACTATAATATCATAATATACGGCCTGCCCCTTAAATAAAGTTGTCCACCAATTTGCAGAAGATTAAACTCAATTAATTAAAGGAAGCTCTTAATCCACATAAAACTTCAAGAAAACAGGCACTAGGATTAGTACACAAATTATATTGTTGTATATTTCTTTCTAAAATCAGGATAAAAGAATCCGATTGCCTCAAATGAATTTCATCCATAAAGTTTGCCAAATCATTATCTCAAATAATCATCGAAAATTAAATAGTATGGCTTGAAAGCTATTTGCCATTATTGGAGAAAACTTCGAGTCTTGCTTTTGTCATTTCAGCAAGTAAATATCTTACAATCAATTTTAAGTACAACATTAAAAAGTTGTTAAGACACCCAATTCCAAAGGCAAAAGAACCCTTTAAGTGCCAAAAGTTGGCACAAAATGATACTTAAGTGCCAAAACTTACGGAAAGTATGAAAAATTGGACACTTGAGTGCCACATCCGACGAACCTCACCAGAAATTCTACGTGGCATTTTTTATCAATTTTTTCGCTTACGTGGCTTGCTAGAAGGTTGACTCAGCAAACCAAACACAAAAATGACATTGTTCTGATATCATTTGAATTTTAATATAATAATTAATTAAATTAAAATTTTTAAAATTATTTAATTATTTAATTTAAAAAAATAAATTAAAAGGGGGAGGAGGAGGAGGAGGGAGGCAACCGGCGGCTAAGGGCTCAGCCCTCACCGCCGGCTCCCCTCCGTCACCTACGAGGTGGGGGAGTGTCGGCCAAGGCCGCCAAGCCCTGGCCAAGGGCCGGCGGCCTCAACCAACTGGCGGCGAGGGCCTATGTGCCCTCGCCCCAGATCTGGGTGAGGGTCGCAGCCCTCACCCGGATTCGGTGAGGGTCGCCAGCCTAAAGCCCCTTGATAAAAACTTGGGTTGTTTGGCAAATTGTTTTGGGCCCCCTCTAGTCAAATGCTAGCCTTGACAAATTTTCGAAAGGCCATTTCCTAATGTTAATTAAAAAAAAAAAATTCTTCCAAAAATATTTTCATCAATTTTTTCGTTTTTTTGGTTTGGCCCTAGTAGGGACTATTCATCTTCTCTGGTGAAGCTTCATTAAGAGTTGTGTGAGGTCAATTGACAAGGTCAAATTTGGTTACTAGTATTCTAGTCTGGTGCTAGCCAGCCTCATTTGAGAGTGCCAACCAATTCGTTGAGCCAGCTTTGAGGTTTTTAAAAAGAAAAAAAGCAAAAATGCTTTATAAAGTGTGAATTTTCTAAACACTAATTAATTATTGTTTCCCAAATGAATTTTCCCGAACACAACATGCAAGTCCTACCCAAGGCTTTGAGCATTTTCAAAATAATAATTCAAGGGTTAAATTTTTCTCTCTTCCAAATTTGCGCTCGTTAAACTATCCAAATTTCCGATAGGAAGCTTAGATTTGACCGTTTTGGATCTCTCCGGTCTAAAAACATTCGTACTCTCATGCTCACAAAAGAAATCCACCCCTCCCACTGCTTGATGACACAGCTCAATCGCGAAGCCAGCAAGGATGCCCTCGCCCTTACCTACCGCTCGCGCCTCTCTACACAAGTAAAATCATTAATCGTTTGATCCATCTTTTTTTCAATGTCAACTTAATTTAAGCACAATGATGGTTAATGAGAGACCTAATTATGCCCTTAAAAAGAGCCATTGGCTCTTAATTTCGTATCATGATGACAAAGCGCCGCAACATTTGTGGACATCACCATTTGGTCTCATCCATCCTCTTTGTTTGTTTATTTTGTTTTGACTAAGAAAGCAGGTAAATAAATTGTTAGAATGAACAAAAAGTAAGGAGATAAATTCTATTATGCACCCAGGAGACAAAATTAGTCAATATTGCCATACATACATATATATGTATGTATGTATGTATGTATGTATGTATGTATGTATATCGGTGGCTGGAAGTGAAATTGGATCGATACTCACCAATTCTAGTAAATTAGAATTGGAACCAAATTAATCCCTATGAGAACTGCTAGTTCCAAACCAATCTCGTCTGGTTTCCAATGGTTTCCGATTACTTTGCATGCCCCTATTGGTAGTGGATGTGTCAAATCAAGCAAGCCTCTTGGGCCTAGAGAGAGTGCGGGTGGATGTTGGATTTTTTATTTTTTATTTTTTTGGTGAGAATAGTTTGAAAGATAAAATGAGAGAATTTGGGAAATGAAGTACGTGCGGAAGATGCAACTTGAGATGCATCAAAACAAATGAAAAATGGTAATTATAATTTCGAAAGCAAAGGAGTCTGTATACTTTCAAAAAAAAAATCCGAAGAAGAAACTGCAGGTTGGTTTAAAAAAAAAAAAAAAAAACGGTTAAAAAAGAGGACGTTACTCCTATAAGTAGGCCGGCGACGGTACCAACCGCCGAACGAAGTGGACCCCAAAAGCCAAACCCACGACCTCTCCGGAAGTTTTAAGGTTTCTTCTTCTCACTTGCGCTCTCCATCGGCGGTTTCCTGAAATCCTCTCAAGGGGCGAAGCCATGAGTTTGATCTCGACGCGCTTGCGGATCCAATCCACAGCTCCAGCAAGTGCAGGTCAGGGGATTTCTCGGAGACTCTCAAGCCATAGCCACAGCCAGGCCGGGAGTCGCCGGCTGAATCAATCCAGGTTCATTCAGTTCTCTAAATGTGTCTCATATTGCAGCAATGTGCACTGCCCGTTCCATCCTGGATCTTCTGTTATGTAGTTCTTTCGAGGCAGATGTGGAAAACCACTGTTAACAGCAGATGCTCGGTGTCTTTTCTTTTTTTTTTCCCCCAGCCATCTGTGCCTAGGGAGCAGTTTTCTATCATGGAGGTCTTAAAAAAAAATCAAATTGTTTTGTGCCTCATGTCGTTCTCGCGGGTACGTTGCTGGCTCTTATATATCCGCCGTCCTTCACTTGGTTCACCATCAGGTTGCTAGATCTTCTCCAGATACGTTTCTGGGCTATAAATTTGTATCTCGATTCTTAATGGGTTCTATCGAATCTGCTTTCAGGTACTATGCACCTGCACTCGGGTTTCGGATGTTTGCTGTGAGGGTTAATTCCAGCGAGAGGGACTTTCTCGAAGCGTTTAGGAGATCGGCTGCTATTTTTGCTCGCTCTATCAACCAGTTCATCGAGAAGCCTCTTCTTGGTTATTTCTTTGGCATGATGTCCGTAGCAATGGTTTCGTTCCCAACGTCCATTGGTGAGTACTAGTCTCCCTTCCTCTCTAAAGCCAGTGAACTGGTAATTGACTTTCTCTGAACCTGAACCTCAGGTGCTGGGATTATGCTGCTGTCTTGTATCAGCGCGGCTCAGCTTTCTAATTATGCTACATCTCTGATTGACCCATCAGTGGCTCCTTTGAGTATTGTCATGACATCATTATCTACCGATACGGCTGTTTTTGTGACCCCTTTATTGTCACTTCTTCTCATTGGCAAAAGATTGCCCGTCCATGTGAAAGGAATGGTTTCCAGCATTTTGCAGATTGTCGTCACACCCATCGCTGCAGGGCTGCTTCTGAATAGGTTAAACACTCGCCTTTGCTACGTACATTTGCTAGGGAGTTTCAGTAGTTTAATAGCTCATAGTTTGCTTTTGGGTTCTTCCCTTGGATTTCTAATGCCATACGACCACTTTTGCCGCCACTCTGTCTTTGTGACGGCTCTATGCGTTGGAGCACCTCTTGTGATGAACGTCGATTCCATCATTTCTTCATTTGGTTTGACGATCTTGTCACTCGTAATTGCATTTCATCTGATGGCATTCGTCACTGGATACTTCCTTCTTGGTTTCTTCTTCCGAAAGGCTCTTGCTGTAAAAGCATTGCGAAGAGCACTATCCTTTGCAGAGGGTTTTCTTTTTTCTCCGGCTTAATAGCAAGTATCGTTTGCAGGAATGCAGAGCAACCTTCTTGCGCTCGCTCTAGGAAATAGATTCTTTCAAGATCCACTTGTGGCTGTGCCTCCAGCTATCTCTGTAAGTGAAAATATTAATTGTCAACAGAACTTTACCTTTATCCTTTTTAGTAAATTAATGTCACTCGTCTCATAGCAAATGGGAGCTAACTTCTATATTGGTTTTTGAAGAAAGTAGAGTATGATCAGTTAAAAGTTCTTTCCTTTCGCGGGCCACACTAAAGCTAATCCTTTAGTAATTTGCGTGTTCCTTTAAACTATATGCTTGAGATCTTCTTACTTTTAGGCTCGACCACACTGGGCCTTTTCGCATTTGAGTGCCGACAGCATAAAACACCCCCGAAAACTGGTCAAGTTAGCTTGTGGAGCAATTTAGAAATTTTTTTCTTTATCAATTCCTTTTCACGAGAGGTTTTTCTTATTATCATACGGAATGCCACTGTATCCGAGGAATATTTCTGTAGCCAATTAAAAGTCATGCCTTTGTGGCGGCCCTCTTTGATCGAAGAATTCCTGCAGCCTGCATGTCTGATGATGCGTGCAGATATTTGAGGAGCGGCCACAAAATTAAGGTTAGGGGTCGAGGAAAACCGACGACGACGACGAGACAAGAGATGGAGGATGGAATGGGATGATGGCTGGCTGGAGATCGCAGTCAGCGCATGAAGGAGGAAGATGGAAGAAGCAAGGCGGAAGAGACTCGTCGGCTTCATCGCTCTAGGGTCTCCTTCTCTCTCTCTCGCGGAGCAGGCCAGTCTCTCGCAAGGCGCGTGATAGCGTACACCGACCCGCACCCTAACACAACCCACAACCAAACACGCGTTTAACATTGAGCTGATGTTCATACCCGAATAAAAGGCCTCTTTGTCCTTCTCTCTCCCCCAAATTGATGGTCACACCATAGGACCTCTCTGTCCATCTCCCCCAACAGTAACTACCCAAAAAATTGATGTTTAGACCCGAATAGTATGACCTATCTGTCTCTCTCTGTCGCTCTCTCTCCCCCCTCCCCACAACTAAACTGCTCTCCTAACCCCCCCCCACCCCAGCCCTCCCTCCCTCTCTCAATCTCTCTCTACCTCCCTTCCTCCCTTCCTCGATGACACAATTTAAAGAAGAAGTTCTTATTCTGGTCTGCACTCTTCTGGGGACGAATGCATTCCTATCTTCAATCAACCCTCCGGGGGGTTACGTCGAGGTAAAGCCATCATATCTGCCAAACACCCTTTAGCATACGAATATTTCTTAATTTGCAACACCTCGTGTTATATTCTCTCTTTTAGCGTGATTTTGATCACAGCAGGTAATATGATTTTTTTAGGCAAGAAATTATTACAAAATTCTCCTTTATCCATACGGTATATAGCTAAAAAGTTACGGGATAGAATATGAAATTCAATTTATTTAGAAATAGATCATGAAACCAATGGTTTGTGAATTTTCGATTAATACGCAATTAAGCTCATCAACTATTATATGACCAGAATAAGAAGTTCTAGAATGTGTTAGTCGCCAGAAGAATGCAGACTAGAATAAGAGGTTCTTTAAATTGTTTCATCGAGGGAGGGAGGTAGAGAGATTGAGAGAGGGAGGGAGGTAGAAATAGAGAGAGGAGGGGGGGCAGTTCGATTCTAGGGGGAAAGAGAGCGACAGAGAGAGATGGATAGGTTGTATTATTAGAGAGGGATTGTATTATTGATGTTTAGACCTGAATAGTACGACCTCTCTATCCCTCTCTAATAATACGACCTCTCTGTCTCTCTTTGTCCCTGTCACTCTCTCTTCCCCCGAAATTGAACTAATCTGCCCCCTCCCTCGCGCCTCTCTCTCTATTTCTACCTCCCTCCCTCTCTCAATCTCTCTCTACCTCCCTCCCTCGATGACACAATTTAAAGAAAAACTTCTTATTCTAGTATGCACTCTTTTGGCGACTAATACATTCGAGAACTTCTTATTCTGGTCATGTAATAGTTGATGAGCTTAATTGCGTATTAATCGCAAAATTCACAAACCATCGGTTTCATGATCTATTTCTAAATAAATTGAATTTCATATTCTACCCAGTAACTTTTTAGCTATACCGTATGGATAAAGGAGAATTTTGTAATAATTTCTTGCCTAAAAAAATCATATTACCTGCCGTCATCAGAATCACGCTAAAGGAGAGAATATAACACGAGCTGTTGCAAATTAAGAAATATTCGTATGCTAAAAGGTGTTTGGCAGATATGATGGCTTTACCCTCGATGTAACCCCCCGGAGGGTTGATTGAAGATTGGAATGCGTTCGTCCCCAGAGCAATGAAGCCGACGAGTCTCCTCGGCCCTGCTTCCTCCCTCATGCGCTGACTGCGATCTAGCCAGCCATCATCCCATTCCATCTTCCATCTCTCGTCTCCTCGTCGTCGTCGGTTTTCCTCGACCTTTATAAACCCGATGAAGATAGTGAAAAATGTTTATTTATTGGCCTCAAAGCAAGAATCCCTTTGTATAGGCCCATGACCAAATCTATATTACGATCCTTTGAAAAGACCTTTTCGATTGATCAAATTGTGCTCATTGCAAATATTTCTGAAAGCCTTTGATATGGGTTATGTGAGATACTCTTAGCAATTAGTTACTTCCCACACAAATAAATGATATCAAGTAGCCATTTTATCAAGATTGTGTGAGAAATCCTTTATGACTAAGAAGTTCTAGTTTGGCACACTTAATGAGCTTTTTTTCACGATTTATAGCATTCTGGTAAGAACTTGACTCCCGAAGAATTCGATGATTAATGATATATCCTCGAGCAAGATGATAGTTTTGTGTCACATGATACTGATTGACATCGAATGTTTTTTCAAAGTTGTTGGACTTAACTTAATTAACTTGTTCAATTAATGTTGCATTATTACCAATACATCTCTTGATGACGCCCCCCTAATGACATTTACTCAAGTCTAGTTGACAGGATTCCTCAGTGAAGCCATGCAATTTTTAAGGCGTTAGTAGGTGCTTCCCTGAAAAACCAAAGGTTCATGGTCAGTCTTAAACCATGCCGTCTCTAAGGGTTCATGGTCAGCCTTAAATCATGCCGTCTCCAAAGGTTCATGATCAACATTAAATCATGCTATCTCCAAAGGTTTATGATTAACCTTAAACCATGTCATCCACAAAGGTTCATGGGTTTTCCTCAAACCATGTATTTTCAATCCGGTCGAAACCCATTGTTACAGGGTGAGACTTTCACTCTTCTTATGACACGGAGAGCTTTTGTAGCCCGGAGTCTTCCTTTCTTCTTATGACACGGAGAGCTTCGTAGCCCGGAGTCTCCCTCTCTTCCTATGACACGGTGAGCTTCTGTAGCCTGGAGTCTTTCTCTCTTCTTATGACACGGAGAGCTTCTGTAACCCTGGAGTCTTTATTTCTTCGTATGACACAGAGAGCTTCTGTAACCCGGAGTCCTTCTTATGACACGAAGAACTTCTATAACTCGAAGTCCTTCCCCTTTTCCTATGACATGGAGAGCTTTTATAACCCGGAGTCATTCTGCCTATGACATTGAGAGCTTTTGTAGCTCGGAGTCCTTCTTCCTATGACACAAGAGTTTCTGTAGTCCGGAGTCCTTCCCCTTCTTCCTATTACACGGAGAGCTTCTATCGCCCGAAGTCCCTCTTTCTTCCTATGACACGGAGTGCTTCTGTAGCCCGGAGTCATTTTCTTCCTCTTATTGACAACACACACTTCCATAATTATGAGTCATGTCCGTCGACCTAACGTGTGCCTATGCACCTAGGTCTCTCTACCACCGATATAATTTAAGTGTCTTATATTTTTTAATACAACCTCTTCGAGGTTACATTCAAAGAGAGGCAGCTGTTAATATCTAAATTTTCCTCAAATGCATAATTAAAAAAAAACATAAAAAATTAATTTAAATTATTAATTTAAAAAAATTGAAATTGAGAGAGGTCGGGTTGGGCTGCATCAAACCTTGGCCCGACCCGCCTCTTTTCTTTTTGTCCCTACACAGCCCAAGCCCTTTCCTCTTGGGCCCGGCCCATGCTAGCCTCTTCCTCCTCTACTCATTTTCATGCAAGAAACCCTAGAGAAAAGAAGACAGCAACATAAGGGCAGAAACGAAGAGAAACACGGAGAAAACTGGGGGAATTGAGGAGAGCAGAAGAGAATGCAGAGAGAGAGAGAGAGAGAGAGAGAGAGAGAGAGAGAGAGAGCTCGAGACACCGAGAGAGGAGCGGACAGAGCATCAAGCAGGGAGAAAAAGGAGAGCAAAGAGGAGAGGGGAGAAAGAAAAAGCTTCGCCACTGGTGGCCGAGGCCCTGCGCTTGCCGCCTCAGTCCAAGCTAGACTATTGCCGTCATCGCTCGCTATGTCGTGCCGGAATGCTGACCCCGAGCCACTGCTACTCACGATCCTGTCCGTGTCGTCACTGCAGCCCAAGAGCCGCAACGCTGCCGCAACCATTGCCTCCACCCTTGCTTGCCTCTTCACTTAAGCCACAAACTACAGCCCGTGCTATCACTTCCCTATCCGCAATCCGCCTGCTACTTACCCTACACTGTCCAAGCCACTACCCTCCCACCCAGACCACTACAACGGCTGCAACATCATCGCCGTTGTAGCCCTCAACCTCTGCCCGACGCCCGCAACTCGTGACATCGCACCTCCACCCGTCTCTATAGTTGCTGCTCACCGCATCACTCTTTTATTTATATATATATATATCTGTCATGTGTGATATTCACAATCTTTTATTCATTTATTTTAAAAAATCAATATTTGAGTCGAGTTCTAACTTATGAGTCCAACACAAGTCACGCAAATAAATTAGACTCGTTTGTTAATTTTTTGACATCATACGATCGCTGGATTTTCCATAACCAAATAAAGACTCAGCTTTTATTACGAGTTGAGTGGAGTCGATGTCAAGTTGTTTACAAGCCACCAAAAACCAAAAAAGGCGATATCATAAGTCACAAGTGGTAAGTTGAACATTGACCTATCAAAATTTATTAGGATGTGTTTGGTTTAGTAGTATTCGTAAAAGATTTTAGACCTATGAAAACTTAAAGAACCTTGTGCCAAAGTTGAGATGCCTGGCAATATAACATCAAAGGCTTTTGAGCCAAAACTAGCATTTCCAAAATCGCTTAATCTAATGACATGTGTTGTGCTCAATTGGGTTTTTGGGAATGTCATTGGGAAAATATAAAGGATTTTAGGTTGAAGGGGTTTTTTCAAAATATAAATAGTGCTTAGTATATTATAGTTTGAAAGTACATTGAGGATCAACTTTGACTTAAAATAGTATTTGGAAAAATTACACTTTATAAAGGAATTTTGCTTTTTATAAAAGTAAATAAATAAATAAATAAATAAACCCTCAAACTAGCAAAGGACTCAAGCTATTGATGAGCCACATTGATGCTAGATTTGCCCAAATCTGGCTTGCTCTCAAGATACAACTTTTCTAAGGGGCTTTGGGCCAATTGCTTGTTTGCCAATTGCTTTTAGCCCCCTCTAGTCAAATGCTAGCCTTGGAAAATTTTTGAAAGGCCATTTCCTAAGGTTAATTAAAAAAAATTTCTTCCCAAAATTTTCATCAACTTTTTTTTTTTTTTTTGGCCCTCATAGATAGGGGTCAGTATGGTTCCAGTGTAAAACCTGGACCCTGAGAACCGGATCGATGAAAACCTGTAGGTTTCAAGTTCTAAGGTATGCCGGGTAGGTTTCTGGTTCCAAAAACTGAGAAACCCATTTCAACAGTTAGGTTCTAGGTTCTTAGTTAGAGGAACCTAGAATCTATACCTACAACCCAGAACAAGTTTTAATATTTTTATTAATCCATATCTCCATGCAATCTTCAAATATTCTATGTTGTTCGATGATTAGTGTATAATCTAAAAGCACTAGTTCGAGTTTCCATTTTATGGCTAAGACTTTTACTTTATTAATGTTCATATTTTTCATGTATATAACTATAAGTTATGATTAGTGAATTGTAATAATTCATATAATAATATAAGTGGGACTTGGGTAGACTTTCAAACCTATGACAAAATAGGTTTCAAGTTCCAAAAAAATGAGGAACTTGTTCCAACGGATAGGTTCCAAGTTTCAGGTGGAACTTAGATTCACTCATCCCTACTTCTATCTAGTTGAATTCCTTGCCAAGAATTCTTTTTTTTTTTTTTTTTTGCTATTGATAGTTTTGTTCATTTTGTATTATCTTTAATGAATGACAAGCTTGTTTATTATTATTGTGTTCATTTTCGTTTTGTTTAACCAAAAATAAAAATAAAACCTATTAGACCTTGAAACCGACTCTGAAACCTGTGACAAGGTAGGTTCCAGGATTTATGTTTTAATTGGTAGGTTTCAGGTTCCAAAAAATGATAACTTTATACTCGAGGGTAGATTTCAGGTTCTAAGTGGATTCTGTAAGGAACTTGGAACCACTCACCCCTACTCGGAGGGACTATTCATTTTCTCTAGTGAAACTTTGTTAAGAGTTGTGTGAGGTCAGTTGACGAGGTCAAATTTGGCTACTAGTAATCTAGTTTGGTGCTAGCCAGCCTCATTTAAGAGTACCAACTAGTCGTTGAGCCTTTCGCCAACTTTGAGGTTTTTTTTTTTTTTTTTTTTTCAAAAGAAAAAAAGCAAAAATGCTTTATAAAGTGTGCATTTTCTAAACACTATTTAAATAAAATTGTTTCCCAAATAAATTTTCCCGAACACAACATGCAAGTCCTGCCCAATATTGGCTTTGAGCATTTTCAAAATAATAATTCACAAGTTAATTTTTTTCTCTCTTCTGATTTTGCACTCGTTAAACTATCCAAATTTTAGTTTTTACCCTAACTAGCTTTCTTGTGCAGATTTGACCGACATTATTAATGTCGATAGGAAGCTTAGATTTGACCGTTTTGGATCTCTCTAGTCTATAAACATTCATACTCCCTCATGCTCACAAAAGAAATCTACCCCTCCCACTGCTTGATGACACAACTGAATCGCGAAGCCAGTAAGGATGCCCTCGCCCTTACCTACTACTCGATCCTCTCTACACGCATCCCTGTCTTCGTTTGTGGCGAGATTGTTCACAACTGGCAACAAGGAGGCCACACAAGTTCGGTATGAGCTCATAGCTTGCGATCGTGGAGGCCAGGCAAGGTCAAGCCTGAGCTCATGAGAAATGTGACTGGTCGCAAGCAGGTGCGATAACCTGGTGAGTTGCTTAAGCTAGCTAGCAAAGCTTGGCCATGGTTGCCAAAATCGAGATTGTCAAGACCTTGAATTGGTTGTCATGACCTAATTTTCAGGTGCATCATCTAAAACTAAGTTAATGGACTACTAAGTCTTTAAATTTAGCTCGGCTTTCCCAAGCTCATACCAATTTGCGACTTAAGGTTTCAATATTTAACATGCAAAAGATTATTAACTAGGAGTCGCCACTAATCGGTTTAGTGTAAGTCGATTAGACACCTAAGTAAAATAATTTGAAGATTATTTTACTCCCATGAACCAGAGTTTATGGGTACGGGGATTTGGTTACACTAGATTTCAAATGCCCTTTCAATACCATTTCTTTTATTTTTCAAAAATATTTTTGCAGGCATCTTGGATTTATTTAAACCTAAATTACTATCATGCAAATATAGTGACCACACGGGTGCTCAACTATCATTAAATATTCAATAAGTAAATTGCATCACACAAAGCAAAGGATTTTCTTGGATTTTTTTAAGATAGAATTCTTTTATAAAAATGCATTTTTAACTACATAACCTAATTTTGCTAAAAATTTCTAATTAAATGATCTTATTATGCAAACTAGTTAATATGCACCTCATATTTTTATTTTTTTGTTGAAATTCGAAATTAATAAAAACCATAATTAAACTATCTAAAAAATAATAATTTTCTAATTTATTTTAGGAATTAGTTTCACTTAAAACCTATCCTATCTTAGAAAACTATTTTTTAGAAAATTTCTAATTTACTAACCTACATGTCTAATTTATTAAATCTATATGCTCATGCAAGATTTTGATTTTTTTGATTTTTTGATTTCTTTTTTAGTGTTTTTCCAAGATAAACAAATTTCATATAAACTAATCAAACAACAACTAAAGGATTAAAATAATCAAAAAAATAACCTATTGTCTCATAGGTCGATTAACGATAACTCTAACCCCGAAAACAAATAAGTTCAAAATAATTAAAAATCTGATTCGAAGTCTTACGGATCAAATTAATAATTATATTGATTCAACAATTAAATATTATCAATAAACCCCAAAAATTAATATAATTAGAAAAATAATCTAACATCTTACGGATCAAATTAGTAATTACAATAATTTTGGAGAGAACCCCTGTGGATAATGCCTACAAGATTTTATGAATATTAAAATCCAATATTGCAATTTAAATAACCAAACTTAAAGATACTATCAAATAAAATAAAAAATAACATAAAAATAAAAATAAACTAAACTACCTAAATGAGGGGACTTGCAGCAACGTGAGTTGGCGTCGGACGAAGGGGGGCCGACGTCGGAACTCCGGCGAGGGGACTGGCAGAGGTGTGGCGTCCGGCGCGGCATCGAGTGGAGCAAGGATGGTGGCACAATGTCGCGGAGGTTTGACGTGATCTGGGCTGTTGGTTTAGCGGAGGTGCGGACGCGGCTTCGGCTGAGGGAGAGGCTCCGGCGCGGTGGCGTGTGGCGGGCTGAACTCGGTGACGAGCGAGGATGCGAGCTGTGGTAGCGGTGCGGTGGCGATGCTGCTGATGCTCGGGAGGAGATTGTCACGCCCCGATCCTTGGGGACGCGCCCATCCTTCTGTTTGGTCGATTAATAAAGTGTGATATCCCAGGACTACTTATCGCCGACCCTTTCTTTTTATTACGCATGCGGAAGTAGTTATAAATCCCAAGACAATAAAATAATGGGATAGAAAAGCAGGCCATATTTTTCATATTGAAATTCACAACCACACTTTCATTAACATCATAACTTATAGTATATTTAAAACACTATTTACAACATAAAAGTCTCACACCTATCTACACTAAGACAGGGTGCACAAAAGGGATGTGATCTCAATCCACATCTAGGTTGTACTCAAGATCCCTCTCTGGATCATCTTCTACTTCAAAATACTTTCTCCCCTTCAGGTTCTTCCTCCTCGCTTTTCCTCGGGATCCTGAAATGGTTATTCAATAACCAATGAGACCACGTCTCGCGAGTCCTACCCCTAAGACTCGATTAATAAACTAATACGCCATATGGTTGCCTAAGCACAACACGAGTCAGAGGACTTACCTTGGCCTCAGTTCCAACCTGCAATTCAAGGTTAAACACAGATATTCAAACAATTCACGACGTCCGATCAAGCACTAGCCAATCGACTAAGTCGATTACATGTCAGTCAGACCCTCTCTGGGTCATTCCCACTCATACCACAATTTCCCAATGGTGTACTCATTCACCAAATCACATGTGTTTCTCGGGCGTCGTTATCGCCAATGACATACCGATCACCGACACCGTGCGTTCTTTAAGGTGCCATTTTCACCAATGATATCCTCGATCACCGAACCACGTGTCCTTTCTAGGGTGCCGTTTTTTCCAAGGTGACATTGGCAATAAACAATATCGTGAGTTCTTTAAGGCGTCGTTTTCACTAGTGATATTTCCTTAATCACCGAACCACGTTTGTCTATAAGTCATTTACGTGCATTCTTTAAGGCGCCGTTTTCGCCAGTGATATTTCAAATCACCGAACCACGTATGTCCAATAATATCGTACCTGATTGGTCACAGCCAATAACATTCTCAGTTATCTCTCATCATTCTCTCTACCATATAGCCCATCAACGTATTGGCGCTATATATCCATGTTCGGCCATTACCAATCAAATACTCAATAACAAACAATTTAGGACAATTCCTCAAATTTCACAATTTAAATCAATTCCATCAAAACGGAAGCTCAATTAAATAAACGGATTGCACCACGACAATCGGCACGAAATTCCGGTCACCGGCCATCCCGGTTGAATTTCCGGAAAAATAAATAATTAAATAAATAATTTCGAAAATTAAATAAATAAATATTAAAAATCCAATTTAGGCCCATATTGCCTTATTGGAGCCCGAAACGGGTCGGGAAAAATCCCGAGATGCATTCAATAAATAACCGAACATTTCTACTTGCTAATAGCTAGGTCTAACCACCTAACATGCATCATTAAGTCACTAAATTAATTGTTCTAACCTAATCTAACCACCTAAGTGCATGTAATTAAATCTAACCAACCCTAAGGCATAATTAGCAAACTAATAAAGCATTAGTGAGTAAAACTCACTTGATTAAAAACAGGGACCGAATCACCACAACGGCGTCGCGACGGCGGCCGAAATCGGACTTTCGACAACACCGGCGGACTTGGACCGGGCCTCGACCTTGGCTCAACAAATCTCAGCCCAAATGAGATTTGTTCTTGCGCTAGACTGGGCTTCCTTTAGACTGGGCTGAACTTGCTGGGCCTCATTGAAACTAAACTGAACTGGGCTTCAAGATGTGGACTGGGCTTCAATTGCTTTGCTGGAAGATTGGACCTTAAACTTTCAGTTGATGGGCTGCTGGAGATTTGGGCCAAGCAAGTTACAAAATGGAAGCTGGGCTGATCAGTGGACTGTACCAAAAGGCCCGAATTGTTGCTGAAGATGGGCCCTGCCGAACTGGGCCTGTCTTCACTGGGTTGCACTCTGCAAACCGAAGCTGAATCAAAGGAGCTGGCGTCGACGAAGGCTTGCTGGGATCTTCGACGGTTGACCTGGGGAAACAGAATCGTGGACAGCTGGCTGCGGATGGAGAGAAGATGGCGCTCGGTGGCTTCGCTGGCAGAGACATGCGGACGATGGAGTAGCTTCGTGGACGTTTGGCGGTCAACAACCGAGAGGATGGAGCTGCTTCGTTGACCCGTGAAGTGAGCTGGCGTTAGGCTTCGTGGGCATGTGTTGGACGAGGCAACGGCGTGGCACGTGAAGCTGCTGGAGATGATGCAGCGATCAACAAACTGACTGGTTTGACTGGGGAACAAAAGATGGTGGAGGCGTGCTGGTAGAAACCGTGAGACATCTTTGGACGTGGCAGTTGCAGTTCCGGTGGCCACGAGCTAGAGAAGACCACACAGATGCTTGCTCGAGTCTTCAGCGTTGAGGAGTTTGACCGAGAGAGGGCAGCAAAGGAGAACTCGGTGGATGTTGAGCTAAAATCGTGAGGATTGGGAGGTCAAAAGAAATGGTTTCTTGTGTTGATGAAGTTGACCGAACAGCTTGTTGGCGTGAGAGTTCGAGGGGGTGAAGGGAAAGAAATCGAAAGAGAGATGGAGTTGCGGAGGGGGAGTCGGCAAGTGATGAAGAAGACCGAGGATGGAGCTCACGAAAATGGAGAAGTTTTGGACGGCAGCTTAGTGAGAGGGAAGAGAGAGATGGATAGAGATGAGGTTGAGGAGCCCACAAGCCTTTATTTTCCACATGATTATCCCCTTGAACCCTTCCTATCCAAGTCTTCTTCCTTGGCTCACCTTAGGCCAACAATACACTCCCCATAACATCTCAATTGGTCCAAAAAATGCTAGGGGAAGGGGGCTACGAATTTTAAAATCATGGCTTCAAATTGGACACTCATCCCATCTCAATTTCATCTCAAATGGCCTCCATAAAATCAATTAACCTCTCAAGGCTTCAATCTCATCCTCTATGTCTCCCTCATCATTTTCAAGCATAAATTCCACCATTAAACCAATTTAAGGTCCAAAATAATGCTGTCCTCCCTTAGTTCCGAATTTCACATTTTGAGCATCCGATTTCTTCGACGAATTCCCATATTGAGATCCAATCTCAATGAAGAAAAATCCCGAACAATTTTCTATAAATCCCAGACACTCATTGGCTTGGCTTGAAAGTCCAAACTCCCTTAAATTCGGTCCAGATGAATTTCTATTAATTTTCCGCGACGTCCGAATGATTTTCCGTAAAAATCTCGAAATCTTTGAAAAACCTTTTGAGACTGAGTCAACGTTCCTAGAATTGATCGTGACACCACAGAACTTTCCTTTTCTGAAATCGGACTCGAATTCACAGTTAATTTTCATTCAACGCGTTTTTAGCGTGACCTAAACTATCGGGTAACTTTCAGAAATTTTTAGTGCAAACGACCCGTGGTCGATTTTCTTCGAGCCATAATGAACCCACTTGACTCATTGATGACTCTTGATTGTCGTGAAAATCTCGAGCATTCAAATACAGACACGGGTACCAAAACAATAAGAAATCGGTCTAGTGCCGGTCAACGAGAATTTTCTAATTTAGTGGTGTCACCCACGATTAGCCACACATCTCAGTCGAACCGACCTATCTCTGATCTCTAATCGATTTTATATTGCGCCGTAATGGCCTCTAAAGATAGACACGGTCAAGAAGCCGATCTCTAGTCGAATTATCAAGTCTATTTGCCTTAAAATCCTTATTAGTTTCCCCAAACAGTCTAGTTATCTCTAGAATGATCAGTTCTGAGAATAGCCTTATAGACGCGTCAATGAAATGCCCAATTTATTCGATTGAAAACATGACTGAAAATCTGGGATGTCACAACTCTTCCCCTCTTATAAAAATTTCGTCCTCGAAATTTAAACCTTTATCAATCCTTAAATAAAAAGGTGGGGATATGTCTCACTTTCCCCGGTTGATTCTTCAGTCTTGTGGCGTTGTTAGACCACTTTGACCAAAGAGACCTTCTTGATACACAGAATTTGATCTTTCTGATCCACAAGCTGAACCGAACTTTTCATGTACGACACTCTGTCGTCCACGCCTAATTCTTTAAGATTTAGCACGAGGGTCATGTTAGGCTCATATGTCCTCACCATTGACACACGAAAGACGTCATGCATTTGCGCTAATCTTGGCGGCAATGCAAGACGATACGATAGGATCCCGATTCTTTTCAGAATCTCAAAGGGACCTACGTACTTCGATTTCAGTTTTTCACTCCTTGTTGAAACGCAAGGTATCCCTCATTGGTGACATCTTCAAAAAGGTGTACTTACCAATTTAGAACTTTTGGGGCCTTCAATGCTCAACCATTCAATTATTCTGGTAGTTCTGAGCGGTCTATACTCTAGCACTAATCACGGTAATTGTAACTACTGACTGCTGAACTGACCTTGGACCTGTGATCTTTCTTTCTCTGATTTCTTCTCAACCAACTGAAGTTCTGCACACTCTGCTCTGTTCTGCCTCAAAAGGACTATCAGACTGCTTTGCTGAAACTGTGAACCTCAGATTTACTTCTGATACAAGATCTTAACTAATACTCCATGCAGACGAACTGTCTGACACCCATACACTTCTGCGTGCCCATTCCAATCAAGATCCTTCCATACGATGATAAAGTGGGCTGACTTAATCAGTCTTTTGACCACTTCATCAACTGGAGTCATTATTCCTCTGACTTCTTGGGTAAGTCTGTCACAATGTTTCATCATGATATACTTCTATTCTCACTCGAGAGTCTCAAGTGATTATAAAAGTTCTCTCGGCTGGCATTACTAAACTTCCCCTATTGGCACATCTAACACTTTTAACTTGTCCGGCGATAACTATCTTCATATCGGTCTACCAATCGAACTAATGTTGTCTCTGACCTACTTGTACTGTTTGGTCGAATACTGCAACTACTACAGTACATTCCTCACAAGGTCTCCTCCTTAAGTTCCGAATTGTCTGACACTAGTCAACACTCACAATGCTTCGGTATTCCATCTTTCGAAATCAGAAAGTTAATCTCTTCCTTATCAGTATCCTATTACAAGATCTTCTGATCATTCCGATCTATCAATTGAAGCGTTTGATTTTTTTTTTTTTTTTTGCTTGTATATCTGGTTCAACTTTGAGGGCGGCTATAAAAATGCAAAAGTTAGCCTACCTCAAATTTGAAAACCGAATTCTGAACCCTTTTTAAGTAAAGTCAATACTTTAGCCAGCTTGTGCACAATTGAAAACTCTCAACTCAACGCATTTGTGACTTCTTTCTTTCCTCCAGGGTGATACCAGGTAGTATCATTCTAGTCCTACTAAGGTTCTGATTCACGACACCGTCTCATGCTCAACTCGAGAGATCACAGTTGATGAAACACGTATGTAACCATCTTACTATGATGCATCACTACGTAATCCAGTCCTCCAAATGGCGCATCACTATAAATTTCGCATCTTCCAGAACCCTAAGGAATGGTCAACACAAGAGCGGTAGCCAACTTCTACTAAAGCTCTTGGAATTTATTCTCACACTCATCTGTCCATATGAATTTCTCTCATTTCTTCAAGAGTTGAGTCAATGACAACACTGATGTTAAGGCTCTTTCCTCAAACTTTCTAAAGTGACTTGTACAACCCATACGGCTTCTGATCTTTGGTACTATCGTCGGTCTTGGTCCTCTGATAATTGACTTGGTCTTGATCAAGTCCATGGAAATCCTTTCACCATTCTCAGGTGTCTCTCGAGCTCCTTAACATTTCTCGAATACACCAGAATATCATTGAAAGATACGATCACACTGAACTCGATATTCCTTGAACACTCGGGTTGTCAAATCCCTGACAGTAATTGGAGTGTTCGCCAGGCTAAACGATCTTACAATACTCTCATAAAGACCACATCAAGTACAAACAACTGTCTTCAATATAACTTTCTTTCTAGTTCTCAATTGATGATAACTTGTCCTCAAGTCGACCTTTAAAACATCGGCACTCTTTATAACTAGTCACACCATTCATTGATCTTCAGCAATGAACACTTGTCCTTGATTGTCACCTAAATTGAGTTGACAGTGGTTAATGCATGATTGCAATGAACCATCTTTCTTTCTCTCTCCACAAAACTGATGTTCCCTAAAGTGATGCACCGATGTGCATGAATTCCTCACTCCTCAATCTTTACATCCGCATCTTCGGTTCTATCAATTCAAACGACAATAAATGGTAAGAAGTCTTCGAGAGTGGCTCTATTCCGGTGCTAGCTCGTCACAATTTCTATCTCTTTCTCTGGTAACAGTCTGACGGTTCTTGTAACAACACATCTAGAAATTCTTAGATCATTGGGATGTCTCCCACCTCTAATTCTCTAATTTGCCTTAACTATGACTATCACCAAGTAACCTTGATGATCTCCACCTAGCAAGTGGGTTGTCTTCAATCGACGAGATTAAAGAAATCGTAGATTCTTTTCGACTCCCAATAAACTCGACACTTTCATGAGCTACTGGATTAAGTTGAATAGTTCCGTGACCATGATTCATTACCATAAGATGCTCCATGAGCCCACTCTACTCCTGTAGCATTAAGGTTACATCTTAGCAACTAGTCAAGCATGACTATTGCTAGTGATTCCCTTCTCTTTAACTTATTTCAATAAACCAAAGTTCCCCAAACTTCATCAAAACTCTGCTATGATACTTTGACAGAATTTTCCCCAAAACATTTTTCCTCTGACTAGTGCCGAGTCAGTTCCACTCTTGTCCTTTTTGCCATCCTAGTGACATCCTAACTGAGGTAGCGGTGTCAGTGTTCCATTGAACTTTCACTGACAGTCATTCACCCGATGGCCGTGCTGATCATAAACACAACACGTTCTAGCCATACTTGAACACTCGGATTCATCCATGTTTCCTTCCACAATTTCGACACCTATCTAGTGAGCCTTCTACCTCCTGTCAAGTGCCAGCATGCACTACTTCTTGTACTGGGGACCTATCCCGAAATTTCCACAATGCCTTCTATGATGCACTTCTCCTGACCTGTCCTACGACAGTGACAACAGTAACCATTATCGAGATTCCATCTACTTAAACGTTCAACCCATAAATCACTATCTGTTCTAGTGACAGTTACCACAATTTCTTGTTCTCAGAATACATGGGATTGATCCATAGTATCTTCCATGGAACAACATGTTCCATTTGTCTGAATGCTAACCTTACTATTCCACCCTTCCTATTATGTGGAATAGAATACCATTCCCTCGACATCAGTCTTTTCCCTGATCGAATTTCAAGTCTGCATGCGCTAAATCTTAACTCAGATGTTGAAATCTATTCCCTGATCATCCTTCCAGGCTGAATCTCGGCAAAGATGGCAACAACAACAACTTGATCCTGAGCTTGCCGGTTCAATGAGTTCCCAAGGAACACTTGCATCAGAATGATCTTATCGGACTTAGGGTCATTCGACGTTGCTACACTAGTACCAACCTGCGGTGGCACTCTTACACTCGAGCTGGCCAGAGTCGACACTTTACCACAACCACCTCGGGTACTGACCTTTGTCAGTGCTTCATCCCGAGTCACAAAGGACATTGTCCTCTTACTAGGAGTTCTCAGCTCCTGCTCGCTCATGGTTCAGTCTTTACACTGCAACCCATCTTCCAAACCCACACTGGATTAGAAGGTGAGCGATCCACAAACAACAAACAATTCTAACATTCAGCTAACACAGACATGCACCAGCATGAATTTAAAGGCCTTTCCTACTAACTATCCCATAGTCAACGCTCCTTATCACTCCAATCTTCAACTTTGCTCTGATACCACAAAAAGGGGATGTCACGCCCCGATCCTCGGGGACGCGCCCATCCTTCTGTTTGGTCGATTAATAAAGTGCGATATCCTAGGACTACTTATCGCCGACCCTTTCTTTTTATTACGCATGCGGAAGTAGTTATAAATCCCCAGACAATAAAACAATGGGATAGAAAAGCAGGCCATATTTTTCATATTGACTTGGCTTGAAAGTCCAAACTCCCTTAAATTCGGTCCAGATGAATTTCTATTAATTTTCCGCGACGTCCGAACGATTTTCCGTAAAAATCTCGGAATCTCTGAAAAACCTTTTGAGACTGAGTCAACGTTCCTAGAATTGATCGTGACACCACAGAACTTTCCATTTCTGAAATCGGACTCGAATTCACAGTTAATTTTCATTCGACGCGTTTTTAGCGTGACCTAAACTATCGGGTAACTTTCAGAAATTTTTAGTGCAAACGACCCGTGGTCGATTTTCTTCGAGCCACAATGAACCCACTTGACTCATTGATGACTCTTGATTGTCGTGAAAATCTCGAGCATTCAAATACGGACACAGGGTACCAAAACAATAAGAAATCGGTCTAGTGCCGGTCAACGAGAATTTTCTAATTTAGTGGTGTCACCCACGATTAGCCACACATCTCAGTCGAACCGACCTATCTCTGATCTCTAATCGATTTTATACTACGCCGCAATGGCCTCTAAAGATAGACACGGTCAAGAAGCCGATCTCTAGTCGAATTATCAAGTCTATTTGCCTTAAAATCCTTATTGGTTTCCCCAAACAGTCTAGTTATCTCTAGAATGATCAGTTCTGAGAATAGCCCTATAGACGCATCAATGAAATGCCCAATTTATTCGATTGAAAACATGACTGAAAATCTGGGATGTCACAAAGATGGTGCAGAGCTGGGCGATCAGTGGCGACGAGCGGACTGCAGCTGCTGCTCGCGGGATGCAGCAGTGGCAAGTGCAATGGCGCGACGATGGGTGCGCGCGAGCGAGGGTTGATGACGCAGCGTCGGGTGCTAGATTGCGGTCAAAGCTCGGACTCAGGCGTCGGCAGCGGTGCGGCGGCGGTATTGCGGATGCCCGAGCGGAGGATTGATCACAGGGAGGCAAGCGTCGAATGCTGGTGCAGGCGTGGCAACAGGCCTTCGGTGAGACGATGGGCAATGGCGTTGGCTGAGGCGCGGGTTGCTGCAGGTGCTCGAGCAGGCGACGAACGGCGCTCAAAGAGGGCGCGTCAGCAACAGGTGTAAGGCGCACGACACTCAGGCAATGGGTGTCTGAGCGGAGTGGCGAGGATCCGGAGTTGCAGGGGACGCCGGGTGGAGGTGTAGGCGTCGCTTGAAGGGGTGCGGCAGTGATGGGCGATGGTGGTGGCAGGCGGACTGAGGTGCCGCGGTGGTGCAGCGATGACCGGCAAGAGATGGGTGCCGACGTCGGCGAAGCCCTCCTGAAGAAGACGATCACTTTTCCCCTCTCTTTCTTTTTTTCTTTTTCTTTTTTTATTCTCTCTCTCTCTCTCTCTCTCTCTCTCTCTCTCTCTCCCTCGTCACTCACTTCTTTTCTCTCGCCACTGCACTCTCTCGCCCGACGTCTCTTCTCTCTTTCCCTTTTTTTCTTTTCTTGACTTTTTTTTTCTCGAAAACGAAGACAAAAGAACTCTGTTTTTTTTTTTTTTTTTTTTTAAATTTTGAATTCTAACGAAATGAAAGAACCACTCTCACTTTTTTTGCACTGAAAATTTTTCTGAATTCGCCTCCTTTGTCACGAAAATTGTGGCTCCTTTTTATAATGATTTCTAGACGGCCATTTTTATAGCAACTTTCGAATTTCCACTTTCTGTCGCATTAAATCAAGACTGCAAATCGAAGCGTGATTTCGCAATCAATTTAATTTTATTCCGATTTCTTTCATTTTGTAAAAATTCTTTTCCTTTATTCATTTGATTTTCAAATTACTTCTGCATTTGACAAAATCCAAATATCCATCGGAATTCTAAATTTCCATGTATAATCAATCAAATCAATTTCCCTCATTTTTTCATTTTTTTCCTTTTATTTATCCAAATGAAATCTTTGTTTTCCTTATTTCCCTAGATTTACTAAAATTAAGTGTCAACATTGGTCTAGTCTTGGACAAGCGCGATGATGATCGCTAAGCTCCGAAAGAGCAACAACATGTGTTGTTAAGAGGGGAAGACATTGGAAAAAAACCAAAAGCTGTAAATCTATTACATTAATACCAATTAAATCTTAAACATTTCAATTGTATATATATAGTATCAAATTTTTTCACATTGATATTAATTCAATCCATCCAGTTATTTTTTTTTATGAAAATTGCTGATGTAGACGTTGAACATTTGACGTGGCATGACCAATGCTAAAGTAGACATTTTTTAAAAATAATTTTGTGATAATTTCTTATTTCTTTTCTTCTCTTTACATTTTTTGGAGCATGAGGCCTGACAAGGTTGCCAGCCAACCCTCACTGGCAACAAAAGAAGGTTGCACAACCCTCATTGACACTGGCAATCACAAATTACCCCTAATTTCCTTCAAGCGGGTAAGACCAGTAAAGGCCAAAGAGAGCCTCCCAATGAGTCCTCTCCTCTGCAGCGAAATGTTGGCCACGCAACCCTTGTCATTGCAATCAACACTTTGGAAAGACGAATCTCAAGGATTGCCATTGAGGGTATAGGATGAAAGGTACTTGCTTTCCAGGCATAGGCTGCCTTTCATGTCCATGGGAGCTCTCAACTGTGCTTCTTGCAAAGACAAACACGTTGCTTTGGCTCCTAAGGAAGAAAGACTTAAAAGAAGAAGAGACGCTTTAAGGAAGCGAAACCCATCTCGAACCCGATCGGCGAGGGTTCCAATGCCCTCTCTTGTGGGCAGGCTCCTCAAGAAAAAAAAGTAAAGAAAAAAATATAAAAAAATGCTTTAAAAAATTATGAAATTTTATTAAAAAAATTACTTCAACGCTGGTCATATCACGTAAAACACTTAGGACGCGCATAACAACCATTCTGTTTCAGAAATAGTTTTTGAAATATAAATAGATTTTTCTATTTCTATTTCTAGAAGAGTTTCTAAGCAAAAATAACCGTTTGATAACGATACAAAATTTTTACTCTAAAAATAGAAATTTATTTGATAACGACACAAAATTTCTTTTCTTTCGAACGGCGGCGGTGACGACCGACGACCTTTAATATAAAAAATAAAAATAAAAATGATTTAGTAACAAAAAAATAATGAATAAAATAAATCATATCATTTATTTTAAAATAAAACTTTCATTTTATTTTAAAATATAAATATCCTTAAAAATAAATTTATTTTATTTATTCTATCTTAATGTATTTTACGAATAAATTTATTTTAAAATGAATAAAAAAAAAAAAAAAAAAAAAATTATTTGGCAAAACACTCAAGGCAAATAAAAATAAATTTATTAAATTTATTTTTAAAAAATTTATATTTATTTATCATAAATAAATTATTTTTAATGAATTTAATAAATTTATTATAATAAAATAAAAATAAAATGATAAATAAAAATAATTTATTTATTTTAATAAAATTATTTTTATTTTTAAATGAATAAAATGAATAAATTTATTTTTATTTATTTTTATTTATAATAAAATGAGGAGAGGCGGAGGAGGAGGAGGAGGAGGCAGAGACATAGAGGAGATGATGGAGGACTTACGGAAATTAGGATTTAGTGAGAGAAATTATTTTTGATTTCTAGAAGAGAAATCAGAAATAGAAAATTTTTGTTTCGATTTCTCTTCCAAACCTATTTCTGAATAGATTTCTATTCCGAAATAAAAAACTGAATAAGTTTATCAAAATGATTTCTCTTCCGTAAAATAGGTCTCGGAACAAAAACTATTTCTGGAATAGAAATTTTGGGTTGTCATGCACTCCCTTAGTGTCCATATCGACAATTTTTGTGCTAAATTAAGAATAGACTGAAGTTGTACCGATTTAATAAAGGTTTAAGACTAAATTAGTTTAATTGAATGGTTTAGGATTGAATTGATACCACTACAATAAATATAGGACTGTTTTTTATACTTTTCCTAAAAATATGGTAGTCAATGGTTAACATGGTCTGAGTGGGTCCATTGGTTTCACGGATCCACCCGAGAATCGGATCTGGTTTGGTTCCTAAGTGGGTCCATGGAACTAATTCCCAATCTTTACAAACATACATTTATCAATTAATATCATGGTGAACCTAGTTTCTATGTAGAGCACTAAAACTTGTTTGGCCTTAAATTCAAGTTAAATTGCGAGCTATTGATTTTGATTAATGATTGAAAATTTTAGGGTGGAATGAATCAATAATACTCATTAATTAGAAACTTAATTTTTCCAAAGATCATGGTGTGGTCCTCTTAGGGTTTCCCGAAACTAGGAACATGTGGAGATTAGAATTGTGTGAGAAGTCCTAACCTCCACATAAGTCAAATCATTAATCATATGATTCATCTTTTTTTCAATGTCAATCTAATTTAAGCACAAGGATGGTTAATGAGAGACCTAATTATACTCTTAAAAAGAGCAATTGGCATATCATGATGACAAAGTGCTGCAACATTTATGGACATCACCATTCGGTCTCATTAATCCTCTTCGTTTGTTTATTTTGTTTTGACTAAGGAAGCAAGTAAATCGATCATTAGAATGAACAAAAAGTAAGGGAGTTAATTCTATTATGCACCCATGAGACAAAATTAGTCAATAATATCAAATATTATATATTGGTCAAAAAACAAAAAACTACATCAAGCAATTGAGTTGGAATTTCTTTTTTTAAATATGTATATATATTGGTCTAAGGAGGTTGTTCCACACCGAGAACTAGAACTAGATTAGTACTCGCCAATTCTATTGCAGCAATGTGCACTGCCCGTTCCATCCTGGATCTTCTGTTATGTAGTTCTTTCGAGGTAGATGTGGAAAACCACTGTTAACAGCAGATGCTCGGTGTCTTTTCTGTTTTTTTCCCCCAGCCATCTGTGCCTAGGGAGCAGTTTTCTATCGTGGAGGTCTTAAAAAAAAATCAAATTGTTTTGTGCCTCATGTCGTTCTCGCGGGTACGTTGCTGGCTCTTATATATCCGCCGACCTTCACTTGGTTCACCATCAGGTTGCTAGATCTTCTCCAGATACGTTTCTGGGCTATAAATTTGTATCTCGATTCTTAATGGGTTCTATCAAATCTGCTTTCAGGTACTATGCACCTGCACTCGGGTTTCGGATGTTTGCTGTGAGGGTTAATTCCAGCGAGAGGGACTTTCTCGAAGCGTTTAGGAGACCGGCTGCTATTTTTGCTCGCTCTATCAACCAGTTCATGGAGAAGCCTCTTCTTGGTTATTTCTTTGGCATGATGTCCGTAGCAATGGTTTCGCTCCCAACGTCCATTGGTGAGTACTAGTCTCCCTTCCCTCTCCAAAGCCAGTGAACTGGTAATTGACTTTCTCTGAACCTGAACCTCAGGTGCTGGGATTATGCCGCTGTCTTGTATCAGCGCGGCTCAGCTTTCTAATTATGCTACATCTCTGATTGACCCATCAGTGGCTCCTCTGAGTATTGTCATGACATCATTATCTACCGCTACGGCTGTTTTTGTGACCCCTTTATTGTCACTTCTTCTCATTGGCAAAAGATTGCCCGTCCATGTGAAAGGAATGGTTTCCAGCATTTTGCAGATTGTCGTCACACCCATCGCTGCAGGGCTGCTTATGAATAGGTTAAACACTCGCCTTTGCTACGTACATTTGCTAGGGAGTTTCAGTAGTTTAATAGCTCATAGTTTGCTTTTGGGTTCCTCCCTTGGATTTCTAATGCCATACGACCACTTTTGCCGCCACTCTGTCTTTGTGACGGCTCTATGCGTTGGAGCACCTCTTGTGATGAACGTCGATTCCATCATTTCTTCATTTGGTTTGACGATCTTGTCACTCGTAATTGCATTTCATCTGATTGCATTCGTCACTGGATACTTCCTTCCCGGTTTCTTCTTCCGGAAGGCTCCTGCTGTAAAAGCATTGCGAAGAGCATTATCCTTTGAGATAGGTGCCTCCTTTATCCATCCGCATAAGAAGAGGGTTTTCTTTTTTCTCCGGCTTAATAGCAAGTATCGTTTGCAGGAATGCAGAGCAGCCTTCTTGCGCTCGCTCTAGGAAACAGATTCTTTCAAGATCCACTTGTGGCTGTGCGTCCAGCTATCTCTGTAAGTGAAAATATTAATTGTCAACAGAACTTTACCTTTATCCTTTTTAGTAAGTTAATGTCACTCGTCTCATAGCAAGTGGGAGATAACTTCTATATTGGTTTTTGAAGAAAGTAGAGTATGATCAGTTAAAGTTCTTTCCTTTCGCGGGCCACACTAAAGCTAGTCCTTTAGTAATTTGCGTGTTCCATTAAACTATATGCTTGAGATCTTCTTACTTTTAGGCACGACCACACTAGGCCTTTTCGCATTTGAGTGCCGACAGCATAAAACACCCCCGAAAACAGGTCAAGTTAGCTTGTGGAGCAATTTAGAATTTTTTTTCTTTTCTTTGTCAATTCCTTTTCACGAGAGGTTTTCTTCTATATTATCATACGGAATGCCACTGTATCCGAGGAATATTTCTGTAGCCAATTAAAAGTCATGCCTTTGTGGTGGCCCTCTTTGATCGAAGAATTCCTGCAGCCTGCATGTCTGATGATGCGTGCAGATATTTGTGGAGCGGCCACAAAATTAAGGTTAGGGGTCGAGGAAAACCGACGACGACGACGAGACAAGAGATGGAGGATGGAATGGGATGATGGCTGGCTGGAGATCGCAGTCAGCGCATGAAGGAGGAAGATGGAAGAAGCAAGGCGGAGGAGACTCGTCGGCTTCATCGCTCTAGGGTCTCCTTCTCTCTCTCTGCGGAGCAGGCCAGTCTCTCGCAAGGCGCGTGATAACGTACACCAACCCACACCCTAACACAACCCACAACCGAACACGCGTTTAACATTGAGCTGTTGTTCAGACCTGAATAAAAGGCCTCTCTGTCCATCTCTCTCCCCCAAATTGATGGTCACACCCGAATAATAGGACCTCTCTGTACATCTCCCCCAACAGTAACTACCCCAAAAATTGATGTTTAGACATGAATAGTATGACCTCTCCGTCTCTCTCTGTCGCTCTCTCTCTCCCCCCCCCTCATAACTGAACTACTCTCCTACCCCCCATCCCGGCCCTCCCTCCCTCTCTCAATCTCTCTCTACCTCCCTCCCTCCCTCCCTCGATGACACAATTTAAAGAAGAAGTTCTTATTCTGGTCTGCACTCTTTTGGGGATGAACGCATTCATATCTTCAATCAACCCTCCGGGGGGTTACGTCGAGGGTAAAGCCATCATATCTGCCAAACACCCTTTAGCATACGAATATTTCTTAATTTGCAAGAGCTCGTGTTATATTCTCTCCTTTAGCGTGATTCTGATCACGGCAGCTAATATGATTTTTTTAGGCAAGAAATTATTACAAAATTCTCCTTTATCCATACGGTATAGCTAAAAAGTTACGGGGTAGAATATGAAATTCAATTTATTTTGAAATAGATCATGAAACCGATGGTTTGTGAATTTTCCATTAATACGCAATTAAGCTCATCAAATATTATATGACCAGAATAAGAAATTCTAGAATGTGTTAGTCGCCAGAAGAGTGCAGACTAGAATAAGAGGTTCTTTAAATTGTTTCATTCGGGGAGGAGGTAGAGAGATTGAGAGAGGGGGAGGGAGGTAGAAATAGAGAGAGGGGGGCAGTTCGATTCCGGGGGGAAAGAGAGCGACAAAGAGAGATGGATAGGTTGTATTATTAGAGAGGGATCGTATTATTGACTTTTAGACCTGAATAGTACGGCCTCTCTATCCCTCTCTAATAATACGACCTCTCTGTCTCTCTCTGTCTCTGTCGCTCTCTCTTCCCCCGAAATCGAACTAATCTGCCCCCCTGCGCCTCTCTCTCTATTTCTACCTCCCTCCCTCTCTCAATCTCTCTCTACCTCCCTCCCTCGATGACACAATTTAAAGAAAAACTTCTTATTCTAGTATGCACTCTTCTGGCGACTAATACATTCCAGAACTTCTTATTCTGGTCATGTAATAGTTGATGGGTTTAATTGCGTATTAATCGAAAATTCACAAACCATCGGTTTCATGATCTATTTCTAAATAAATTGAATTTCATATTCTACCCAGTAACTTTTTAGCTATACCGTATGGATAAAGGAGAATTTTGTAATAATTTCTTGCCTAAAAAAATCATATTACCTGCCGTGATCAGAATCACGCTATAGGGGAGAATATAACACGAGCTGTTGCAAATTAAGAAATATTCGTATGCTAAAGGGTGTTTGGCAGATATGATGGCTTTACCCTCGACGTAACCCCACGAAGGGTTGATTGAAGATTGGAATGCGTTCGTCCCCAGAAGAGTGCAGACCAGAATAAGAACTTCTTCTTTAAATTGTGTCATCGAGGGAGGGAGGGAGGGAGGTAGAGAGAGATTGAGAGAGGGAGGGAGGGCCGGGGTGGGGGGGGTAGGAGAGCAGTTCGGTTATGGGGGGGGAGAGAGAGTGACAGAGAGAGACGGAGAGGTCGTACTATTCGGGTCTAAACATCAATTTTTAGGGTAGTTACTGTTGGGGGATATGGACAGAGAGGTCCTATTATTCGGGTGTGACCATCAATTTGGGGGAGAGAGAAGGACAGAGAGGCCTTTTATTCGAGTCTAAACATCAGCTTGATGTTAAACGCGTGTTCGGTTGTGGGTTGTTCTTACGTGCAAGTTGGTGTACGCTATCACGCGCCTTGCAAGAGACTAGCCTACTCCACGAGAGAGAGAGAGAGAGAGAGAGAGAGAGAGAGAGAGAGAGAGAGAGAGAGAGAGAGAGAAGGAAACCCCAGAGCAATGAAGCCGATGAGTCTCCTCGGCCCTGCTTCCTCCTTCATGTGCTGACTGCGATCTCTAGCCAGCCATCATCCCATTCCATCTTCCATCTCTCGCCTCCTTGTCATCGTCGGTTTTCCTCGACCCCTATAAACCCGATGAAGATAGTGAAAAATGTTTATTTATTGGCCTCAAAGCAAGAATCCCTTTGTGTAGGCCCATGACCAAATCTATATTACGATCCTTTCAAAAGACCTTTTCGATTGATCAAATTGTGCTCATTGCGAATGTTTTTGAAAGCCTTTAATATGGGTTATGTGAGATACCCTTAGCAATCAGTTACTTCCCACACGAATAAATGAGATCAAGCAGCCATTTTATCAAGAGTGTGTGAGAAATCCTTTCTGACTAAGAATTTCTAGTTTGGCACACTTAATGAGCTTTTTTCACAATTTATAGCCATTCTGATAAGAACTTGACTCCCGAAGAATTCGATGATTAATGATATATCCTCGAGCAAGATGATAGTTTTGTGTCACATGATACTGATTGACATCGAATTTTTTTTTTTTAAAGTTGTTGGACTTAACTTAATTAACTTGTTCAATTAATGTGGCATTATTACCAATACATCTCTTGATGACGCCCCCCTAATGACATTTGCTCAAGTCTAGTTGACAGGATTCCTCAGTGAAGCCATGCAGTTTTCAAGGCGTTAGCAGGTGCTTCCCTGAAAAACCAAAGGTTCATGGTCACTCTTAAACCATGCCGTCTCTAAGGGTTCATGGTCAGCCTTAAATCATGCCGTCTCCAAAGGTTCATGATCAATATTAAATCATGCTATCTCCAAAGGTTTATGATTAACCTTAAACCATGTCACTCTTCCCTTGGATTTCTAATGCCATACGACCACTTTTGCCGCCACTCTGTCTTTGTGACGGCTCTATGCGTTGGAGCACCTCTTGTGATGAATGTCAATTCCATCATTTCTTCATTTGGTTTGACGATCTTGTCACTCGTAATTGCATTTCATCTGATTGCATTGGTCATTGGATACTTCCTTCCCGGTTTCTTCTTCCGGAAGGCTCCTGCTATAAAAGCATTGCGAAGAGCACTATCCTTTGAGACAGGTGCCTCCTTTATCCATCTGCATAAGAAGAGGGTTTTCTTTTTTCTCCGGCTTAATAGCAAGTATCGTTTGCGGGAATGCAGAGCAGCCTTCTTGCGCTCGCTCTAGCAAATAGATTCTTTCAAGATCCACCACTTACAGAGATAGCTGGAGGCTTCGATATTATCATACGGAATGCCACTGTATCCGAGGAATATTTCTGTAGCCAATTAAAAGTCATGCCTTTGTGGCGGCCCTCTTTGATCGAAGAATTCCTGCAGCCTGCATGTCTGATGATGCGTGCAGATATTTGAGGAGTGGCCACAAAATTAAGGTTAGGGGTCGAGGAAAACCGACGACGACGACGAGACAAGAGATGGAGATGGAATGGGATGATGGCTAGCTGGAGATCGCAGTCAGCGCATGAAGGAGGAACATGGAAGAAGCAGGGTGGAGGAGACTCGTCGGCTTCATCGCTCTAGGGTCTCCTTCTCTCTCTCTCTCTCGCGGAGCAGGCCAGTCTCTTGCAAGGCGCGTGATAGCGTACACCGACCCGCACCCTAACACAACCCATAACCGAACACGCGTTTAACATTGAGCTGATGTTCAGACCCAAATAATAGGCCTCTCTGTCCTTCTCTCTCCCCCAAATTGATGGTCACACCTGAATAATAGACCTCTTGGTCCATCCGTCAATGGTAACACCCCAAAAATTGATGTTCAAACCCGAATAATATGACCTCTTTGTCCATCCCCCTCATAGTAACACCCCAAAAATTGATGTTTAGATCCGAATAGTATGACCTCTTGTCTCTCTCGCTCTCTCCCCCCCATAACTGAACTACTTTGCCCCCTTCCCCCCCCCTCCTTCCCTCTCTCAATCTCTCTCTACCTCCCTCCCTCCCTCAATGACATAATTTAAAGAAGAAGTTCTTATTTTGGTCTGCACTCTTCTGGTGACGAACACATTCCAATCTTCAATCAACCCTTCGGGGGATTACGTTGAGGGTGAAGCCATCATATCTGCCAAACACTCTTTAGCATACGAATATTTCTTAATCTGTAATGGCTCATGTTATATTCTCTCGTTTAGCGTGATTCTAATCACGGCAAGTAATATGATTTTTTTAGGCAAGAAATTATTACAAAATTCTCCTTTATCCATACGATAATAGCTGAAAAGTTACTGGATAGAATATGAAATTCAATTTATTTGGAAATAGATCATGAAATCGATGGTTTGTGAATTTTCAATTAATACGCAATTAAGCTCATCAACTATTATATGACCAGAATAAGAAGTTCTAGAATGCGTTAGTTGCCGAAGAGTGCAGACTAGAATAAGAGGTTCTTTAAATTGTTTCATCGAGGGAGGGAGGTAGAGAGATTGAGAGAGGGAGGGAGGTCGAAATAGAGAGAGGGGGGGGCAGTTCGATTCCAAGGGGAAAGAGAGCGATAGAGAGAGATGGATAGGTTGTATTATTAGAGAGGGATCGTATTATTGATGTTTAGACCTGAATAGTACGACCTCTCTGTCCCACTCTAATAATACGACCTCTCTATCTCTCTCTGTCTTTGTCGCTTTCTCTTCCCCCGAAATCGAACTAATCTGCCCTCCCCCCGCGCCTCTCTCTATTTCTACCTCCCTCCCTCTCTCAATCTCTCTCTACCTCCCTCCCTCGATGACACAATTTAAAGAAAAACTTCTTATTCTAGTCTGCACTCTTCTGGCAACTAATACATTCCAGAACTTCTTATTCTAGTCATGTAATAGTTGATGAGCTTAATTGCGTATTAATCGAAAATTCACAAACCATCGGTTTCATGATCTATTTCTAAACAAATTGAATTTCATATTCTACCCCATAACTTTTTAGCTATACCGTATGGATAAAGGAGAATTTTGTAATAATTTCTTGCCTAAAAAAATCATATTACCTACGGTGATCAAAATCACGCTAAAGGAGAGAATATAACACGAGTTGTTGCAAATTAAGAAATATTCGTATGCTAAAGGGTGTTTGGCAGATATGATGGCTTTACCCTCGACGTAACCCCCCGAAGGGTTGATTGAAGATTGGAATGCGTTTGTCCCCAGAAGAGTGCAGACCAAAATAAGAACTTCTTCTTTCAATTGTGTCATCGAGGGAGGGAGGGTGGGAGGTAGAGAGAGATTGAGAGAGGGAGGGAGGGCCGGGGTGGGGGGAGGAGAGCAATTCAGTTATGGGGGGGAGAGAGAGCGACAGAGAGAGACGGAGAGGTCGTACTATTCGGGTCTAAACATCAATTTTTGGGGTAGTTACTATTGGGGGAGATGGATAGAGAGGTCCTATTATTCAGGTGTGACCATCAATTTGGGGGAGAGAGAAGGACAGAGAGGCCTTTTATTCGAGTCTAAACATCAGCTCGATGTTAAACGCGTGTTTGGTTGTGGGTTGTGCTTAGGTGCAAGTTGGTGTACACTATCGTGCGCCTTGTGAGAGACTAGCCTACTCCACGAGAGAGAGAGAGAGAGAGAGAGAGAGAGAGAGAGAGAGAGAGAGAGAGAGAGAGACCCCCAGAGCAATTAAGCCGACGAGTCTCCTCGGCCCTGCTTCCTCCTTCATGCGCCGACTACGATCTCTAGCCAGCCATCATCCCATTCCATCTTCCATCTCTTGTCTCCTCATCGTCGTCGGTTTTCCTCGACCCCTATAAACCCGATGAAGATAGTGAAAAATGTTTATTTATTGGTCTCAAAGCAACAATCCCTTTGTATAGGCCCATGACCAAATCTATATTACGATCCTTTCAAAAGACCTTTTCGATTGATCAAATTGTGCTCATTGCGAATGTTTCTGAAAGCCTTTGATATGGGTTATGTGAGATACCCTTAGCAATCAGTTACTTCCCACACGAATAAATGAGATCAAGTAGCCATTTTATCAAGAGTGTGTGCGAAATCCTTTCTGACTAAGAAGTTCTAGTTTGGCACACTTAATGAGCTTTTTTCACGATTTATAGCCGTTCTGATAAGAACTTGACTCCCGAAGAATTCGATGATTAATGATATATCCTCGAGCAAGATGATAGTTTTGTGTCACATGATACTGATTGACATCGAATGTTTTTTTAAAGTTGTTGGACTTAACTTCATTAACTTGTTCAATTAATGTTGCATTATTACCAATACATCTCTTGATGACGCCCCCCTAATGACATTTGCTCAAGTGAAGCCATGCAATTTTCAAGGCATTAGCTGGTGCTTCCCTGAAAAACGAAAAGTTCATGGTCAGTCTTAAACCATGCCGTCTCCAAGGGTTCATGGTCAGCCTTAAATCGTGCCGTCTCCAAAGGTTCATGATCAACATTAAATCATGCTATCTCCAAAGGTTTATGATTAACCTTAAACCATGTCATCCACAAAGGTTCATGGGTTTTCCTCAAACCATGTATTTTCAATCCGGTCGAAACCCATTGTTACAGGGTGAGACTTTCACTCTTCTTATGACACGAAGAGCTTTTGTAGCCCGGAGTCTTCCTTTCTTCTTATGACACGGAGAGCTTCGTAGCCCAGAGTCTCCCTCTCTTCCTATGACACGGTGAGCTTCTGTAGCCCAGAGTCTTTCTCTCTTCTTATGACACGGAGAGCTTCTGTAACCCCGGAGTCTTTATTTCTTCGTATGACACAGAGAGCTTTTGTAGCTCGGAGTCCTTCTTCTTATGACACGGAGAACTTCTATAACTCGGAGTCCTTCCCCTTTTCCTATGACATGGAGAGCTTTTGTAACCCGGAGTCATTCTTCCTATGACACTGAGAGCTTTTGTAGCTCAGAGTCCTTCTTCCTATGACACGAAGAGTTTCTGTAGTCCGGAGTCCTTGCCCTTCTTCCTATTACACGGAGAGCTTCTATAGCCCGGAGTCCCTCTTTCTTCCTATGACACGGAGTGCTTCTGTAGCCCGGAGTCATTTTCTTCCTCTTATTGACAACACACGCTTCCATAATTATGAGTCATGTCCGTCGACCTAACGTGTGCCGATGCACCTAGGTCTCTCTACCACCGATATAATTTAAGTGTCTTATATTTTTTAATACAACCTCTTTGAGGTTACATTCAAAGAGGGGCAGCTGTTAATATCTAACTTTTCCTCAAATGCATAATTTAAAAAAAAAAAAAACATAAAAAATTAATTTAAATTATTAATTTAAAAAAATTGAAATTGAGAGAGGCAAGGTTGGGCTGCATCAAACCTTGGCCCGACCCGCCTCTTTTCTTTTTGTCCCTACACAGCCCAAGCCGTTTCCTCTTGGGCCCGACCCATGCTAGCCTCTTCCTCCTCTACTCATTTTCATGCAAGAAACCCTAGAGAAAAGAAGACAGCAACATAGGGGCAGAAACGAAGAGAAACACGGAGAAAACTGGGGGAATTGAGGAGAGCATAAGAGAATGCAGAGAGAGAGAGAGAGAGAGAGAGAGAGAGAGAGAGAGCTCGAGACACCGAGAGAGGAGCGGACAGAGCATCAAGCAGGGTGAAAAAGGAGAGCAAAGAGGAGAGGGGAGAAAGAAAAAGCTTCGCCATTGGTGGCCGAGCCCCTGCGCTTGCCGCCTCAGTCCAAGCTAGACTACCGCCGTCATCGCTCGTTATGTCGTGCCGGAATGCTGACCCCGAGCCACTGCTACTCACGATCCTATCCGTGTCGTCACTGCTGCCCAAGAGCCGCGACGCTGCCGCAACCATTGCCTCCACCCTTGCTTGCCTCTTCACCTAAGCCACAAAGTTGCTACAGCCCGTGCTGTCACTTCCCTATCCGCGACCCGCCTGCTACTTACCCTACACTGTCCAAGCCACTACCCTCCCACCCAGACCACTACAACGGCTGCAACATCATCGCCGTTGCAGCCCTCAACCTCTGCCCGACGCCCGCAACTCGTGACATCGCACCTCCACCCGTCTCTACAGCTGCTGCTCACCGCATCACTCTTATATATATATAAGAGTGATCTATCATGTGTGATATTCACAATCTTTTATTCATTTATTTTAAAAAATTAATATTTGAGTCGAGTTCTAACTTATGAGTCCAACACAAGTCACGCAAATAAATTAGACTCGTTTGTTAATTTTTTGACATCATACGATCGCTGGATTTTCCATAACCAAATAAAGACTCAGCTTTTATTACGAGTTGAGTGGAGTCGATGTCAAGTTGTTTACAAGCCACCAAAAACCAAAAAAAGGCGATATCATAAGTCACAAGTGGTAAGTTGAACATTGACCTATCAAAATTTGTTAGGATGTGTTTGGTTCAGTAGTATTCGTAAAAGATTTTGGACCTATAAAAACTTAAAGACCCTTGTGCCAAAGTTGAGATGCTTGGCAATATAACATCAAAGGCTTTTGAGCCAAAACTAGCATTTCCAAAATCGCTTAATCTAATGACATGTGTTGTGCTCAATTGGGTTTTTGGGAATGTCATTGGGAAAATATAAAGGATTTTAGGTTGAAGGGGTTTTTTCAAAATATAAATAGTGCTTAGTATATTATAGTTTGAAAGTACATTGAGGATCAACTTTGATTTAAAATAGTATTTGGAAAAATTACACTTTATAAAGGAATTTTGCTTTTTATAAAAATAAATAAATAAATAAATAAATAAATAAACCCTCAAACTAGCAAATGACTCAAGCTATTGATGAGCCACATTGATGCTAGATTTGCCCAAATCTGGCTTGCTCTCAAGATACAACTTTTCTAAGGGGCTTTGGCCCAAAGCCCCTTGAGAAAAACTTAGCTTGTTTGCCAATTGCTTTTAGCCCCCTCTAGTCAAATGCTAGCCTTGGAAAATTTTTGAAAGGCCATTTCCTAAGGTTAATTAAAAAAAATTTCTTCCCAAAATTTTCATCAACTTTTTTTTTTTTTTGTTTTTTGGTTTGGCCCTCGTAGATAGGGGTCAGTATGGTTCCAGTGTAAAACCTGGACCCTGAGAACCGGATCGATGAAAACCCGTAGGTTTCAAGTTCTAAGGTATGCAGGGTAGGTTCCTGGTTCCAAAAACTGAGAAACCCATTTCAAGAGTTAGGTTCTAGGTTCTTAGTTAGAGGAACCTAGAATCTCTACCTACAACCCAGAACAAGTTTTAATATTTTTATTAATCCATATCTCCGTGCAATCTTCAAATATTCTATGTTGTTCGATGATGAGTGTATAATCTAAAAGCACTAGTTCGAGTTTCCATTTTATGGCTAAGACTTTTACTTTATTAATGTTCATATTTTTCATGTATATAACTATAAGTTATGATTAGTGAATTGTAATCATTCATATAATAATATAAATGGGACTTGGGTAGACTTTCGAACCTATGACAAAATAGGTTCCAAGTTCCGAAAAATGAGGAACTTGTTCCAAGGATAGTTCCAAGTTCTAGATGGAACTTATACGGAACTTAGATTCACTCATCCCTACTTCTATCTAGTTGAATTCCTTACCAAGAATTCTTTTTTTTTTTTTTTTTTTTTTTTTTTTTGCCATTGATAGTTTTGTTCATTTTGTATTATCTTTAATGAATGACAAGCTTGTTTATTATTATTGTGTTCATTTTCGTTTTGTTTAACTAAAAATAAAAATAAAACCTATTAGACCTTCAAACCGACTCTGAAACCTGTGACAAGGTAGGTTCTAGGTTTTATGTTTCAATTGGTAGGTTTCAGGTTCCAAAAAAAGATAATTTTATACCCGAGGGTAGATTTTAGGTTCTAAGTGGATTCTGTAAGGAACTTGGAACCACTCACCCCTACTCGGGGGGACTATTCATCTTCTCTAGTGAAACTTCGTTAAGAGTTGTGTGAGGTCAGTTGACGAGGTCAAATTTGGCATCTAGTAATCTAGTTTGGTGCTAGCTAGCCTCATTTAACTACTCGTTGAGCCTTTCGCCAACTCTAAGGTTTTTTTTTTCAAAAGAAAAAAAGCAAAAATGCTTTATAAAGTGTGCATTTTCTAAACACTATTTAAATAAAATTGTTTCCCAAATAAATTTTCCCGAACACAACATGCAAGTCCTGCTCAATATTGGCTTTGAGCATTTTCAAAATAATAATTGACAGGTTAATTTTTTTCTCTTTTGATTTTGCACTCGTTAAACTATCCAAATTTTAGTTTTTACCCTAACTGGCTTTCCTGTGCAGATTTGACCAACATTATTAATGTCGATAGGAAGCTTAGATTTGACCGTTTTGGATCTCTCCAGTCTAAAAACATTCATACTCCCTCATGCTCACAAAAGAAATCTACCCCTCCCACTGCTTGATGACACAACTGAATCGCGAAGCTAGCAAGGATGCCCTCGCCCTTACCTACCGCTCGATCCTCTCTACATGCATCCCTGTCTTCATTTGTGGCGAGATCGTTCACAACTGGCAACAAGGAGGCCACGCAAGTTTGGTATGAGCTCATAGCTTGCAATCGTGGAGGCCAGGCAAGGTCAAGCCCGAGCTCATGAGGAATGTGACTGGTCGCAAGGAGGTGCGATAACCTAGTGAGTCGCCTATGCTAGCTAGCAAAGCTTGGCCATGGTTGCCAAAATCGACATCGTCAAGACCTTGAATTGGTTGTCGCGACCTAATTTTCAGGTGCATCATCTAAAACTAAGCTAATGGACTACTAAGTCTTTAAATTTAGCTCGGCTTTCCCAAGCCCATACCAATTTGCGACTTAAGGTTTAAATATTTAACATACAAAAGATTATTAACTAGGAGTCGCCACTAATCGGTTTAGTGTAAGTCGATTAGACACCTAAGTAAAATAATTTGAGGATTATTTTACTCATATGAACCAGAGTCTATGGGTGCGGGGATTTGGTTACACTAGATTTCTAATGCCCTTTCAATACCATTTCTTTTATTTTTCAAAAATGTTTTTGCACGCATCTTGGATTTATTTAAACCTAAATTACTATCATGCAAATATAGTGACCACACGGGTGCTCAACTATCATTAAATATTCAATAAGTAAATTGCATCACACAAAAAAAATCACACAAAGCAAAGGATTTTTTTGGATTTTTTTTTAAAAAAAATAGAATTCTTTTATAAAAATGCATTTTTAACTACATAACCTAATTTTGCTAAAAATTTCTAATTAAATGATCTTATTATGCAAACTAGTTAATATGCACCTCATATTTTTTTTTTTTTTGTTGAAATTCGAAATTAATAAAAACCATAATTAAACTATCTAAAAAATAATAATTTTCTAATTTATTTTAGGAATTAATTTGACTTAAAACCTATCCTATCTTAGAAAATATTTTTTAGAAAATTTCTAATTTACTAACCTACATGTCTAATTTATTAAATCTATATGCTCATGCAAGATTTTGATTTTTTTTTTTTTTGATTTCTTTTTTAGTGTTTTTCCAAGATAAACAAATTTCATATAAACTAATCAAACAACAACTAAAAGATTAAAATAATCGAAAAAATAACCTATTGTCTCATAGGTCGATTAACGATAACTCTAACCCTGAAAAAAATAAGTTCAAAATAATTAAAAATCTGATCCAAAGTCTTACGGATCAAATTAATAATTATATTGATTCAACAATTAAATATTATCAATAAACCCCAAAAATTAATATAATTAGAAAAATGATCTAACATCTTACGGATCAAATTAGTAATTACACTAATTTTGGGGAGAACCCCTGCGGATAATGCCTACAAGATTTTATGAATATTAAAATCCAATATTGCAATTTAAATAACCAAACTTAAAGATACTATCAAATAAAATAAAAAATAACATAAAAATAAAAATAAACTAAACTACCTAAATGAGGGGACTTGCATCAGTGTGGGTTGGCGTCGGATGAAGGGGGGCCGACGTCGGAACTCCGGCGAGGGGACTGGTAGAGGTGTGGCGTCCGGCGCGGCGTCGAGCGGAGCAGGGATGGTGGCACGGCGTCGCGGAGGTCTGATGTGATCTGGGCTGCTGGTTGAGTGGAGGTGCGGACGCGGCTTCGGCTGAGGGAGAGGCTCCGGCGCGGTGGCGTGCGACGGGCTGAACTCGGCGACGAGCGGGGATGCGAGCTGTGGTAGCGGCGCGGCGGCGATGCTGCTGATGCTCGGGAGGAGATGGTGCAAAGCTGGGCGATCAGTGGCGACGAGCGGACTGCAGCTGCTGCTCGCGGGATGCAGCAGTGGCAAGTGCAATGGCGCGACGATGGGCGCGCGAGCGAGGGTTGATGACGCGGCGTCGGGTGCTAGGTTGCGGTCAAAGCTCGGACTCAGGCATCGGCAGCGGTGCGGTGGCGGTATTGCGGATGCCCGAGCAGAGGACTGATCACAGGGAGGCAGGCGTCGGATGTTGGTGCAGGCGCAGCAGCAGGGCTTCGGTGCGACGATGGGCAGTGGTGTCGGCTGAGGCGTGGGTTGTTGCAGGTGCTCGGGCAGGTGACAAGCGGTGCTCGGAGAGGGCGCGTCAGCAACAAGCGGAAGGCGCACGACACTCAGGCAATGGGTGTTTGAGCGGAGTGGCGAGGAGCCGGAGCTGTAGGGGATGCCGGGGCGGAGGTGTAGGCGTCGCTCGAAGGGGCGCAGCAATGATGGGCGACGGTGGTGGCAGGTGGACTGAGGTGCCACGGTGGTGCAGCGACGAGCGGCAAGAGATGGGTGCCGGCGTTGGTGATGCCCTCCTGAAGAAGACGATCCCTTTTCCCCTCTCTTTCTTTTTTTCTTTTTCTTTTTTTATTCTCTCTCTCTCTCTCTCTCTCTCACGTCACTTCTTTTCTCTCAGTCACTGCACTCTCTGCCCTGACGTCTCTTCTCTCTTTCCCTTTTTTCTTTTCTTGACTTTTTTTTCCTCGAAAACAAAGACAAAAGAACTCTGTTTTTTTTTTTTTTAATTTCGAATTCTAATGAAATGAAAGAACCACTCTCACTTTTTTTGCACTGAAAATTTTCTGAATTCGCCTCCTTTGTCACGAAAATTGTGGCTCCTTTTTATAATGATTTCCAGACGGCCATTTCTATAGCAACTTTCGAATTTCCATTTTCTGTCGCATTAAATCAAGACTGCAAATCGAAGCGTGATTTCGCAATCAATTTAATTTTATTCCGATTTCTTCCATTTTGTAAAAATTCTTTTCCTTTATTCATTTGATTTTCAAATTGCTTCTGCATTTGACAAAATCCAAATATCCATCGGAATTCTAAATTTCCATGTATAATCAATCAAATCAATTCCCTCTTTTTTTCATTTTTTCTCCGTTTATTTATTCAAATGAAATCTTTATTTTCCTTATTTCCCTAGATTTACTAAAATTAAGTGTCAACATTGGTCTAGTCTTGGACAAGCGCGATGATGATCGCTAAGCTCCGAAAGAGCAACAACATGTGTTGTTAAGAGGGGAAGACATTGGAAAAGAACCAAAAGCTATAAATCTATTACATTAATACCAATTAAATCTTAAACATTTCAATTGTATATATATAGTATCAAATTTTTTCACATTGATATTAATTCAATCCATCCAGTTATTTATTTATTTATTTATTTATTTTATGAAAATTGCTAATGTAGACGCTGAACATTTGACGTGGCATGACCAATGCTAAAGTAGACATTTTTTAAAAAATTTTGTGATATTTTCTTATTTCTTTTCTTCTCTTTACATTTTTTGGAGCATGAGGCCTGACAAGGTTGCTAGCCAACCCTCACTGGCAACAAAAGAAGGTTGCACAACCCTCATTGACACTGGCAATCACAAATTACCCCTAATTTCCTTCAAGCGGGTAGGACTAGTAATGGCCAAAGAGAGCCTCCCAATGAGTCCTCTCCTCTGCAGCGAAATGTTGGCCACGCAACCCTTGTCATTGCAATCAACACTTTGGAAAGACGAATCTCAAGGATTGCCATTGAGGGTATAGGATGAAAGGTACTTGCTTTCCAGGCATAGGCTGCCTTTCATGTCCATGGGAGCTCTCAACTATGCTTCTTGCAAAGACAAACACGTTGCTTTGGCTCCCAAGGAAGAAAGACTCAAAAGAAGAAGAGACACTTTAAGGAAGCGAAACCCATCTCGAACCCAGATCTGGCGAGGGTTCCAACGCCCTCTCTTGTGGGCAGGCTCCTCAGGAAAAAAAGTAAAGAAAAAAAATATAAAAGGCTCTAAAAAATTATGAAATTTTATTAAAAAAAAAATTACTTCAACGCTGGTCATATCACGTAAAACACTTAGTGTCCATATCGACAATTTTTGTGCTAAATTAAGAATAGACTGAAGTTGTACCGATTTAATAAAGGTTTAAGACTAAATTAGTTTAATTGAATGGTTTAGGATTGAATTGATACCACTACAATAAATATAGGACTGCTTTTTATACTTTTCCTGAAAATATGGTAGTCAAAGGTCAACATGGTCTGAGTGGGTCCATTGGTTTCACGGATCCACCCAAGAATCGGATCTGGTTTGGTTCCTAAGTGGGTCCATGGAACTAATTCCCAATCTTTACAAACATACATTAATCAATTAATATCATGGTGAACCTAGTTTCTATGTAGAGCACTAAAACTTGTTTGGCCTTAAATTCAAGTTAAATTGCAAGCTATTGATTTTGATTAATGATTGAAAATTTTAGGGTGGAATGAATCAATAATACTCATTAATTAGAAACTTAATTTTTCCAAAGATCATGGTGTGGTCCTCTTAGGGTTTCCCGAAACTAGGAACATGTGGAGATTAGAATTGTATGAGAACTCCTAACCTCCACATAAATCAAATCATTAATCATATGATTCATCCTTTTTTCAATGTCAATCTAATTTAAGCACAAGGATTGTTAATGAGAGACCTAATTATACTCTTAAAAAGAGCAATTGGCATATCATGATGACAAAGTGCTGCAACATTTATGGACATCACCATTCGGTCTCATTAATCCTCTTCGTTTGTTTATTTTGTTTTGACTAAGGAAGCAAGTAAATCGATCATTAGAATGAACAAAAAGTAAGGGAGTTAATTCTATTATGCACCCATGAGACAAAATTAGTCAATAATATCAAATATTATATATTGGTCAAAAAACAAAAAACTACATCAAGCGATTGAGTTGGAATTTCTTTTTTTAAATATGTATATATATTGGTCTAAGGAGGTGGTTCCACACCGAGAACTAGAACTAGATTAGTACTCGCCAATCCTTGTAAATTAGAATCAAGAACCAGATCGATCCCCATGAGAACTATTGGTTCTAGGCTGCTCCCGTCTGGTTTCCAATGCTTCCTGATTCTTTCACACACCCCTATTGGTAGTGGATGTGTTGGATTGAGCAAGCCTCTTGGGCCCGAGAGAGTGCGGGTGGATGTTGGAAGTTTTTCTTCTTTTTTTTTTTTTTGGTGAGAATAGTTTGAAAGATAAAATGAGACAATTTGGGAAATGAAGTACGTGCGGAAGATGCAACTTGAGATGCATCAAAACAAATGAAAAATGGTAATTATAATTTCGAAAGGAAAGGAGTCTGTATACTTTCAAAAAAAAAAAAAATTCCGAAGAAGAAACTGCAGGTTGGTCAAATAATTTAAAAAAAAAAAAAACGGTTAAAAAAGAGGACGTTACTCCTATAAGTAGGCCGGCGACGGTACCAACCGCCGAACGAAGTGGACCCCAAAAGCCAAACCCACGACCTCTCCGGAAGTTTTAAGGTTTCTTCTTCTCGCTCGCGCTCGCCATCGGCGGTTTCCTGAAATCCTCTCAAGGGGCGAAGCCATGAGTTTGATCTCGACGCGCTTGCGGATCCAATCCACAGCTCCAGCAAGTGCAGGTCAGGGGATTTCTCGGAGCCTCTCGAGCCACAGCCACAGCCAGGCCGGGAGTCGCCGGCTGAATCGATCCAGGTTCATTCAGTTCTCTAAATGTGTCTCATATTGCAGCAATGTGCACTGCCCGTTCCATCCTGGATCTTCTGTTATGTAGTTCTTTCGAGGCAGATGTGGAAAACCACTGTTAACAGCAGATGCTCGGTGTCTTTTTTTTTTTTTTCCCCCAGCCATCTGTGCCTAGAGAGCAGTTTTCTATCGTGGAGGTCTTAAAAAAAATCAAATTGTTTTGTGCCTCATGTCGTTCTCGCGGGTACGTTGCTGGCTCTTATATATCCGCCGTCCTTCACTTGGTTCACCATCAGGTTGCTAGATCTTCTCCAGATACGTTTCTGGGCTATAAATTTGTATCTCGATTCTTAATGGGTTCTATCGAATCTGCTTTCAGGTACTATGCACCTGCACTCGGGTTTCGGATGTTTGCTGTGAGGGTTAATTCCAGCGAGAGGGACTTTCTCGAAGCGTTTAGGAGACCGGCTGCTATTTTTGCTCGCTCTATCAACCAGTTCATCGAGAAGCCTCTTCTTGGTTATTTCTTTGGCATGATGTCCGTAGCAATGGTTTCGCTCCCAACGTCCATTGGTGAGTACTAGTCTCCCTTCCCTCTCTCAAGCCAGTGAACTGGTAATTGACTTTCTCTGAACCTGAACCTCAGGTGCTGGGATTATGCTGCTGTCTTGTATCAGCGCGGCTCAGCTTTCTAATTATGCTACATCTCTGATTGACCCATCAGTGGCTCCTCTGAGTATTGTCATGACATCATTATCTACCGCTACGGCTGTTTTTGTGACCCCTTTATTGTCACTTCTTCTCATTGGCAAAAGATTGCCCGTCCATGTGAAAGGAATGGTTTCCAGCATTTTGCAGATTGTCGTCACACCCATCGCTGCAGGGCTGCTTCTGAATAGGTTAAACACTCGCCTTTGCTACGTACATTTGCTAGGGAGTTTCAGTAGTTTAATATCTCATAGTTTGCTTTTGGGTTCTTCCCTTGGATTTCTAATGCCATACGACCACTTTTGCCGCCACTCTGTCTTTGTGACGGCTCTATGCGTTGGAGCACCTCTTGTGATGAACGTCGATTCCATCATTTCTTCATTTGGTTTGACGATCTTGTCACTCGTAATTGCATTTCATCTGATTGCATTCGTCACTGGATACTTCCTTCCCGGTTTCTTCTTCCGGAAGGCTCCTGCTGTAAAAGCATTGCGAAGAGCACTATCCTTTGAGACAGGTGCCTCCTTTATCCATCCGCATAAGAAGAGGGTTTTCTTTTTTCTCCGGCTTAATAGCAAGTATCGTTTGCAGGAATGCAGAGCAGCCTTCTTGCGCTCGCTCTAGGAAATAGATTCTTTCAAGATCCACTTGTGGCTGTGCCTCCATCTATCTCTGTAAGTGAAAATATTAATTGTCAACAGAACTTTACCTTTATCCTTTTTAGTAAATTAATGTCACTCGTCTCGTAGCAAATGGGAGCTAACTTCTATATTGGTTTTTGAAGAAAGTAGAGTATGATCAGTTAAAGTTCTTTCCTTTCGCGGGCCACACTAAAGCTAATCCTTTAGTAATTTGCGTGTTCCTTTAAACTATATGCTTGAGATCTTCTTACTTTTAGGCTCGACCACACTAGGCCTTTTCGCATTTGAGTGCCGACAGCATAAAACACCCCCGAAAACAGGTCAAGTTAGCTTGTGGAGCAATTTAAAAAAAATTTTCTTTGTCAATTCCTTTTCACGAGAGGTTTTCTTCTATATTATCATACAGAATGCCACTGTATCCGAGGAATATTTTTGTAGCCAATTAAAAGTCATGCCTTTGTGGCGGCCCTCTTTGATCGAAGAATTCCTGCAGCCTGCATGTCTGATGATGCGTGCAGATATTTGAGGAGCGGCCACAAAATTAAGGTTAGGGGTCGAGGAAAACCGACGACGACGACGAGACAAGAGATGGAGGATGGAATGGGATGATGGCTGGCTGGAGATCGCAGTCAGCGCATGAAGGAGGAAGATGGAAGAAGCAGGGCGGAGGAGACTCGTCGGCTTCATCGCTCTAGGGTCTCCTTCTCTCTCTCGCGGAGCAGGCCAGTCTCTCGCAAGGCGCGTGATAGCGTACACCGACCCGCACCCTAACACAACCCACAGCCGAACACGCGTTTAACATTGAGCTGATGTTTAGACCTGAATAATAGGCCTCTCTGTCCTTCTCTCTCCCCCAAATTGATGGTCACACCTGAATAATAGGATCTCTCGGTAGGGGTGATCGGTTCCCGGTTCGGTCCGGGTCCAAGGTGGAACCGGGAACCGGACCGGGAGAATGGGTTTCCAATTTTGGGAACCGTGGACTGGACCATTGGTCTTAGGACCGAGAACCGGACCGGACCATCGGTTCCGATCCGGTCCGGTGCGGTCCAAAAGAATTGGTACTTTCTTTTTTCACTAAAGAATGACCATTCACTAAAGAATAATCATGCTCCGGACCGATCAATCAAATTCGGTTTCCGAGCAATCTAATAAAACTACTCACACATGTTTCCACGTGCAAAATATTCAAACTTCACTTGTGTGAATATCAATCATAGTTTATGTGTTTCATGCTTAATTTTAAGCATAAAACCCATGAACAACGTGATTAAAGGTTGTGCTTGGCTTAGGTTTTATAGACAATCTCTCTTCTATACTTTGAATGTTTAGTCGATATAAGACTTTTTAAGGCTTGAAGTGCCTTGTCGTTTGCAAGTGAGGGGAGCAAGAGAGAGAGAGTGTGAGCATGAGGAGAGTTTTTTCTATAAATAAAGAGTAACAACAAGAGTTTTGGTGGTCTCTTGGCCACATAAAAGGTTGTTACCTAAATTGCAATTCCAATTGCAATAAGTTTCATATATAATATTCATATATTATATGTGTTTATATATTATATGAATATAAATTATATATAAAAAAATTTGGTCCGGTCTAGTCGGTCCGGTCGGTCCGGTTCCCACCTTGGAACCAGGAACCGGACCAACCGACCGCCGGTTCCAAGATTAGGAACCGGGAACCGGACCGCCGATCGTGGGAACCGCCCAAAACCGGCCAGTCCGGTCCGGTTCGTTTCGGTTTCGGTTCGGGCGGTTTCCGTTGCACACCCCTACCTCTCGGTCCATCCCTCAATAGTAACACCCCAAAAATTGATGTTCAAACCCGAATAATATGACCTCTTTGTCCATCCCTCTCACAGTAACACCTCGAAAATTGATGTTCAGACCCGAATAGTACGACCTCTTTGTCGCTCTCTCCCACATAACTGAACTACTCTGCCCCCCTTCCCCCCCGCCCCTCCTTCCCTCTCTCAATCTCTCTCTACCTCCCTCCCTCCCTCGATGACATAATTTAAAGAAGAAGTTCTTATTTTGGTTTGCACTCTTCTGGTGACGAACGCATTCCAATCTTCAATCAACCCTTCAGGGGATTACGTCGAGGGTGAAGCCATAATATCTGCCAAACACCCTTTAGCATACGAATATTTCTTAATTTGCAACACCTCGTGTTATATTCTCTCCTTTAGCGTGATTCTGATCACGGCAGGTAATATGATTTTTTTAGGCAAGAAATTATTACAAAATTCTCCTTTATCCATACGGTAATAGCTGAAAAGTTACGGGATAGAATATGAAATTCAATTTATTTGGAAATAGATCATGAAACCGATGGTTTGTGAATTTTCGATTAATACGCAATTAAGCTCATCAACTATTATATGACCAGAATAAGAAGTTCTAGAATGTGTTAGTTGCGCCGAAGAGTGCAGACTAGAATAAGAGGTTCTTTAAATTGTTTCATCGAGGGAGGGAGGTAGAGAGATTGAGAGAGGGAGGGAGGTCGAAATAGAGAGAGGGGTGGGGGTGGCAGTTCGATTCCAAGGGGAAAGAGAGCGACAGAGAGAGATGGATAGGTTGTATTATTAGAGAGGGATCGTATTATTGATGTTTAGACCTGAATAGTACGACCTCTCTGTCCCTCTCTAATAATACGACCTCTCTGTCTCTCTCTGTCTCTGTCGCTCTCTCTTCCCCCGAAATCGAACTAATTTGCTCCCCTGCGCCTCTCTCTCTATTTCTACCTCCCTCCCACTCTCAATCTCTCTCTACCTCCCTCCCTCGACTCCTTATTCTAGTATGCACTCTTCTGGCGACTAATACATTCCAGAACTTCTTATTCTGGTCATGTAATAGTTGATGAGCTTAATTGCGTATTAATCGAAAATTCACAAACCATCGGTTTCATGATCTATTTCTAAATAAACTGAATTTCATATTCTACCCTGTAACTTTTTAGCTACACCGTATGGATAAAGGAGAATTTTGTAATAATTTCTTGCCTAAAAAAATCGTATTACCTGCCGTGATCAGAATCACGCTAAAGGAGAGAATATAACACGAGCTGTTGCAAATTAAGAAATATTTGTATGCTAAAGGGTGTTTGGTAGATATGATGGCTTTACCCTCGACGTAACCCCCCGGAGGGTTGATTGAAGATTGGAATGCGTTCGTCCCCAGAAGAGTGCAAACCAGAATAAGAACTTCTTCTTTAAATTGTGTCATCGAGGGAGGGAGGGAGGGAGGTAGAGAGAGATTGAGAGAGGGAGGGAGGGCCGGGGTGGGGGGGGGGGAGGCCGGGGGGGGGGAGAGAGAGCGAGAGGTCGTACTATTTTGGTCTAAACATCAATTTTTGGGGTAGAGAGATGGAGAGGTCGTACTATTCAGTCTAAACATCAATTTTTGGGGTAGTTACTGTTGGGGGAGATGGACAGAGAGGTCCTATTATTCGGGTGTGACCATCAATTTGGGGGAGAGAGAAGGATAGAGAGGCCTTTTATTCGAGTCTAAACATCAGCTCGATGTTAAACGCGTGTTCGGTTGTGGGTTGTGCTTAGGTGCAAGTTGGTGTACGCTATCACGCGCCTTGCAAGAGACTAGCCTACTCCACAAGAGAGAGAGAGAGAGAGAGAGAGAGAGAGAGAGAGAGACCCCAGAGCAATGAAGCCGACGAGTCTCCTCGGCCTTGCTTCCTCCTTCATGCGCCGACTGCGATCTCAAGCCAGCAATCATCCCATTCCATATTCCATCTCTTGTCTCCTTGTTTTCGTCGGTTTTCCTCGACCCCTATAAACCTGATGAAGATAGTGAAAAATGTTTATTTATTGGCCTCAAAGCAACAATCCCTTTGTATAGGCCCATGACCAAATCTATATTACGATCCTTTGAAAAGACCTTTTCGATTGATCAAATTGTGCTCATTGCGAATGTTTCTGAAAGCCTTTGATATGGGTTATGTGAGATGCCCTTAGCAATCAGTTACTTCCCACACGAATAAATGAGATCAAGCAGCCATTTTATCAAGAGTGTGTGAGAAATCCTTTCTAACTAAGAAGTTCTAGTTTGGCACACTTAATGAGCTTTTTTCACGATTTATAGCCGTTCTAATAAGAACTTGACTCCCGAAGAATTCGATGATTAATGATATATCCTCGAGCAAGATGATAGTTTTGTGCCACATGATACTAATTGACATCGAATGTTTTTTTAAAGTTGTTGGACTTAACTTAATTAACTTGTTCAATTAATGTTGCATTATTACCAATACATCTCTTGATGACGCCCCCTAATGACATTTGCTCAAGTCTAGTTGACAGGATTCCTCAGTGAAGCCATGCAGTTTTCAAGGGGTTAGCGGGTGCTTCCCTAACAAACCAAAGGTTCATGGTTAGTCTTAAACCATGCCGTCTCTAAGGTTTCATAGTCAGCCTTAAATCATGCCATCTCCAAAGGTTCATAGTCAACATTAAATCATGCTATCTCCAAAGGTTTATGATTAACCTTAAACCATGTCATCCACAAAGGTTCATGGGTTTTCCTCAAACCATGTATTTTCAATCCGGTCGAAACCCATTGTTACATAGGTGAGACTTTCACTCTTCTTATGACACGAAGAGCTTTTGTAGCCCGGAGTCTTCCTTTCTTCTTATGACACGGAGAGCTTCGTAGCCCAGAGTCTCCCTCTCTTCCTATGACACGGTGAGCTTCTGTAGCCCGGAGTCTTTCTCTCTTCTTATGGCACGGAGAGCTTCTGTAACCTCGGAGTCTTTATTTCTTTGTATGACACAGAGAGCTTCTGTAGCTTGGAGTCCTTCTTCTTATGACACGGAGAGCTTCTATAACTCGGAGTCCTTCCCTTTCTTCCTATGACATGGTGAACTTTTGTAACCCAGAGTCATTCTTCCTATGACACGAAAAGCTTTTGTAGCTCGAAGTCCTTCTTCCTATGACACGAAGTGTTTCTGTAGTCTGGAGTCCTTCCCCTTCTTCCTATTACACGGAGAGCTTTTATAGCCCGGAGTCCCTCTTTCTTCCTATGACACAGAGTGCTTCTGTAGCCCGGAGTCATTTTCTTCCTCTTATTGACAACACACACTTCCATAATTATGAGTCATGTCCGTCGACCTAACGTTTGCCTATGCACCTAGGTCTCTCTACCACCGATATAATTTAAGTGTCTTATATTTTTAATACAACCTCTTTGAGGTTACATTCAAAGAGGGGCAGCTGTTAATATCTAACTTTTCCTCAAATGCATAATTAAAAAAAAAAAAAAAACATAAAAATTAATTTAAATTATTAATTTAAAAAAATTGAAATTGAGAGAGGCCGGGTTGGGCTGCATCAAACCTTGGCCCGACCCGCCTCTTTTCTTTTTGTCCCTACACAGCCCAAGCCGTTTCCTCTTGGGCCCGGCCCATGCTAGCCTCTTCCTCCTCTACTCATTTTCATGCAAGAAACCCTAGAGAAAAGAAGACAGCAACATAGGGGCAGAAACAAAGAGAAACACGGAGAAAACTGGGGGAATTGAGGAGAGCAGAAGAGAATGCAGAGAGAGAGAGAGAGAGAGAGAGAGAGAGAGAGAGAGAGAGAGAGAGAGAGACCGAGAGAGGTCCGGACAGAGCATCAAGCAGGGAGAAAAAGGAGAGCAAAGAGGAGAGGGGAGAAAGAAAAAGCTTCGCCACTGGTGGCCGAGCCCTGCGCTTGCCGCCTCAGTCCAAGCTAGACTACCGCCGTCATCGCTCGCTATGTCGTGCCGGAATGCTGACCCCGAGCCACTGCTACTCACGATCTCGTCTGTGTCGTCACTGCTGCCCAAGAGCCGCAATGCTGCCGCAACCATTACCTCCACCCTTGCTTGCCTCTTCACCTAAGCCACAAACTACAGCCCGTGCTATCACTTCCCTATCCACGACCCGCCTGCTACTTACCCTACACTGTCCAAGCCACTACCCTCCCACCTAGACCGCTACAACGGCTGCAACATCATCACCGTTGCAGCCCTCAGCCTCTGCCCGACGCCCGCAACTCGTGACATCGCACCTCCACCCGTCTCTACAGCTGCTGCTCACCGCATCACTCTTATATATATATATATTGATCTATCATGTGTGATATTCACAATCTTTTATTCATTTATTTTAAAAATGAATATTTGAGTCGAGTTCTAACTTATGAGTCCAACACAAGTCACGCAAATAAATTAGACTCGTTTGTTAATTTTTTGACATCATACGATCGCTAGATTTTCCATAACCAAATAAAGACTCAACTTTTATTACGAGTTGAGTGGAGTCGATGTCAAGTTGTTTACAAGCCACCAAAAACCCAAAAAAGGCGATATCATAAGTCACAAGTGGTAAGTTGAACATTGACCTATCAAAATTTATTAGGATGTGTTTGGTTCAGTGGTATTCATAAAAGATTTTGGACCTATGAAAACTTAAAGACCCTTGTGCCAAAGTTGAGATGCTTGGCAATATAACATCAATGGCTTTTGAACCAAAACTAGCATTTCCAAAATCGCTTAATCTAATGACATGTGTTGTGCTCAATTGGGTTTTTGGGAATGTCATTGGGAAAATATAAAGGATTTTAGGTTGAAGGGGTTTTTTCAAAATATAAATAGTGCTTAGTATATTATAGTTTGAAAGTACATTGAGGATCAACTTTGATTTAAAATAGTATTTGGAAAAATTACACTTTATAAAGGAATTTTGCTTTTTATAAAAATAAATAAATAAATAAATAAATAAACCCTCAAACTAGCAAAGGACTCAAGCTATTGATGAGCCACATTGATGCTAGATTTGCCCAAATCTGGCTTGCTCTCAAGATACAACTTTTCTAAGGGGCTTTGGCCCAAAGCCCCTTGAGAAAAACTTAGCTTGTTTGCCAATTGCTTTTAGCCCCCTCTAGTCAAATGCTAGCCTTGGAAAATTTTTGAAAGGCCATTTCCTAAGGTTAATAAAAAAATTTCTTCCCAAGATTTTCATCAACTTTTTTTTTGGTTTGGCCCTCATAGATAGGGGTCAGTATGGTTCCAGTGTAAAACCTGGACCCTGAGAACCGGATCGATGAAAACCCATAGGTTTCAAGTTCTAAGGTATGTAGGGTAGGTTCTGGTTCCAAAAACTGAGAAACCCATTTCAACAGTTAGGTTCTAGGTTCTTAGTTAGAGGAACCTAGAATCTATACCTACAACCCAGAACAAGTTTTAATATTTTTATTAATCCATATCTCCGTGCGATCTTCAAATATTCTATGTTGTTCGATGATGAGTGTATAATCTAAAAGCACTAGTTCGAGTTTCCATTTTATGGCTAAGACTTTTACTTTATTAATGTTCATATTTTTCATGTATATAACTATAAGTTATGATTAGTGAATTGTAATAATTCATATAATAATATAAGTGGGACTTGGGTAGACTTTCGAACCTATGACAAAATAGGTTCCAAGTTCCGAAAAAATGAGGAACTTGTTCCAACGGATAGTTCCAAGTTCTAGATGGAACTTATACGGAACTTAGATTCACTCATCCCTACTTCTATCTAGTTGAATTCCTTACCAAGAATTCTTTTTTTTTTTTTTTTGCTATTGATAGTTTTGTTCATTTTGTATTATCTTTAATGAATGACAAGCTTGTTTATTATTATTGTGTTCATTTTCGTTTTGTTTAACTAAAAATAAAAATGAAACCTATTAGACCTTGAAACCAACTCTGAAACCCGTGACAAGGTAGGTTCCAGGTTTTATGTTTCAATTGGTAGGTTTTAGGTTCCAAAAAATGATAACTTTATACCCGAGGGTAGATTTCATGTTCTAAGTGGATTCTGTAAGGAACTTGGAACCACTCACCCCTACTCGAAGGGACTATTCATCTTCTCTAGTGAAACTTTGTTAAGAGTTGTGTGAGGTCAGTTGACGAGGTCAAATTTGGCTACTAGTAATCTAGTTTGGTGCTAGCCAGCCTTATTTAAGAGCACCAACTAGTTGTTGAGCCTTTCACCAACTTTGAGGTTTTTTTTTTTTTTTTCAAAAGAAAAAAAGCAAAAATGCTTTATAAAGTGTGCATTTTCTAAACACTATTTAAATAAAATTGTTTCCCAAATAAATTTTCCCGAACACAACATGCAAGTCCTGCCCAATATTGGCTTTGAGCATTTTCAAAATAATAATTCACAGGTTAATTTTTTTCTCTCTTCTGATTTTGCACTCGTTAAACTATCCAAATTTTAGTTTTTACCCTAACTGGCTTTCTTGTGCAGATTTGACCGACATTATTAATGTTGATAGGAAGCTTAGATTTGACCGTTTTGGATCTCTCTAGTCTAAAAACATTCATACTCCCTCATGCTCACAAAAAAAATCTACCCCTCCCACTGCTTGATGACACAACTCAATCGCGAAGCCAGCAAGGATGCCCTCGCCCTTACCTACTGCTCGATCCTCTCTACACGCATCCCTGTCTTCGTTTGTGGCAAGATTGTTCACAACTGGCAACAAGGAGGCCACGCAAGTTCCGTATGAGCTCATAGCTTGCGATCGTGGAGGCCAGGCAAGGTCAAGCCCGAGCTCATGAGGAATGTGACTGGTTGCAAGCAGGTGCGATAACCTGGTGAGTCGCCTAAGCTAGCTAGCAAAGCTTGGCCATGGTTGCCAAAATCAAGATTGTCAAGACCTTGAATTGGTTGTCGCGACCAAATTTTAAGGTGCATCATCTAAAACTAAGTTAATGGACTACTAAGTCTTTAAATTTACCTCGGCTCTCCCAAGCTCATACCAATTTGCGACTTAAGGTTTCAATATTTAACATGCAAAAGATTATTAACTAGGAGTCGCCACTAATCGGTTTAGTGTAAGTCGATTAGACACCTAAGTAAAATAATTTGAGGATTATTTTACTCCTATGAACCAGAGTCTATGGGTACGGGGATTTGGTTACACTAGATTTCTAATGTCCTTTCAATACCATTTCTTTTATTTTTCAAAAATGTTTTTGCAGGCATCTTGGATTTATTTAAACCTAAATTACTATCATGCAAATATAGTGACCACACGAATGCTCAACTATCATTAAATATTCAATAAGTAAATTGCATCACACAAAAAAATCACACAAAGCAAAGGATTTTTTTTTTTTTTTTTTTTAAAATAGAATTCTTTTATAAAAATGCATTTTTAACTACATAACCTAATTTTGCTAAAAATTTCTAATTAAATGATCTTATTATGCAAACTAGTTAATATGCACCTCATATTTTTATTTTTTTATTGAAATTCGAAATTAATAAAAACCATAATTAAACTATCTAATAAAAATAATAATTTTCTAATTTATTTTAGGAATTAGTTTGACTTAAAACCTATCCTATCTTAGAAAACTATTTTTTAGAAAATTTCTAATTTACTAACCTACATGTCTAATTTATTAAATCTATATGCTCATGCAAGATTTTGATTTTTTTGATTTTTTTGATTTCTTTTTTAGTGTTTTTCCAAGATAAACAAATTTCATATAAACTAATCAAACAACAACTAAAGGATTAAAATAATCGAAAAAATAACCTATTGTCTCATAGGTCGATTAACGATAACTCTAACCCCGAAAACAAATAAGTTCAAAATAATTAAAATCTGATCCAAAGTCTTACGGATCAAATTAATAATTATATTGATTCAACAATTAAATATTATCAATAAACCCCAAAAATTAATATAATTAGAAAAATAATCTAACATCTTACGGATCAAATTAGTAATTACAATAATTTTGGGGAGAACCCCTGCGGATAATGCCTATAAGATTTTATGAATATTAAAATCCAATATTGCAATTTAAATAACCAAACTTAAAGATACTATCAAATAAAATAAAAAATAACATAAAAATAAAAATAAACTAAACTACCTAAATGAGGGGACTTGCAGCAGCATGGGTTGGCGTCGGACGAAGGGGGGCCTACGTCGGAACTCCGGCGAGGGGACTGGCAGAGGTGTGGCGTTTGGCGCGGTGTCGAGTGGAGCAGGGATGGTGGCACGGCGTCGCGGAGGTTTGACATGATCTAGGCTGCTAGTTGAGTTGAGGTGCGGACGCGGCTTCGGCTGAGGGAGAGGCTCCGGCGCGGTGGCATGCGGCAGGCTGAACTCAGCGACGAGCAGGGATGCGAGCTGTGGTAGCAGCGCGGCGGCAATGCTGCTGATGCTCGAGAGGAGATGATGCAGAGCTGGGCGATCAGCGGCGACGAGTGGACTGCAGCTGCTGCTCGCGGGATGCAACAGTGGCAAGTGCAATGGCGCGATGATGGGCGCGCGCGAGCGAGGGTTGATGACGCGGCGTCGGGTGCTAGCTTGCGGTCAAAGCTCGGACTCAGGCGTCGGCAGCGGTGCGGCAGCGATATTGCGGATGCCCGAGCAAAGGATTGATCACAGGGAGGCAGGCGTCGAATGCTGGTGTAGGCGCGGCAGCAGGGTTTCGGTGAGACGACGGGCAGTGGCGTCGGCTGAGGCGCGGGTTGCTGCAGGTGCTCGGGCAGGCGACGAACGACACTCAGAGAGGGCGCGTCAGCAACAAGCGTAAGGCGCACGACACTCAGGCAATGGGTGTCTGAGCGGAGTGGCGAGGATCCGGAGTTGCAGGGGACGCCGGGGCGGAGGTGTAGGCGTCGCTCGAAGGGGTGCGGCAGTGATGGGCGATGGTGGTGGCAGGCGGACTGAGGTGCCGCGGTGGTGCAGCGATGAGCGGCAAGAGATGGGTGCCGGCGTCGGCGAAGCCCTCCTGAAGAAGACGATCCCCTTTCCCCTCGCTTTCTTTTTTTCTTTTTCTTTCCCTCTCTCTCTCTCTCTCTCTCTCTCTCTCTCTCTCTCTCACCTCACTTCTTTTCTCTTAGTCACTGCACTCTCTGCCCTAACGTCTCTTCTCTCTTTCCCTTTTTTCTTTTCTTGACTTTTTTTTTCTCGAAAACAAAGACAAAAGAACTCTGTTTTTTTTTTTTTTTTTAATTTTGAATTCTAATGAAATGAAAGAACCACTCTCACTTTTTTTTTGCACTGAAAATTTTTCTGAATTCGCCTCATTTGTCACGAAAATTGTGGCTCCTTTTTATAATGATTTCCAGACGGCCATTTTTATAGCAACTTTTGAATTTCCATTTTCTGTCGCATTAAATCAAGACTGCAAATCGAAGCGTGATTTCTCAATCAATTTAATTTTATTTCGATTTCTTCCATTTTGTAAAAATTCTTTTCCTTTATTCATTTGATTTTCAAATTGCTTCTGCATTTGACAAAATCCAAATATCCATCGGAATTCTAAATTTCCATGCATAATCAATCAAATCAATTTCCCTCATTTTTTCATTTTTTTCCTTTTATTTATTCAAATGAAATCTTTGTTTTCCTTATTTCCCTAGATTTACTAAAATTAAGTGTCAACATTGGTCTAGTCTTGGACAAGCGCGATGATGATCGCTAAGCTCCGAAAGAGCAACAACATGTGTTGTTAAGAGGGGAAGACATTGGAAAGAACCAAAAGCTATAAATCTATTACATTAATACCAATTAAATCTTAAACATTTCAATTGTATATATATAGTATCAAATTTTTTCACATTGATATTAATTCAATCCATCCAGTTATTTTTTTTTTAATGAAAATTGCTAATGTAGACGCTGAACATTTGACGTGGCATGACCAATGCTAAAGTAGACATTTTTTTAAATAATTTTGTGATATTTTCTTATTTCTTTTCTTCTCTTTACATTTTTTGGAGCATGAGGCCTGACAAGGTTGCCAGCCAACCCTCACTGGCAACAAAAGAAGGTTGCGCAACCCTCATTGACACTGGCAATCACAAATTACCCCTAATTTCCTTCAAGCGGGTAAGACCAGTAATGGCCAAAGAGAGCCTCCCATTGAGTCCTCTCCTCTACGGCGAAATGTTGGCCACGCAACCCTTGTCATTGCAATCAACACTTAGGAAAGACGAATCTCAAGGATTGCCATTGAGGGTATAGGATGAAAGGTCCTTGCTTTCCACGCATAGGCTACCTTTCATGTCCATGGGAGCTCTCAACTGTGCTTCTTGCAAAGACAAACACGTTGCTTTGGCTCCCAAGGAAGAAAGACTCAAAAGAAGAAGAGACACTTTAAGGAAGCGAAACCGATCTCGAACCCAGATCTGGCGAGGGTTCCAATGCCCTCTCTTGTGGGCAGGCTCCTCAAGAAAAAAAAGTAAAGAAAAAAAATATAAAAAAGGCTCTAAAAAATTATGAAATTTTATTAAAAAAAAATTACTTCAACGCTGGTCATATCACGTAAAACACTTAGGACGCGCATGACAACCATTCTGTTCCAAAAATAGTTTTTGGAACATAAATAGATTTTTCTATTTCTATTTCTAGAAGAGTTTCTAAGCAAAAATAACCGTTTGATAACGATACAAAATTTTTACTCTAAAAATAGAAATTTGTTTGATAACGACATAAAATTTCTTTCTTTCGAACGGTGGCGGTGACGACCGATGACCTTTAATATAAAAAATAAAAAGAAAAATGATTTAGTAACAAAAAAATAATGAATAAAATAAAAAAAAATATCATTTATTTTAAAATAAAATTTTCATTTTATTTTAAAATATAAATATAATTAAAAATAAATTTATTTTATTTATTCTATCTTAATTTATTTTACGAATAAATTTATTTTAAAATGAATAAAAATAAAAAATAAAAAAATTATTTGGCAAAACACTCAAGGCAAATAAAAATAAATTTATATTTATTTATCATAAATAAATTATTTTTAATGAATTTAATGAATTTACTTTTAATAAAATAAAAATAAAATAATAAATAATAATAATTTATTTATTTTAATAAATTTATTTTTATTTTTAAATGAATAAAATGAATATTTTATTTTTATTTTTAATAAAATGAGGAGAGGCGAAGGAGGAGGAGGAGGCAGAGACGTAGAGGAGATGATGGAGGACTTACCGAAATTAGGATTTAGTGAGAGAAATAGAAATCAGAAGTAGAAAATTTTAGTTTCTGATTTCTCTTCCAAACCTATTTCTGGAATAGATTTCTATTCCAGAAATAGAAAAACTGAATAAGTTTATCAAAAGGATTTCTCTTCCAGAAATAGGTCTGGAACAAAAAAAACTATTTCTGGAATAGAAATTTTGGGTTGTCATGCACTCCCTTAGTGTCCATATCGACAATTTTTGTGCTAAATTAAGAATAGACTGAAGTTGTACCGATTTAATAAATGTTTAAGACTAAATTAGTTTAATTGAATGGTTTAGGATTGAATTTATACCACTACAATAAATATATGACTGTTTTTTATACTTTTCCTAAAAATATGGTGGTCAATGGTCAACATGGTCTGAGTGGGTCCATTGGTTTCACGGATCCACCCGAGAATCGGATCTGGTTTGGTTCCTAAGTGGGTCCATGGAACTAATTCCCAATCTTTACAAACATACATTTATCAATTAATATCATGGTGAACCTAGTTTCTATGTAGAGCACTAAAACTTGTTTGGCCTTAAATTCAAGTTAAATTGCGAGCTATTGATTTTGATTAATGATTGAAAATTTTAGGGTGGAATGAATCAATAATACTCATTAATTAGAAACTTAATTTTTCCAAAGATCATGGTGTGGTCCTCTTAGGGTTTCCCGAAACTAGGAACATGTGGAGATTAGAATTGTGTGAGAAGTCCTAACCTCCACATAAGTCAAATCATTAATCATATGATTCATCTTTTTTCAATGTCAATCTAATTTAAGCACAAGGATGGTTAATGAGAGACCTAATTATACTCTTAAAAAGAGCAATTGGCATATCATGATGACAAAGTGCTGGAACATTTATGGACATCACCATTCGGTCTCATTAATCCTCTTCATTTGTTTATTTTGTTTTGACTAAGGAAGCAAGTAAATCGATCATTAGAATGAACAAAAAGTAAGGGAGTTAATTCTATTATGCACCCATGAGACAAAATTAGTCAATAATATCAAATATTATATATTGGTCAAAAAAAAAAAACTACATCAAGCAATTGAGTTGGAATTTCTTTTTTTTAAAATGTATATATACTAGTCTAAGGAGGTGGTTCCACACCGAGAACTAGAACTAGATTAGTACTCGCCAATCCTTGTAAATTAGAATCGAGAACCAAATCGATCCCCATGAGAACTATTGGTTCTAGGCTGCTCTCATCTGGTTTCCAATGCTTCCTGATTCTTTCACACACCCCTATTGGTAGTGGATGTGTTGGAATGAGCAAGCCTCTTGGGCTCGAGAGAGTGCAGGTGGATGTTGGAAGTTTTTTTTCTTTTTCTTTTTTTTTTTTTTTGGTGAGAATAGTTTGAAAGATAAAATGAGACAATTTGGGAAATGAAGTACGTGCGGAAGATGCAACTTGAGATGCATCAAAACAAATGAAAAATGGTAATTATAATTTCGAAAGGAAAGGAGTCTGTATACTTTCAAAAAAAAAATTCCGAAGAAGAAACAGCAGTTTGGTCAAATAATTTTAAAAAAAAAAAACGGTTAAAAAAGAGGACGTTAATCCTATAAGTAGGCCGGCGACGGTACCAACCGCCGAACGAAGTGGACCCCAAAAGCCAAACCCACGACCTCTCCGGAAGTTTTAAGGTTTCTTCTTCTCGCTCGCGCTCGCCATCGGCGGTTTCCTGAAATCCTCTCAAGGGGCGAAGCCATGAGTTTGATCTCGACGCGCTTGCGGATCCAATCCACAGCTCCAGCAAGCCATGAGTTCAGGTCAGGGGATTTCTCGAGCCTCTCGAGCCACAGCCACAGCCAGGCCGGGAGTCGCCGGCTGAATCGATCCAGGTTCATTCAGTTCTCTAAATGTGTCTCATATTGCAGCAATGTGCACTGCCCGTTCCATCCTGGATCTTCTGTTATGTAGTTCTTTCGAGGCAGATGTGGAAAACCACTGTTAACAGCAGATGCTCGGTGTCTTTTCTTCTTTTTTTCCCCCAGCCATCTGTGCCTAGGGAGCAGTTTTCTATCGTGGAGGTCTTAAAAAAAAAAAAAATCAAATTGTTTTGTGCCTCATGTCGTTCTCGCGGGTACATTGCTGGCTCTTATATATCCGCCGTCCTTCACTTGGTTCACCATCAGGTTGCTAGATCTTCTCCAGATACGTTTCTGGGCTATAAATTTGTATCTCGATTCTTAATGGGTTCTATCGAATCTGCTTTCAGGTACTATGCACCTGCACTCGGGTTTCGGATGTTTGCTGTGAGGGTTAATTCCAGCGAGAGGGACTTTCTCGAAGCGTTTAGGAGACCGGCTGCTATTTTTGCTCGCTCTATCAACCAGTTCATCGAGAAGCCTCTTCTTGGTTATTTCTTTGGCATGATGTCCGTAGCAATGGTTTCGCTCCCAACGTCCATTGGTGAGTACTAGTCTCCCTTCCCTCTCTAAAGCCAGTGAACTGGTAATTGACTTTCTCTGAACCTGAACCTCAGGTGCTGGGATTATGCTGCTGTCTTGTATCAGCGCGGCTCAGCTTTCTAATTATGCTACATCTCTGATTGACCCATCAGTGGCTCCTCTGAGTATTGTCATGACATCATTATCTACCGCTACGGCTGTTTTTGTGACCCCTTTATTGTCACTTCTTCTCATTGGCAAAAGATTGCCCGTCCATGTGAAAGGAATGGTTTCCAGCATTTTGCAGATTGTCGTCACACCCATCGCTGCAGGGCTGCTTCTGAATAGGTTAAACACTCGCCTTTGCTACGTACATTTGCTAGGGAGTTTCAGCAGTTTAATAGCTCATAGTTTGCTTTTGGGTTCTTCCCTTGGATTTCTAATGCCATACGACCACTTTTGCCGCCACTCTGTCTTTGTGACGGCTCTATGCGTTGGAGCACCTCTTGTGATCAACGTCGATTCCATCATTTCTTCATTTGGTTTGACGATCTTGTCACTCGTAATAGCATTTCATCTGATTGCATTCGTCACTGGATACTTCCTTCCCGGTTTCTTCTTCCGGAAGGCTCCTGCTGTAAAAGCATTGCGAAGAGCACTATCCTTTGAGACAGGTGCCTCCTTTATCCATCCGCATAAGAAGAGGGTTTTCTTTTTTCTCCGGCTTAATAGCAAGTATCGTTTGCAGGAATGCAGAGCAGCCTTCTTGCGCTTGCTCTAGGAAACAGATTCTTTCAAGATCCACTTGTGGATGTGCCTCCAGCTATCTCTGTAAGTGAAAATATTAATTGTCAACAGAACTTTACCTTTATCCTTTTTAGTAAATTAATGTCACTCGTCTCATAGCAAATGGGAGATAACTTCTATATTGGTTTTTGAAGAAAGTAGAGTATGATCAGTTAAAGTTCTTTCCTTTCGCGGGCCACACTAAAGCTAATCCTTTAGTAATTTGCGTGTTCATTTAAACTATATGCTTAAGATCTCCTTACTTTTAGGCTCGACCACACTAGCCGTTTTTGCATTTGAGTGCCGACAGCATAAACAACCCCGAAAACAGGGGAGGTTAAGTTAGATTTTGGAGCACTTTTGAATTTTTTTTATTTGTCAATTCCTTTTCAGAGAGGTTTTCTTCTATATTATTATACGGAATGCAACTGTATAAGAGGAATAATTCTGTAGCCAATTAAAAGTCATGCCTTTGTGGCGGCCCTCTTTTTGATCGAAGAATTCCTGCAGCCTGCATGTCTGATGATGCGTGCAGATATTTGAGGAGCGGCCACAAAATTAAGGTTAGGGTCGAGGAAAACCGACGACGACGACGAGACAAGAGATGGAGGATGGAATGGGATGATGGCTGGCTGGAGATCGCAGTCAGCGCATGAAGGAGGAAGATGGAAGAAGCAAGGCGGAGGAGACTCGTTGGCTTCATCGCTCTAGGGTCTCCTTCTCTCTCTCTGCGGAGCAGGCCAGTCTCTCGCAAGGCGCGTGATAGCGTACACCAACCCACACCCTAACACAACCCACAGCCGAACACGCGTTTGACATTGAGCTGATGTTCAGACCCGAATAAAAGGCCTCTCTGTCCTTCTCTCTCCCCCAAATTGATGGTCACACCCGAATAATTGGACCTCTCTGTCCATCTCCCCCAATAGTAACTACCCCAAAAATTGATGTTTAGACCCAAATAGTACGACCTATCCGTCTCTCTCTGTCGCTCTCTCTCTCTCTCCCCCCCCCCCCATAACTGAATTGCTCTCCTACCCCCCCCCCCCGGCCCTCCCTCCCTCTCTCAATCTCTCTCTACCTCCCTCCCTCCCTCCCTCGATGACACAATTTAAAGAAAAGTTCTTATTCTGGTCTGCACTCTTCTGGGGATGAACACATTCCTATCTTCATTCAACCCTCCGGGGGGTTACGTCGAGGGTAAAGCCATCATATCTGCCAAACACCCTTTAGCATACGAATATTTCTTAATTTGCAACACCTGGTGTTATATTCTCTCTTTTAGCGTGATTCTGATCACGGCAGGTAATATGATTTTTTTAGGCAAGAAATTATTACAAAATTCTCCTTTATCCATACGGTATAGCTAAAAAGTTACGGGATAGAATATGAAATTCAATTTATTTTGAAAATAGATCATGAAACCGATGGTTTGTGAATTTTCCATTAATACGCAATTAAGCTCATCAACTATTATATGACCAGAATAAGAAATTCTAGAATGTGTTAGTCGCCAGAAGAGTGCAGACTAGAATAAGAGGTTCTTTAAATTGTTTCATTCAGGGAGGGAGGTAGAGAGATTGAGAGAGGGAGGGAGGTAGAAATAGAGAGAGGGGGGGCAGTTCGATTCCGGGGGAAAGAGAGTGACAAAGAGAGATGGATAGGTTGTATTATTAGAGAGGGATCGTATTATTGACTTTTAGACCTGAATAGTACGGCCTCTCTATCCCTCTCTAATAATACGACCTCTCTGTCTCTCTCTGTCTCTGTCGCTCTCTCTTCCCCCGAAATTGAACTAATCTGCCCCCCCTCGCGCCTCTCTCTCTATTTCTACCTCCCTCCCTCTCTCAATCTCTCTCTACCTCCCTCCCTCGATGACACAATTTAAAGAAAAACTTCTTATTCTAGTATGCACTCTTCGGCGACTAATACATTCCAGAACTTCTTATTCTGGTCATGTAATAGTTGATGAGCTTATGCGTATTAATCGAAAATTCACAAACCATCGGTTTCATGATCTATTTCTAAATAAATTGAATTTCATATTCTACCCAGTAACTTTTTAGCTATACCGTATGGATAAAGGAGCATTTTGTAATAATTTCTTGCCTAAAAAAATCATATTACCGCCGTCATCAGAATCACGCTAAAAGAGAGAATATAACACCAGGTGTTGCAAATTAAGAAATATTCGTATGCTAAAGGGTGTTTGGCAGATATGATGGCTTTACCCTCGACGTAACCCCCCGGAGGGTTGAATGAAAATAGGAATGCGTTCGTCCCCAGGAGAGTGCAGACTAGAATAAGAACTTCTTCTTTAAATTGTGTCATCGAGGGAGGGAGGGAGGGAGGTAGAGAGAGATTGAGAGAGGGAGGGAGGGCCGGGGTGGGGGGGGGTAGGAGAGCAGTTCAGTTATGGGGGGATGGGGAGAGAGAGAACGATAGAGAGAGACGGAGAGGTTGTACTATTCGGGTCTAAACATCAATTTTTGGGGTAGTTACTGTTGGGGGAGATGGACAGAGAGGTCCTATTATTCGGGTGTGACCATCAATTTGGGGGAGAGAGAAGGACAAAGAGGCCTTTTATTCGAGTCTAAACATCAGCTCAATGTTAAACGCGTGTTCGGTTGTGGGTTGTGCTTAGGTGCAAGTTGGTGTACGCTATCACACGCCTTGCAAGGGGGGGAGAGAGAGAGCGATAGAGAGAGACGGAGAGGTCGTACTATTCGGGTCTAAACATCAATTTTTGGGGTAGTTACTGTTGGGGGAGATGGACAGAGAGGTCCTATTATTCGAGTGTGACCATCAATTTGGGGGAGAGAGAAGGACAAAGAGGCCTTTTATTCGAGTCTAAACATCAACTCGATGTTAAACACGTGGTCGGCTGTGGATGTGCTTAGGTGCAAGTTGGTGTATGCTATCACGCGCCTTGCAAGAGACTAGCCTACTCCACAAGAGAGAGAGAGAGAGAGAGAGAGAGAGAGAGAGAGAGAGAGAGAGAGAAGGAGACCCCAGAGCAATGAAGTCGACGAGTCTCCTCGGCCCTACTTCTCCTTCATGCGCCGATTGCGATCTCTAGCCAGCCATCATCCCATTCCATCTTCCATCTCTCGACCCCTATAAACTCGATGAAGATAGTGAAAAATGTTTATTTATTGGCCTCAAAGCAAGAATCCCTTTGTATAGGCCCATGACCAAATCTATATTACGATCCTTTGAAAAGACCTTTTCGATTGATCAAATTGTGCTCATTGCGAATATTTCTGAAAGCCTTTGATATGGGTTATGTGAGATACCCTTAGCAATCAGTTACTTCCCTACACGAATAAATGAGATCAAGCAGCCATTTTATCAAGAGTGTGTGAGAAATCCTTTATGACTAAGAAGTTCTAGTTTGGCACAGTTAATGAGCTTTTTTTCACGATTTATAACCGTTCTGATAAGAACTTGACTCCCGAAGAATTCGATGATTAATGATATATCCTCAAGCAAGATGATAGTTTTGTGTCACATGATACTGATTGATATCGAATGTTTTTTTAAAGTTGTTGGACTTAACTTAATTAACTTGTTCAATTAATGTTGCATTATTACCAATACATCTCTTGATGATGCCCCCCTAATGACATTTGCTCAAGTCTAGTTGACAGGATTCCTCAGTGAAGCCATGCAGTTTTCAAGGCGTTAGCGGGTGCTTCCCTGAAAAACCAAAGTTTCATGGTTAGTCTTAAACCATGCCATCTCTAAGGGTTCATGGTCAGCCTTAAATCATGCCGTCTCCAAAGGTTCATGATCAACATTAAATCATGCTATCTCCAAAGGTTTATGATTAACCTTAAACCATGTCATCCACAAAGGTTCATGGGTTTTCCTCAAACGATGTATTTTCAATCCGGTCGAAACCCATTGTTACAGGGTGAGACTTTCACTCTTCCTATGACACGGAGAGCTTCGTAGCCCGGAGTCTCCCTCTCTTCCTATGACACGGTGAGCTTCTGTAGCCTAGAGTCTTTCTCTCTTCTTATGACACGGAGAGCTTCTGTAACCCTAGAGTCTTTATTTCTTCGTATGACATAGAGAGCTTCTGTAGCCTAGAGTCCTTCTTATGACACGGAGAACTTCTATAACTCGGAGTCCTTCCCCTTTTCCTATGATATGGAGAGCTTTTGTAACCCGGAGTCATTCTGCCTATGACACTGAGAGCTTTTGTAGCTCGGAGTCCTTCTTCCTATGACACGAAGAGTTTCTATAGTCCGGAGTCCTTCCCCTTCTTCCTATTACATGGAGAGCTTCTATAGCCCAGAGTCCCTCTTTCTTCCTATGACACGGAGTGCTTCTGTAGCGCGGAGTCATTTTCTTCCTCTTATTGACAACACACGCTTCCATAATTATGAGTCATGTCCGTCGACCTAACATGTGCCTATGCACCTAGGTCTCTCTACCACCGATATAATTTAAGTGTCTTATATTTTTTAATACAACCTCTTCGAGGTTACATTCAAAGAGGGGCAGCTATTACACTCTGTCGGAGAGTATCCACTCACACTCACGTTCAACACGAGGCTTCAAGGTTTTCTTGGAGCTCGAGAAAACCCGACGTTGCTAGTACCACACTCACTGCGAAGCCGTCGAAAGTTCCAATGCGTTCTTTCTTTTCTTGAGACCGTAGCGCACCACCCGCGACCAGCTGCTGCCGCCGGTCCGCCCGCCAAACCCCGCGTCTGTTGTGCCCTCGCCGGAGACTCGTTACCTTCGGTGACTGACGGCAACAAAGCCATCACACGAGGTGCCAGGCCGTGAAACAAAAAAAACAAAAGAGGAAAATTAGGTAGTTTTCCTTTTATTTTATCTTTAGTATTTTTTTATATAGTCTTTTTCTTATATAGTTTTTCTAGTGTAATTATCCTTCTAATGCAAAATTGAAGGTGCATGTTATGAAATTGCCTTGAAATTAGTGATTGTTAGTCCAATTTTCGAGCTCGAAATCCGACTCGCAATTACTTAAAAAATTGCCAATCCGATCTCCCGCTCGAGATCCGATTCATGATTTATGTGAAATTGGCCAACCCGATCTCAGGCTCGAGATATGGTTGGTCCATTTGGGTATCAATATGGCTTGATTTGCTGTGGTGTTACTTAAATTAGTTTTCTTTTAAAAAAAATCAAAAAATGTAGTTTTAGGGTTTGCATGCTCATAATAGGTATTTTATTTCGAATTTTCAAAAAATAAAAAAAATCAAATCAATTAATTTAGGTTGAGTTTTTTTTTTTTTTTTTTTTTAACTTGGATTGCATGTTTAATTATTTGGCGATTATAAATTTCGAAATTAAAAAAAAAGGAAAAAAGGAAAAACACAAAAAAAAAAAAAAAAAGTCATTATGCATATGTCATGTAAAATTAATGCATCTTTTGCACGTCATTGCATATTAGAATAAATTGCATGCTTATTTAGAATAAAAACCATGTGCACGTCATATGGAATTAGGTTCATACAATGCATGTCATTTAGTGATTTTTATTAGGTCCATTTAATTAGAAATTGTCAGTCATTAGATTAATTTAGATTGCATATTTAAATGTTGCATTTCCTTAATCTCGAATCTCATAGAAAATACAAAGAATTATTTAGAATAAATCATCTCATGCTTAGGATAGACTACATGCTTAGTTATGTCATATTGCTTAGGTCATATAGCTAAGTCATGTTACTTGGGTTTCTAATCGACCCACCAAGAATAGATTAGTGGTGACTCCTAATTAAAAAAATTTGCATGTTAAGAACTTGAACCAAAAGTCACGAATTGGTATGGGTTTGGAAGAGCCCGAGCTAAGTCTAAGCTTAGCAATCCATTAGCCAAACCCCTAGGTGATTCACACTTGAAAAAAATTGGTCGCGACAGCTTGGCGACTCCACTAGGGACTTGAGTTGAATCTCTTAGTGGACTTAGGCCAATTTTATATTTTGAAAAATGTTTTTGTTTGGCAACAAGGATTCCAGGTATGTTCCTAACATTTAAGGTGTTAACTGTTTTTGCAGATGGGGAGATATAAGGGGAGTAGTCTTTGCTAACCCTTGTCTTGCAGGTTGGAGCTAGGGATGAATGTTTTAAATTCAAGCTATTGATGTGTTGTTTGATTTAAATTGTTGTGCATGCCCTGCATCTAGCACTACACTATTGCACACACAACCTGCCACTGGACCTGGGCCGCATAGGATTATTTAGGATGGTGTTGAGATGGATACCACTCCGACCGCATGCTCGCAGTACGAGTCGCCCATCTCAATCCCGAAGTTTCTTTCATGGTGTCAAGAGTACCCACCTCGGTCCGCATGCTCGCGACCCGGGTCGGCTCTTTGATTAAGCCGGAGTCATGAGGACCCGACATAGTCCACAAGCTCGTGGCTAGTCTGATCATCCTTGTGGCTCCACCTTGATAAGCCTTATAGATTAGAAATCGAGCCACTTACCATGCGCATGTCTATGTGATTGCCATTGATTTTCCTTGATGAAGTAAGTCTTCTTTCCCCATACCATGCAATTTATTTTGTCATATTCTTGGGTCGGTCCATGACAATCTAGGTCAATCATTGATTTGATTCATTTGTCAATTGGAAATGAAATGAGAAATTGCTAGGGAATGATGCATTTAAAAAAAAAAAAACTTTGGAGAATTTGTTTTTACATAATGTCTAGAAAATTTGGTTTACCTAGGATATCCATTTTTAGGAAATTCCCTTCTTGCATAGACTTTTCATGAATAAATAAAAAAAATGAAAACATAGAAAAAATCGATTAGATCATTGTCATGGATTGACTCTCCATTTACACCTCATGCTTACATGTTCCATTTATTTCCTTTAGGTGATCTTGCTCACCCATCCATACACAACCGAGAGCTAAAATAGCGGATCAAAATGAGGTGCTGGACCGTATCATTGTCAATATAAACAAACGAATTGCGTACCTCCAAAGTCAAGCCGAAGAATTGTCTGCTACTATGACTTGTTTCGTCACGCAAAAGGGCCGTGATGATATAGGTACTCTATCTTCAGTAGGAAACTATGACTCAAAGAAGAGAGCCAAGAGGACTTTCGAACCGTTCTATTTTCCTGAGGTAGCTGAATTTGATGCCACTATGAAGAGACTAGTGATATATCTAGAAGGAATAATCTCTGACCTAGAGGATTTGCATCACAAGATCAAGGAGGGTGAAGAACTCAAGCACACATGATTCATGATCCTAAGTAGTTTGCTTTCCTTATTTAATTAGGGGCATGTTCAATTGCACCTTCCCCGTGTGGGAATTCTTATTGCTTTTTAGGGATTGGTAAAAATTTCTTCTGTTTTGCTTTAGTGCTTGAGCATCACATTCCAATAAATGTAATTTGATTGATGAATATCAATAGAATTACAAGTTTTATTTTGAGGACATGATGGGGTACACCAAACTAGCCCAATGACGATATCCAACAATGAAAAGAAAAAATATCATCCATGGAGAAATTCTGAGGACTGGGCTTCTTCATGATTTCTCGTCCAAAATATTCCTCAAAAAGAAAAAAAAAATCAGTTTTGAAGCCATTTCCAAAAGCATGCATTAGATTACCCTTGTTTGTTTTTCTAACTCATTTACTTTATGTCTTAGAGCATAACAGAGAGACGTTTGAAAATAACGCGTCAATTTCCAATGATAGTGGGTCCATTTATTTGGGAACATACCTCCAAAGGAAAAGTAGATGTGGGGGGCAAAGGATTATTTCCTAGCTGATTGTGATGACATCTCCCAAGAGTGAAGAGGACTTTAAACACTACTTATCATTTTACTTGTCCTGAGCGATTTCCTTGCACATCAATAGGAAATTGAGGACAAGTCAGAATAAGATCATCTAGATTCCAAAGTGTGATGGGTGGCACATCTCTTTACAATGTGTGTGATGCCATTTCCATGAGAAAATGTTGGAACAAGTCAAAAGAGAATCATCCGTCTTGGATGAAATGGATACATTGTGTTCATGAACATAATCAATTTTGGAATTGACACTTTGTTCTTTTCCTTGCAGATGATGAATTGGGACACTATGGATTCTAGTAGTGACATGATTGGGACAAAATCTCGATTCAAGCCAAAATGGTTATGCAATTTGAATTTACTTTGATGATGCATAATATCCTATTCATGCACGTTGTTCTGTGCAGGGGCAAAAGCCAGATTTCATTGAATCAAAGATCGGATTTTTCATCCTTGATTGATCAATTTGTATGTTTATTTCCTTTCGATAGAGACAATCCAAGGTCATCCATTGCTGAGACAATCCCTTCGTGGGACAATTCCTTGAATGAATGCTTGAAATCATGTTTGAGTGTAATAAATTGTTTGTTTGAAGTCACAAACGCCTTTCATGCTTAAAGTTGCTAGACTCTTTTGAAAAGATAATTTTCACATTGATTTAGCTCACCAATTTCATGTGGAGATTTGTCAAGATAGGCAATTTAATGGAGTGACATCAATGCTTAAGAATGCTGAATGAGACGTATCAGGATGATGAAAGGCAAGTCTTATCCTATACACAATCCCCTACTTATACACTTGTGAAATGAGTGTAGAAAGTTCCATATCTACAAGGTAAAGAGTTCTCTCGCAAAAAGTACGATGACCGAAATGATGAGGGGTAGTTCATTTCTTTATCACAAACACTACAGGTGATATGTTGCTTAATCCTTTTTGAGCCCCATACACTTGTGAAGATTTTTTTCAAATTATCCCTGTCAAGAACCACCCCACATTGGGGCAAGTTGGAGGTAAGACAGCATCATGAGATGAAGGAAATGGATTGAAATTTTCTTGCTCTCACTTGCATCAATCTTCTAGTCGTGCTATTACTTTAAATTCATGTGGTAATTTAAGTGCCTTAGGATGAGGAAGAGTATTTCTTTCTCTATCTTACACACTTATATCCTTTGCATAGCCCACTTGAGCCTGCAACTTCATTTCTTTAAACCCAGTTGGTGATCATCCGACGTAAAGGGGAGATCCACGTGATTTAAATCTAATTTCACATGGTTTATTACTAATAATCAATCTTTGTATTGCTAACAGAAGTCAACAGCCTCAAGATCTTTCATGCATAAAGTAATGTCAAGAAAATAGCATAGTACTATTTATAGAGTCTAGCACATATCTCGTTGGGATATGGTTCTTAGCACAATGTTTCTCTAGGAGGATCCACTTTATTTGGTCTTGTGATCAATGGGGTTGCTCAAATTGCAGGCCAATCACTTTCTTATAACATAGCAAATTCTATGTTTTGCTCATAATAATGTAAAGTAGAAAAAAACATTTCAATCTTTATTAGCTTTTTATATTTCTTTATGTAGCTTATAGTAATTTTCCCTCCTTGTTTAGGATGGACTTCTCACCAATCAACAAGAAACCATAGATGCATTAGTGAGGGTCTCAATTCTGATAGTTTGAGTTGGAGGTGCAGAATTTACACAAATGGAGGTAGGTTTGTGTTCTGTCATTTAAGTTAGACTTTCTATTGTGTTAACATCAAAATAGTATCTAATAGCGAGGATGTAGAGAACTTAAAAATCCAATTATTTTGGATTAAAAAGCTCTACACATCGTGTAGCCACTAGAGACATCATACAATCTGTTCCAATGTAAGAAGTTCATCGTAAGTTGATTTTCTCATGATTTTTCTGTTCAAATGAATCCATTCATTTTAATTAATTGAGATAGATGTTCATGTTAGGCAGACAATTGGTAAATCAAGTTGAGAGAAGCTATAAACCTAGCATTCATTGTAATATTGTCATGGTATAGTTGGAGGATGTTAGTGTTGGACTTGATCTTGAATTTATAGTTTCCTTTTGCATAAGCTTTATTCATTTGTTTACCCAGTTTGACTTTATCTTATATCTTCATATAATCTTAAAGCCAATTACTAGACAACATTTTGTTTCAACTGATTAAATTGGGATTAGAGAGGCAATATCAAATCCGAATATTTTATTCGGTTGCTTCTTTGTTTTAACCCCCTGCCCCTCCTCCTAGGCTTTTTTGGTGATTTTAGGAAAGGTTTTGCAATTAGGTGAAAGTTTATCAAAATAGTATAGAAGACTTGATAATTATTCCATTTGTCTTTTCTTGGTAATAACTTTTACAAAATTAAACTGCTCATGGCAGGTGGGAGTATATCAGTCGTTCAAGCTCTTTTAAAGGAGCTTCCTAGGCATTGCAGGTCTACATGTGAGCTACAGATATACAACCACGCATTTATACCCTTTTTAAGCATTTCCTGGCGAAGTGCCATTTGTATCGAAGTTGCTTGAACACCAAAAAGATAGATAAAGAAAGGCTTACGTTCATGCTCAATTTGTGTACAACTGCTATTGAAGGGTTAAAATTCTATAAAAAGCTCTCCCATAGAAAGCTAAAACTAGGAAGGGTAGAATTGGTCTAAATTGCCTTTATGTTGTTTATGTAAATTGCTAATCATATCACAAGAATGTGAATTATGATTGACAATTCGTTGAATACAAGTATCTTGTCCTAGTTGCTCCTAAGAAAGAAAATATGGAACTTCCATTCTTCATGCATTTAATGTTACCCTAAGATTGAGTCATAGCTAAGGAAATTGCATTCTTGTTACAACATTTTTATGATATTTTTACTCTCTTCTTTGGAGTTAGATATCCCATGGAGCATTTATATCTCTATTGAGGATGGCTAATATGGTTTTGTTTGATAAAGGAAAGAGATAGTGAGGACATAGCTATTAATTCTATGCCTATGGCAATGCAAAAGAAGTTTGATAAATATTAGAAGGGTTATAGTGTTGTCTTGTTACGCTTGTTAGAGCTTTGCTATTTGAAGTTGGACATAGATGATCATGTGAAATTTGTATGGATTATTCAAGAAAGTCTCTATATGCTTTTGATGAACATGTGACCTCTATGTCAAGAGATTATCGCTTTACATCTTCAACCAATCGAGGTAACATTTTAATTGAGGACATTTTTGAGAACATTGGGAACAATCTTGATGAGTATAATGCGTTCAAAAGTAAACACTATGCCTTGCAATCTACAATGTCACAATTGGATTTGTATTTGAAGGAAAATAGGCTTGATATTTAAAAAAAAGAAAAAACCTTATTGTAATGTTCTTGATTATTTGAAGCTAATTCACATCGGTATCTTGAGTTGTCTTCTCACTTACGTTGCCTGTAAGTCAACCTTTAGCATTGACGGGCACATTTTTAAATAAATATCATAGTTCTCTTTCCCGTGAAATTGTGCACTAGAGATTGGTTATTTGGAGTTCCGCATGAGAAAGATTTAGAAGACAAGACCCTCATTTATAGGTTTTTTACGTTCTTTGTTTTATTTACTAATTTTATAATTTTAATTTGATGTGAAGTTTTTATTCATAGAATAAATACATGCAAAGAGCTTAAAGTGGGTTTAAGGGTTTTTCTAAGTTAGGTTAAATATTAATATGTTCTAATAATATGAGTCGGATGTGTGTTGAGTTAGATTAGGTATTGGTTTTCAAATTTACATCGTATGGAAATTTGCCAAAACAGATTAAATAGATCAATATGAGTCGAACCATTTTCATTCTAATCCAAACTTGACCCAACACTAACTTCCCTAGAAAAGGGGTATAGATCTTCAATTTCTCCACAGCTAGTAGTGTCAATGGCAAGAATATGCACCCTTCTAAGCACAAAGACTTCCAAACCCCATCCTAAAAAGACCAAATTTCAATCATTATTCCACCGATAGCACTCCCAATTTGCATCATTCCATCTTCAGTAATATAACTAGCTTCCCAAACCAATGCATCAAAAAAGAACAACTCCAGCTTTGTCCAGCACATTTTATCCTTCAACAACTTTTGGCACAAAGGCCTCCTTTATATCATCCTATCTCTGGCTAGTGGGAGAGATGGTCCTTAGCCACCACGAAACGCCTTACTCATGTATCGACTTTCCTTGAAACTAATGCCATGGATGGGGCTAAGGCAACCGTATCTAATTTTATAACTAAAACTCCCAAGGGATGGTAAAAAACAGTAATGATGGATTTCTGTTTCCCACCAAACTTCCATCCCTCCTCCTTTAAGTTACATTATGCAATTAGGCTAATCGACCTTTGGAAACAAACAACGCAACTAGTGAGCCATAAGGATCACTTATTCAGTTTTGCCTTGATTCTGATCAATTCTGTTTCCTTTTTTGCAATATTTACTGATATCTAATGCGGTATAAATATGGATGTAATTTCCTTCGTATTAATATAACTTCATGTTTTTCTTTTGCTTCTCCAGTAAAAAGCCCTAAGTCTCGGCAGTGATCAAAAAATTGCATCCGTAGTTTATATGAAACCAGTGAAAGATGTTTGCAAATGAAAGCCATCTTATGATAGAAATTTAATTGCACTAATTATTCTTACCAGTTGTCCATCATTCTGAAAACAGCATTGGTGCTCCAAAATGCTCAGGATATATGAACTGAATGAAGGCATCGTGGAGCAAACCAACAAGCTCCATTTTTCAGAATGAAAGAGCAATGAGCTTCATCCTGTTAAGCAAACCGACAGGCAAAAATAAAACATTTTACAAAAAAGTTCAACAAATCAGTCCAGAAAAATATAACTAGACGTATGACCATCATAATAAGCTACCTGCTCAGTCCAAAATTAGGCACTTGGAGAGCGAAATTTTCTAACTTCTGTTGAGCTGACATTGGCGATCAATTCTTATATTCTAAATATTCTTCGAACAGTGGAGGGAGAGGATTCAAGGTCGGCTTTTCAGCATCCTGGCAGTGAATTACGAACCTCAAATTTAAAATTCAAACGAGACAGGGCGAAACAGAGCATCAAACGGAGAATAAAACCGAATTTTTATCGGTTTGTAGTTCGGTTCGGTTTAGTTAACCAATAAAAATCGAACCAATAAAAAATATTGATTTTTAATGAGAACCGAATCAAACCGAAAATACCAAATTTTTTGGTTCGGTTCGGTTCGATTTTCAGTTCGGTTCCGACACTCTTATTCATAGGCGCCCGACACCAATAAAGAGGTCGCGACAACTTGGCAACTCCGCTGGGGACTCGAAGACTTAGGCCTTTTTTTATTTTGTTTAAATGCTTTGTTGACTTGGTATTTTTTTTCCATGCAGGTTTGTAGCTTTTTTTATTCCGTTAAAATAAAATGTTTTGTGATCATAAACTATTGTGCATACTTTACTGTTTTAGCATTACACATGGCATACACAACCTAGCCGTTGGACCTGGGCCGCCAAAGGATATTTAGGATAGTGTTAAGAAAAATACGGTTTTTTGGTTTTTAGCTTTTAGCTTTTGGTTTTTTCTGTTTTTCTTTTTAGTTCTTTTCTTTCATTTTTTGGCTGGATGAAACTCATGTACCTCCCTCCCGGTGCTTCCCTCCCATGGTTGTATCAAACGGACAATAAAATCGGCGATCTCGTACGTGAAGCGGTTCACCAGCTTCCACGAGTTCACCCAGTTCACCAAGGACGACGTCAGGACCAGGGACATCGGGCTCAACTTGATCACGCTGGCGAAGAATAAAAAGATGGTTTTCTTGCCTATGAATGAGCCGATGTTCGGGACCAAGAGGAAGAGCCAAATCCAGACCTACCTCGAGCACATCGAGGGCGCTGGTTTGCAGCACTTGGTGTTGACGAACGAGGACATCTTCCGGATGCGGAGGAAGATGAGGAAGCGGAGCAACGTGGGCGGGTTCGAGTTCATGCCGTCGCCGTCGCCTTCGTCATCGCCCACGTATTACCAAAACCTGAAGACCCGAGCTGGGGACTTGCTGACAAACAAGTAGATCAAGAAGTGGGAGGAGCTAGGGAATTTGGTGGACAAGGACAATCAGGGGACGCTGCTCTAGATCTTCACCATGCTCGTGGGTGATAGGTATGTGATCTTGATTTCAGGCGGGCTCTCTCATTTGAGTCTTCGCCAAAGTCAATTTCTTTAGCTATGGGCATGTGAACCTTTGAATTGAGGATGAATTGTGAATTGGATATGATTTGAGGGTACAAAACATGGGTTTGTCGATCATTGACGAGACAATAGACTATATTTTCTCTGTCAAAACAATATGTATGCACTTAATAGAATAGACCCTCAATTATATCAGTTTCCCCTCGGTTGAAATGAGACAGGGCAAAACAAAGTATCAAACGAAGAATAAAACTGAATTTTTATCGGTTTGTAGTTTGGTTCGGTTCGGTTAACCAATAAAAACCGAACCAATAAAAAATATTAGTTTTTAATGAGAACCGAACCGAACCGAAAAGACCGAATTTTTCGGTTCGATTCGGTTCCTAACACCCATATCCGTAGGTGCCCGACACTGATAAAGAGGTCACGACAGCTTGGCAACTCTGTTGGGGACTTGAAGACTTAGGTCTTTTTTATCTTGTTTAAATGCTTTGTTGATTTGGTATCTTTTTTCTATGCAAGTTTGTAGTTTTTTTTATTCCGTTACAATAAAATGTTTTGTGATCATAAACGGTTGTGCATACTTTACTGTTTTAGCACTACACATGGCACACATAACTCGGCCGCCAGACCTAAGCTGCCATAGGATATTTAGGATACTGTTAAGAAAGATACGGTTTTTTGGTTTTTGGTTTTTAGCTTTTGGTTTTTTCTGTTTTTCTTTTCGGTTCTTTTCTTTCAATTTTTTGGCTGGATGAAGCTCATGTACCTCCCTCCTGGTGCTTCCCTCCCATAGCTGTATCAAATAGAGAATAAAACCAGCGATCTCATACATGAAGCAATTCGCCAACTTCCATGAGTTCACCCAGTTCACTAAGGGCGACATCGGGACCGAGGACAGCGAGCTCAACTTGATCACACTGGCAAAGAACGACAAGACGATTTTCCTGCCTATGAACAAGCTGGTGTTTGGGACCAAGAGGAAGAGCAAAATCCAGACCTATCTTGAGCACAACGAGGGTGTCGGGCTGCAACACTTGGTGCTAACGAGCGATGACATTTTCTGGACATTGAGGAAGATGAGGAAACAAAGCAATGTGGGTGGGTTTGAGTTCATGCCGTTGTTGTCGCCCACGTACTACCAGAACCTGAAAGCCCGGGCTGGGGACTTGCTGACGGACGAGCAGATCAAGGAGTGCGAGGAGTTGGGGATTCTGGTGGACAAGGATGATCAGGTGACGCTGCTCCAGATCTTCACCATGCCCGTGGGTGACAGGTATGTGATCTCGATTTCAGGCGGGCTCTCTCCTTTGAGTCTTTGCCAAAGTCAATTCCTTTAACTATGGGCATGTGAACCTTTGAATTGAGGATGGATCGTGAATTGGATATGGTTTGAGGGTACAAAACATGAGTTTGTCGATCATTGACAAGACTAGACTACATTCTCTCTTTCAAAAACAGCATGTATGCACTTGATAGAACAGACCATCGATTACATCAGTTCCCCCTCGGTTGAAATGAGACAAGGCAAAATAGAGCATGAAACGGAGAATAAAACTGAATTTTTATTGGTTTGTGATTCGGTTTGGTTCGGTTCGGTTAACTGATAAAAACCGAACCAATAAAAAAAAATATTGGTTTTTAATGAGAATGGAACCGAACCGAAAAAACTGAATTTTTTGGTTCGGTTCGATTTGATTTTCGGTTCAGTTCTTGACACCCCTATCCGTAGGCACCAGACGTCGATAAAGAGGTCGCGGCAGCTTGGCAACTCCGCTGGGGACTCAAAGACTTAGGCATTTTTTATCTTGTTTAAATACTTTGTTGACTTGGTGGATTCTTAATCTCCAATATTAGAAAATTTTTGTATGGATGCATATGTGCTACTACTTAGAGACTCAAAAAAGACCTGGCGATTTCAATGAGTCGGTCAAGTCAGGTGATTAGCGTACATAGGTGGCCCAAATCAACATAATTTGTATGAAATTAATAGGATTTGAACATATAACTTATGATTCTTGAGTTGGAAATTTCCCAAACATTTCAAGCATTCATGAACTCTGAGTTAAATCTCTCTTTATCCGTGAACCTCAAATTCACCTAGGCCAAGCCTAGTCCCTGGCATTGAGCATGAGAACCTAGTGATCCCTAGCATTCGAGATAAGAATACCAAAGGTCAAGATGGGGTCCACTAAGGCTGGACTCATGATCTCAATGACCAAGCTCGCATCACTAATAGTCAGGCTTATTGAATTATAGACATAAGATTGTATTTGAGATGTTTTTTTCCAATGTGTTTTTGACAATTTTCTTGTAGTAGATATTGGAAAACCACTTTCATATCATTCACAAAATACAATCATATGTAAAAGAATTCTTTAAAAAATCGTTTCGGCCAGCGCCATTTCCACCTCCTAAAGGACTATAACCACTCCATTTACACAAAGGACAAATCTATCCTTAATCTTTCAATTGCAATTTGAAGTAATGGATCCACTCTTTTCTTTTACAATTTAGAATCTAGTCACCATATCTCGCCATCTCTATCTCTGTTATTTTTACTGTACGTCTTTGAAGAAGTTCACTCTCATGCAATCAAATCTTGGATAAAAGATTTGGATTTTCTTGACCAACAAGCAGAGACTTTCGTGGCCTACACTTATCGCATTAATATTCCCTTCAAGATAAACTCTAATTCAAATAAGAAAGTAGATTTTGGAGATTCATCACACAGATTTAAACTCTAGATATTATTTAATAAGTAGTCGACAAAAGAAAAGAAATTAGGTGAAAAGAAACTCAAGCGAATCCCGTCTCTCTCAAGAAATTATTTATCAGTACATGATGAGGATAAATATTTATGTATAGAATTGAATTTGGTTTTAAACCTTTTAACTAATTTGATCAAATCTTGAATTTTTATCTAAAAGATAATGTTTATTTAAATTTAAATAAATAGGAGAAATTCGATATTTAAGAATGTGTTATGTTACATCGATTATAGATGGATTGGATCAATATTCATACACTATAATCATTTGACAAAAGTTAATGTTCTATAAGTCGAGGAGGCATATAATTGAGTTTCGAAATATGCCATCCATTTAAATACTGTTCAACAAGTCAAATGCTCCTCCGACAGCCCTAACTTTCCTCTTAATCGTCGGCGAGCTACTCCCTCGTTCAAACTCATGCTCTATTGAATCCCGAAAATCAAGTGAGATGCGTGGTGCCCTTTCTCTCTGACTTACTCTCCTTCTATCTCCCCTCCGCCTCAAAGCTCCACTCTCTGCACTTTAGCCAAAAATAACAAAACTCCACTCTCTGTAGATAAGCGCATTGCTCTAAGGCTGAAGAACAAACGACGCATCTCGCTGGAGCACGATAGGAGAGAGCTTCAATGGCGTCATTCGGCACCGGCCTCACATTCAATCTCCATTTCCCTGTGATCCTCAATATCTACAAACGTCGATACTTGCCAGCATAATCGATATTCAAACTTAATTGGGTACTTATGAATGGAAGTCACAAGCTTATTAATACAGGATGAGGTGGCGGGATATAATTCCTATAATGCGTCGCCAATACAGATAATCCCAGTGTGATTTCCCCTTACATAATTATATCAAGGAAAACTCTTTGAAGATGCTAGTAGCGATAGACCATTGTGGAAATTTCGATGAAATAAAGTTTTAGAAACCTAAAGTAAAGGACGTATGTTGGACGAGGCAAAGTAACATCAACAAAATATAGGGTGAATTTAAATCGCGACTTGCCATCATGTGTTTCGATTGAAGCTTCTTGGATACTCGAGGATCTAGTTGAGATCAATTGTCGCTTTGGAAGATGTCCTCGAATTTGTGATCCCGTGTTATGAAGATTCTAAAGATTCCCATGATTGGCCAAGTAACGAAGAGTTTTCATAATTTTTTTTTTTTTTTTAAACCAGTTGGTAATGTAGAGTTTACTTTTAAGTCGTTCGAGAGACTTTCCCGGTCACAATTTCGGAATCCCTCGATGCTCCTCGACCTTAGGGTTTAGCCGTGGTTTGTTTGCAACGTAGGTTTGACTGTGCCATGGCATGGGATAACTCCAAATCGACTCTTACAAGGGCATTTTCACAGATAATTTAGCCCCATTCGAGGCAATCCACGTTGGGAATGGATTCCTCCCGCCCCGTACCATCCTTAAGTTATGAAACATTCTATCGCTAGTGTGGAACTCTTATAATTACACAGGAGAGGTTGTAGATGCCGGTCACCCATTCTCATTGTTTTACCAAGAAAAAAAAAATGTTAAGATGAGAGTTTGGTCCATTACTCCAAAATCTTAAAATTCTAGTAGGAGTATTCACATGTAACAAATTAAGGCCAGAAATATATAGGTTGAAGTTAGGTGGAGCTTATAAGGCAATCTTTATTTACTTATAGAATTTAAAGAAAAAAAGAAAACGCAGTGCTTGCAAGTATTATGATATTTAGTTCTTATTATTCAATTTAATGCATTTCCCATTTCGTTGCATTCAATTTCCACATCCTCAACAAGTGCTTGTGGCTGGGATATAGCTAAATACCTCATCATAAGATTCCTCCTAATTCTAAACGTGATATATAAAAAAATCACATTTAATTGTTGTGACATTAACTAATAATACTTACATATATCACAAATGAAACCACGTGCTTTCATTCTAATAGTATCATTGAAGTCCGATTCCCAAGCAAGATCCAATCATATGCCCAACGACCCATGAGCCTATCCCAACCTAATCGGAGTCACAAGGGATTGAAGATATTGTGAGGTGGGCTCGAGCAATGACGTTTGGTTCGAAAAGGCGAGACCTCATCCACAAATTTTGTAGGTATTAGGATGAAGGAGCTCTACTAAGGAATTAAGCGCGATCTTAATATCTGATCAAAGCTCGCTCAATAATCACCTCTGCCTGGCAACGCAGTGACTTCCAAATATGCTTTCATTCGATCGTGACTGCTGCTCTATTAATAATTGCTTCTTTTTTCTTTTTCTTTTTTTTTTTTCATTTGGTTGAAAATGAGCAGTCCTGGTGTCTGTTTAGCATTGTCTATCTTATTGGTGCGTTCCCTTTTCCCACGAGGGGGTATGGAAAGATGGTACCTTCTCCTTCTCCCCACCTATGACCTCTGCTTTTCTTCACATTAATTGAACAGATTGAGGCCACGTGGGGACCCCCTTGCATTGCTGCTACTTATCGAGAAAGACCACCTTGTGGTAAGGAGACGGGAAGTCCTCCTTTGCCTTCTTTAGTGATGTGGCGACAAATCAAATCTCGAGCAAAGAGAAGAAAGGCATTTGCGTTTTTCAATGTGAAAAAGAGAGAGAGAGAGAGAGAGAGAGAGAGAAAGGCTACAGGCCTGCAACCAGCATGCCATCGACGTGCGCGGATGGCATTCCTTTAGGAAAAGGCTACATTGTGTTTGCATGGAAAATCCATGATGTAGCCTCATGTTCTTTCGCACGCAAAGAAATGAACCAAGATCTAAATCCAATAGATTTCTTAAAGAATCCAATGGAGATATTTATTGACTTGGGTGAAAATTTTGATTGGAAAATTTACATAAATAAAACTCTACCATAAGTGTTTTGACGATGTCCAACATAACTAGGATTTGCCACTAGCCCACTAAGGCCGGCTAGGAGCCAGGTGAAGTATGAGAGGTATCTCACTTTTATACGACCAAAATTTAAGAAATGGGGACTTGATTAGACTTATTCTCTAATTAGTGCTCTTTCACTATCCTACTTTGATTTAATTGTTGCCTTAGTGATTCATGCGGTCCTTACCCATTTTATGAACCTAAACCACTAAACGATGTTCGACGAAAAGTAAACAACCACAATCAGTACAATAAAAATAAAGCACATGAAAGTAAATTCAACAAAGTACGAATGAAACTATACATGGTCATGTCATTAAGCCCTAAGACAACAACCCCATGAGCTATGTTCAATTTGAGCTCATTTCTTACCTAAAATATCAACCTACCGAAAGCAAAGCTATGTCATGGGCATATGCTAAAATGTCTGTACAATATATACCAACTAAATGAATCTAAATCAAAATTGATGCTAATAAATAAAACAACTAATCAAGGCCTATTTCTTATTTCTTAATAAATTTTAATTATATATAAATGTATTTTTTGGAATACTTTTATTTCCGTATATGTACCTCGGCTCTACGAGCCCAAATCGTGAATACCAAAAGCCTAACGTAAGCAAATTGGTGAGCAACCGGCATGCGACTGGCATTGCTTTTTCCTACTAGTGGAAGGAGAATTTAAAATGAATAAGTTTTGCACTATACTGGTGGCAGCAAACAATGAATTGGAAATTACCAACTCAGATAGGAAAACTTGGACTCTGCTGAGAAAAAAACTACTTGTCACTATGACTGAAGAAGCAAATACAAATAGCAACACTATAATTTAGGGTACTAGAACGAAATAATTTGCAGGAGAGGCAAAGAAATATAATAAAAGTTTAAGAACAATTGATGACACATGATGATTGAAACAATGACTTGGCATATTATCTCTCCATTCATGAATCTCGTTGATATTGTCTCACTCAAAACCCAAATCCTATTTATCATTAAAAACAGTGGAAATGGGTAACCAAAATTGACAACTACTTGGGCATTACTATAGGAGGTCCACACCCATTATAGAATGAGCCTACTACTCTTTTTGAGCAAGCTTGTCTTGTCTTAGCACGGTCCTAGTTTGGGTAGACCTAAGATTATCCTACACCATGGCACTACCCATCCTATCACAAACACACCAAGGCCTCTTTGAAGCGAAGGAGCGACCAGGACATTCGAACAAATGACCGAGGGCCCAAACAAGGAAAATATAATCAATTTGCTAATTTCCAGTGCGAAATCATCATATAATTCCTATAAATGTCCTCAAGCCGCCTTATACCGGGATTATTGATTGATACCGCTCGAACCAATATTACTATTACTATTACTATTACTATTGTTACTATTATTACTATTACTATTACTATTATTATTATTATTATTACTCTTACTATTATTATTATTATTATTATTATTATTATTATTATTATTATTATTATTATTATTATTATTATTATTATTATTATTATTATCATCATCATTACTTTCTATATTTTGTTGATTTACTCTTTCATCTATCTATCTATCTATTTTTTTTTTTTCTTTTTCTATTGTTTATTTTCATAAATTGTATGCCCAATTATTATTACTATTATTATTATTACTATTACTATTATTACTATTATTAGTATTACTATTAGTATTACTATTATTACTATTATTATTGCTATTATCATTACTATTATTACTATTATCATTACTATTAGTATTACTATTATTACTGTTATTACTACTTTTATTATTACTGTTATTATTACTGTTATTAGTACTACTACTACTACTACTACTATTACTATTATTATTATTATTATTATTATTATTATTATTATTATTATTATTATTATTATTATTATTATCATCATCATCATCATCATTACTTTTTGTATTTATTGATTTACTCTTTCATCTATCTATCTATCTATTTTTTTGTTCTTTTTCTATTGTTTATTTTCATAAATTGTATGCCCAATTATTATTACTATTATTATCATTATTACTATTACTATTATTATTACTATTGTTACTATTATTACTATTAGTATTACTATTATTATTGCTATTATCATTACTATTATTACTATTAGTATTACTATTATTACTGTTATTACTACTTTTATTATTACTGTTATTATTATTATTATTATTATTATCATCATCATTACTTTTTATATTTATTGATTTACCTCTTTCATCTATCTATCTATCTATCTATCTATTTTTTTTTTTTTGTTCTTTTTCTTTTGTTTATTTTCATAAATTGTATACCCAATTTATTGACTAGACTTAAGTTGTCAAAAAGTATAAACGGATTGAAAATGATATCTAGCAAGAATTTTTTCCCTTAGATGCATATTTTGAAAATCTCTACAAGCAATAAAGTGCGAAACTTCTATAGAGGTATGCATCGGATGCGATTGAACCCAAGAACCGGACCGAATTGGTCTACGCCGGCCGTTCAAGGCCTATTCTAGAGAGAAGTGGTTAGATTTTGAGTTCCATGAACCTGGAATGGTTTCCAAGCCTCTCCAACAAAAAGTACTATTACATCAGTGGAGAATTGAACATTTTCAACACAAAGAAATGCCACCATAACCACTTAATTAACAAAGTTTTTGTAGTGATATGCCAATTTACGTGCTTAAAAATTTTGATATACGCCATGGGTCATCATCATGTGACGCGACACGTCCACAAGAACCCTTTGCCTCCGATGCGTACTCTCTAAGTGCATGGAGAATAACGATATTGCCATATCACATAGATAGGCGAATACTCCATTCTCCATCAAATCCAACGCCTCGTATCTTTTTGTCTTGTCCGAACAATTTTAACAAATCCTTGCTCTGAAAACTTCAAGGAGAATAATCCGATGAAGTCTCTTTACTCATATGACTTTTATGCATTTACAATACGTCGAGCCTATTATTGATTGGCGATATATGTACAATTTTTAGGTAATGTCAACAAGAGGTGTAATTAGATAATTTAAATTTTCACTAATTTAAGGCGACAGGTTCTAGGAGACTGTCGCAATGCAAGTAAAATCGAAAATATTCGCATTAAAATGGATAAATTGTTGTTGGGCAATTCAACAGACAGACAGTTTTCATATCCTTCATTTTAAGGGGGAAAAAAGCTAGGCACGTGGCGCATTTTTATTGGTCAGAATTCAAGGTCACAGTCGCAAAATTTCTCCTCCGATAAGACGGAGCGGGCGGGCACAGGGGAACATTCCAGAACGGAAGGGTCAGTTTTGGCAGCAGATAAGGGAGACCCGTGCTCCCCAGTCCCCAATCCCACAACAGCAGGCACCCCCACGGCACGTGCCTTCTTGGCGCCCGATGATGCCAGCGAAACCGCGTTTTCTCTTGGGCGGTAGCGCACCACGCCCCTCCTCCAATGGAATAAAAGCTCACAGAATTCGGACAGCCTCTGTTATTTTCCTTGTACCATTAGCAATGCGACATTGGTTGATTCTGCCCGAGGTGACGTGCAGGATATTTTTGCCAAGAGGTCGTTTCATGTTAATAAACATTTGATGAATTCGATGACTATCCAGAAGCATTAATTTAATGTTGTGAATTTTGGTCTCTCCAGTGAATCTGAGCTTGTGGTGGGAACTAAGGTTATTTATAGAGATGTGCAAGTAAAGATACAAGATGGCTTCGTGAACACGTAGAATAGACCAAAGCTTCAGTCCAGATTGCTTAGCTCAACTCATAACACAATCTGCAACAGTTCCTACTCAACAAGGAATGAAGTTCTTTCAATTTTAGATGAACAATAGTTAATTTATATAGCAGAAATGATAGTTTTGTATCATCATGTAACTTTGGGGTATAGTTACTTTCGTGAATATGTACCATCATTTTTCCTCGGTAGCCCATGTAATATTGATTTGAAAAGACTAATCACGCGATACTTCTCGCTAACCTTTCTAGAACTCTTCCTCATGCAAGTCGCACAGATGTCCAGCCTTACTATTTGTTTCATTGATGGCACAAATGTTTCTTCAAACAAGCACCACAACTACGTTCACGTTCACTTGGATTTTGACTCCGCTCGTCCAAACCCGTCCAAACTCAAACTTGCTTGGGGAAAAATGTACCAAGTCCCTCATGTGATGATGGGCTTGGGTTAGGTTTACTGGCCTCATGTTGGGTCTTGCCCTACCTCACCATCAAGCCTAATAACTCTAACTTGTGCTTGGCCCGCTCATTGATTCGGTCTAGCATGGTCTATACAGAAAAAAAAAAAAAAAAAAAAATGACTCTAGTTAAGACATTGATAGTTGATTCATAATGCTCTGATTTTGTTCATATGCAAGTATAAGCAGTGATCATTTGTAGTATGGGACGGAGATTGGCCCCCAAAGACATCTTTTATATGCTTTTAGTGAAGTTGCACCGAACTGGACCGAGCTCATGTGGATCAGAGAAAAAACATGCAACCGAAGCTTCAAAACTGACATCTCCTCATAAGCGTATGAAACTTTTATTTGGACAGACAACAAACAAAGAGTAATGTCTTCTTAGATAGGACATGATTTCACCAATCTCATTCATATATATATATAGATTCACAGCAGCACATAAAGACTAGTTACACCCATCAGCTAAAAAACAGGAAAAAGAAATCGTGATACCCAGCAAGAAAGCACCGATCAAAATATGCAAACGTGGAAATTTTGCGACTTTCACTTACAAGATGCCCCGAATGAACGACACCTGAGGATAGCATTGCAAACACTAAGAGATCATAAGTTATACACCAAATTCAGTAAATGTGAATTTTAGTTGGACCAGATAATATTTTTGGGACACGTGGTGTCAGGAAATGGAATTGCAGTAGACCCTGCAAAGGTTGAGATGGTAATGAACTAGCCGAGACCGACAACACCAACCAAAATACGGAGTTTCTTGGGACTGGCTGGCTACTATAGGAGGTTTATTGAAGGATTTACACAACTAGCAAGCCCTTTAATGAAATTGACCCGAAAGAATATAAGGTTTGAATGGAGTGGAAAATGTGAAAGAAGTTTTCAAGAACTTAAAAGGAAGTTAACTACAACTCCAATTCTAACTATACCATATGGATCTGATGGATTCACGGTGTATAGTGATGCATCTCATAAAGGACTAGGATGCGTTATGATGCAGCATGGCAAGGTCAAAGCCTATGCATCAAGGCAGTTGAAATCTCATGAGTTAAATTACCCAACCCATGATTTAGAATTGGCAGCTATAGTATTTGCTTTGAAAATATTGAGACATTATCTGTATGGAGAGAAGTTTGAAATCTATACAGATCATAAGAGCTTAAAGTATTTGTTTTCACAAAAAGAGTTGACCATGAGACAAAGAAGATGGATGGAATTATTAAAGGATTATGACTGTGAAATACGGTACCACCCAGAGAAGGCAAATAAGGTGACAGATGCCCTTAGTTGAAAGTCGGCTATGGACATGGCTAGTCTAAGGATAACATAATGGAATCTGTTAAAGTTAATAGCAAATTCAGACTTCAAGTTGGAAATAGACTACCTTACAGGTATGCTCACTACATTAAGGATTGAGCCTGAAATTATTCAGAAAGTTAAGATTCTACAGGAATCTGATCCGGAGATTGTGAAGATACGAAATGTTGTGTCTTTAGGGAAAGGACTAGAGTTTCAAGTCTCTAAAGATGGAATAGTAAGATGCCAAGGACAGCTCTGTGTTCCCGATAATGAAGAGATAAAAAGGGAAATTCTATTGGAAGCACATAGGAGTAATTATAGTATTCATCTGGGTAGCACAAAAATATATAAAAATTTACGCCAGCAATTTTGGTGGAATGGCATGAAGACGGATATAGCTAAACATGTTTCTCAGTGTTTAACATGCCAGCAAGTGAAAGCAAAACACCGCAAACCTACAGGACTATTGAGACCATTAGATGTACTAGAATGGAAATGGGAACATGTAACAATAGACTTTGTGTAAGGATCACCAAGGACATCAAGTGGCCACGACTCGATCTGGGTAATAGTAGATCGCTTGACTAAGTCTGCACATTTCCTAGCGGTCCGCGTAGACTATCCAATGGATAAACTTGCTAAGATATATCTAAGCTTGGTAATACACTTACATGGTATTCCTGTAACGATCACCTTTGATCGAGACTCTAGGTTTACTTCAAATTTTTGGTGAAGTCTCCAACATGCTTTAAGGACGAAGCTTCAATTTAGTACTGCTTTTCATCCTTAAACAAATGGACAAATGGAAAGAGTGATCCAAACTCTAGAAGATATGCTAAGAGCTTGTATTATTAATTTTAGGGGAAGTTGGGATGAAAAGTTGCACTTAATAGAGTTTGCCTATAACAATAGTTTTCAGAAAAGTATAGTAATGGCTCCATATGAAGCATTATATGGAAGAAGGTGCAAGACCCCATTTGTTGGAATGAAGTAGGTGAAAGAAGATTGACAAGACCTGAACTGGTACAAGTTACCAATGAGGCTGTTAAATTATCAGGAAAAGACTTAAAACAACCTAGAATAAGCAGAAAGACTATGCAGATAAGCGTAGAAAACCTTTAGAGTTTAATGTGAGGAATCATGTATTCCTTAAAATATCCCCTATGAAAGGAATATCTCGATTTGAAATGAAGGGTAAGTTGAGCCCAAAGTTCATTGGACCTTTTGAGATATTAGAAAGAATCAGGGATGTAGCCTATCGACTAGCTTTACCTCCTAAGCTAGAGAACTTGCATGATGTATTTCATGTATCGATGCTGAGGAAGTATCAACCTTGTCGCGACCCGATCTCGCCGCCCCCGAAAAGTCCAAAAGGGGAAAGGCCGGGTTTAGGGGTACTTGATCACAAGAGTTCCCTCACGAGATCGCGAGCTCTCCCAAGCTCGTACCCTGCGTGACAGCGGGTTTATTTATGTGGTCTAATTGTTTAACAAATATATAAGAGTCGCCACTAGCCTCATTCTTTGGGGGTCGGCTAGAAAACCCAATCGAGGGTCGGGAGAGTTCCCTCGATTCCTACGCAACTAGATATTTAGATTCGGGGACTTGGGTTATGCTAATATTTCTATTAACGCCCTTTCAGTACCTAAACAGTATGTTGTGTCTTTCCTAACATGCCATACATTTCTTTTTACATTTTCGGGATTGTCAATTTTATACTAAGTGATCATGTGTGGTGGATTACCTTCATTCTATTCTATTTCTAGAAAATCATGAAAAGCAAACAATCAATGAAATTGAAATTACAAGACATCAAGTAAACACTCAAGGAAAAGCGGTAAATTTATCATGTCATCCTAAAAGTATAAAAGAGAAAACAATTGGGAAAGAAAGGAAACCCGCAACTCGTTGGGTTTTATACAATGCATGGAACCCGGGACATATATCGGGAAAACACATTGTACATGATATCGGTCGGAATGGACATCGACCTCCACCATCTTCATGCTTTCTCCATCTTCAGGGTCCTAATCTAAACCTAATCTAAGAAACCTCTAGCTAAATGCATACAATGGAAAGAGACAAGCAAACATATCAAAACAATTTTCAAAATTTTCATGAAGACAAGTAATCTCAATTCAGGATACAAGATATTCTAAAAGAAATCCTGCAATGAAATCATAACAAAGAATCACAACAAAATCACACATAAGATCAAAACAAATGGGGTAGAACCCATGAATATTTGGCCCTAAGAAAAGCACAAAACATCAAGCACACCATGAAGAACAATTTTCATGAATGAAGCTTCCTAAAATGTATCAGGTTCAAGTTATGTCAAATTCATGGTCAAAAAGCAACAATCGCTAAAGCATGCAAATCAATCATAAGCAAATCAGAAAATGATGCATGGTAACTAACTTGTTAAGTCACCTAATCAATGCATGAAAATCATGAAATTTGAACATGATGTAGGGTTAAATGTGAAGAAAAAGTTTTATTTAAACATTTAACCCTAAATTTATGTGCAAAAGGTCACACAAATCCATTAACATTGATATGTGACTTTTCATTAGAAGCAAAATGCATGACAATTTCAGTTGTGGTATATCAACTTGATGCATGGTTTTTACATGGTCAATGATCTTCAAATGAGGCATGCCATACATCATTGCGAAGCTTATGATATGCTCTAAGTATATCTAGAAGGCATCAAGAATCAAATAATGCTCTTAAGGAACTTGATTGAAGACATTTTCATGGTAACACAATCAGTTAAAATCACAGCAGGGATTGCACAAAACATGGATGATATTCATTGAAATGAAGACATAAAAAAAAAATCTATGAAAGTCCAAGTATATAGAAGGAAATTTCCTGATCATCTATCATGATACATCGAAGTCCTACTTTGTTCACAAAAATCTATATGAAAAACAGAAAAGAAATAGAGCAAAAATCCAACATTATAGATTGCAGCAACTCAAACGTGACTTTATGGAAGCCATTGACCTTGCTAACGATGATCACTTGATTCAAGCTATACCTTGTTAGAAAGCTTATGAAATTTCCAATGACTCTTATGAGAGATTCAACTCCAGCAAAGCATGTTTACTAGCTCAAATTTGAGCACACGCATCAGGTCTCAAACATGACAGATTCTGGACTGAACTTTGGACATGTGAAAACCATATCAAACGAGACTCAATCAAGGCATTCTATAGCTCATTGGAAAGATATTCGAACCATCTTGGACTTTCGTGAAGACTTCGAACACAGAAAACCACAACAACCAGCTCATATCAAGTCATTTGCACAGAAGGTCAGATCAGCGAAAGAAACAGAATATCACAGTAGAACAACTATTCAGTCCCACAATATTCCACTATCATGAAGCATCGATCCATGAATCTAAACTCCACTCCACTAGCAGTCAAATCCTCATTAGATTCAAATAGATTGTATCTCGCATCTCTTTAAGGAAAAGCACCGTCAGGCATTCACATTTCATTTCGTAGATAACACTTGTATTTGCTATGAGAATGAGCAGATACTATGATCTGATTATGAAGCATTCCTACAATTATGCATAACAAGACACTTTCTAATGTTAGAGAAGCCAATCAAGGAAACATTCACGGCATGAAAAACAATGACAGTACCTCCTTAAACACCATGAAAGCAAGTTGCAACAAGCATACCTCTGTAATAAGTTTCAGCTGATGGACATAGTCTTTGCTTGGGAATAGGGATTGCCTAGTCATAATTTCACCAAGTATGCAACCCACAGACCAAATATCAATCGCAACAGTGTACTCTGAACAATTAAGGAGCAGTTCTGGTGCATGATACCAGCGAGTAACAACATGCTCAGTCATAAAATTCGTTTCAGATGTAGTCCTAGCTAGCCTAAAATCTCCAATTTTAAGGTCACAATTCGCATTCAGAAACAAGTTGCTTGGATTTAGACCGACATAGGACAACTAGTTTATACTCAATACAAACAAAAGGACAGCAAGCCCCGAGCACAGTAAAGACTATGAACGTGCATTTAGCTTAGGCATTTCATCGAACACTGAATAGGCACAAGAAAAACAAGGAGCACCAAGACTGAGCTTGAGTATGGATTCAAAAACAATTAGCATCCAAGACTTCACAATCACAGCATGAATATAGACAAGGCCAAGACCCACACGAACCAGACAACGGCGGCTCGGTCCGACGAGCCCAAAACAAGGCACAAAGAAGACACAAAACAAGGCGATTAGTCAAGGGTTCCTACCTCGAACAGGAGATGAGCTCGAAGATTAGGTTATATTCGTTCGCCTTGCACACTTCGGAGTTCCTCAAACGGCTGTTCCAGAGAGTCAGATCCGGCGCACGTAGGAATGATCGAGAGGGAAAGACTGGTTCTCGAGCCTTCTTGCGCGCGAAATCACCGAAAGAATAGAATAATGCAACGATCAGAATCTACCGCCAACACAGCTGACGATGCCTCCGCCGATCGGCCTCGGATCTCTATCTTCGGAACTGAGCCGATATCTCTACACTCGGACTGACATCGCCGCTACTGTTGATATTGATCAATTCCGTGAGCTAGATCCAGAGAAAGAACTACCGATCAAGAGAGAGAGTCTTCGATCGTGAAGATGCCAGATCCAGTGCGCTACTTGTCAAGAAGAGCATGGCGAGACCTGGAGGCGATCATTGAGGGAAGGAACGGAGCCATGATCGGTGCCAGAGGGTTCTTCGTCAGCCTCCGGGATGGGGAAGAGATGGAGAGCGAGAGAGGAGGTTGTTACGGCGGAGGATCAGAAGAGAGAGAGATCAGAGGAATTTCATGGAGGAAGAGCTGAGAGAGAGAGATCGTGATGAAGAGAGAGCGGGAGAGAGAATCGAGCCCCCGAGTCCCCCCTCGAAAATAAATGAACCTCCCTTTATATATATTTTTAGCATTTTTCCCCTTTTTCTTTTTGTTCTCTCTTTTTTTTCTTTTTTTAATTTTTTCATTATTTTTTCATTCATTTTTTTGGCTCTTTATTTTTTTTTTTTATTATATTTTTCTTGCAAAATGAATGTTTAAAACGTCGACAAAAATTTTGGGTGTCAATAGCTGCCCCTCTTTAGGTGGGAGTTCGAAGATGTTCCACTCAAAGATAAAATTGATACCGACAATTTTTAGTCGACCCAACTTCGGAAATAGGGAAAAGACGAGCAATGATACTTGGTTAGAGACATACCAGATACTTACCTTTGCTCATGAGGGTATCTGAACTCTTGTTGGGGGTTTATTCACTCTATCTTTATTTCTCTCTCTCGTGGAATGGAATGAAGACAATTAAATCACTAAATGAAAAAGGAATGGTTTAAGGATAACCACTAACCTAAAGACAAGGTTTTAAGATAACCTAGAACTTGGGGACAATGTTTAAATTTAACCTAGAACTTGGAGACAAGGTTTTAAGATAACCTAGAACTTGGGGACAGGGTTTTAAGTTGACATAGAACTTAGGGACAAGGTTTTAAGTTGATCTTGAACTTGGGGACAAGGTTTAGAGCTGACCTAGAACTGTGTGGCTTAAACCGAGAGAAGGGTCTTAGCGTGTAATAACGGGTTTCGACCGGGAAAAAGGGTCTTACCGTGTAATAATGGGCTTCGACCGGGAAAAATGTCTTACCGTGTTATAACGGGCTTTGACCAAGAAAAGGGTCTTACCGTGTAATAATGGGCTTTGACCAGGAGAAGGGTCTTATCGTGTTATAACGGGCTTTAACCTGGAGAAGGGTCTTACCGTGTTATAATGGGTTTTGACCGGGAAAAGGGTCTTGCCATGTTATAACGGACTTCGACCAGGAAAAGGTCCTTTCGACTGGGAAAAGGGTCTTACCATGTTATAACGGGCTTCGATTGAGAGAAAGGTCTTTTCGACCAGTTATGAGTTTTGAAATTGCTGGAGAACCAATCTTGCGCAATAACATTGATTGCCAAATTCTTTTAGAGAAGATTTTAACAAAATGAGATTTGATTAACCATCTAAGGGTTAAATCAAATATGCCAAGTGGAAATATCCTAATCAAAAGAGGTCTTTCACACTAGCTCTCAAAAAGGGCTTTTGTTCCCAACCATTGATATGGGAAAACTGTTTAAATCTCACTGGAGAAGTCTCACTCGACCTATGTCTATGGTTTTCAGAAACGTTCACAGTGAATACAATCCATTGATCAAAAGGTCTTTTAAAGGGACCGTAATGATGGCTTGGTCATGCGCTTACACAAAGGGTATGCACTTTGAGGCCAAGAAATAAATATTCAATCAATATCTTCATCAGGTTTACAAGTCAAGAACCTTGAAGGTAAGATAAGATAAGATAGGATTGCTTCCACTCCTTCTAGCAGTAGCTCCTACGTGATATTCTCATTTCAACTCGAACCATCCCAATCGGAAGAGACTTCGGATAAGGGTTGTAGTGTTGGTTCGGGTGAGGCTTAGAAAGGCTTGAAAGACTTTCAAATATCAAAGGGTTAAAAAGTGAGTGATTATCTTGGCATTATTACCATCACACGACTTCTCAACAATTCGACTCTTGAATTTTAACCTATCTTGAGAGTCCTTTGGGTAATTTGTCTTGAGACATGAGAGCTTCGCTTTTTGTTTTAATGATATTGCTTGCAGTACATGTTTTCTCTTGCAAGACATTTCTTTTGTTTTTTTAACGGATGATCTTTTGCATGATCATGGATTTTGCTCTTTTTTGCATTCTTGCTTTTCTTTGCACTTTTTTTCATGGACATTGGCCTTGCTTTTACTAGGCACACTACTTTTTCATGCCCCCTAGCTTCCATTCTCTTTTGAGTATCTAGAACTCTCGAGTGGCATTTACAAACATTACTAATATTCACAATTTTGTTGGTAAATCATGTGCCTTGCCCCAATGTGGGGAGATAATCATCACCTGGGGTTATGAAAGCATTGTATAAAGCTCAAATTGGCTAAGTAATGGATAATTGTATATGTGGTAGTGAACAGAATGCTTTTTGTCACTTAACAAGTGAAATCACCTAAAGCTAGCACAAGAAGATTGATACAAGTGAAAGCAATAAAATCTTTCTTAATCTTTTGCTGCATGATTTTCAACCAAGACCTCCTATTTTGCCCCAACATTGGGTTGTTCTTGACAGGGTTATTTTGAAATGCTCCATATTTGGTTCAAAGTGGCTTGCAAGGGATATCAATAGTGTTTGAGATTGAGAAATGAAAATGCCTTTATCATTTCAAATCATGTATTCACTATGAATGACTCCTATGCCCTAAGACATGGTTCTTTCCACTCAATTCTCTCAAAGAGTGTATGAGGACGTGTTTGGTAAAAAGGGTTGCCTCTCATCATTTTAGGCACTACCACCTAGCATATTTAACAATCATTTTCAAGTTTTCCAAAACCCACTTTGGTTAAATTCAACTCCCTAGGGAAATGAAAATGTAATGAAATTTTGATCTTGTGATCAAGTACCCCTAAACCCGACCTTTTCCCCCCTTGGACTTTTCAAGGGCGGCGAGATCGGGTCACGACAGACTTGGCAACTCCGCTAGGGACTGATTACTAGATTAAGAAGACGAGAAGCCATTTAAAAATGGTTGTTGTGTTTTAACTAACATGTCTTATGTAGGATCGCCTGCATGTCAAAGTCGCGTGGAAAATCAAGTTAGTCGCTAACCTTGTGTTAAATGGTCTTGTAAGTGGGAGTTGTAAGGGAAGACGTGCTTGTAAGCCCTTTGTTTTGCAGGTGGTGTAAGGATGTATGAATGTATGAGGGTTTATATTGAAGTGTTGGATGTTTAAATTTAAATGCATGATTACAAGCTTTAGCACGACACTGCACACACAACCGCAGTCTAAAACCCCGATCGCCCAATATAGGACCTTAGGAGGGTTTATGGGTGGAATTTGCAAGTGGATGCTCATGGTAATCCATTACTTACATAAACCCGCTTATCCCAACCGATAAAGATAGCACTGACAGACGATAGTAGTGGTGGGTAAACTATTTTTGTCATTTTGGATGAGGACATTGAGCCTTTAGCACCCTTACCTTAGGCGTCGAAACCTCACAGTTTCATGCGACATGTGATTTGTGCTTGCCATGTGTTTGGTGGGTAAGAGATCGTTCCTTTTTTATCGTTCTTATCATTTTACTTTCCATATTTTAATTATGCAATTTTATATTTCAACGATGATATGTTTTAATCATGGATGCCCCTTTAGGTTTAGGTTTAGATGGGTAGACCCAAAGTGGACGTGATCCCCATGCCTGAGAATCTCAAGACTTTATGGGAGAATCTCGACCCAAGACATCAAGACTACGTGGAAAAATTCCCGAGCCTCAAGGATTTCGGTGAGCTCATATTATCAAACAAGAAGACGATGCCTTGATCGATGAGGAACGCTTGGCCCATGGTAACAAGCGTCTCCACACAATCCCACCTAGTTCTTAGGTTTCGATTTCATATTTCTTTTCTTGTAAAGGGATTTCTTTTGTATTTCCCTCCTTTCTATCGAGATTTACTTGTATTCATCTTCTTATCACATGTAAAATCATATGTAAAATCGAACCACTTTGTAAGTTTCAAGAAAGCAAGGTTCTGTTTCCCTTGTAATTGTTCGATTGAAATGAATGAAATTCATGAACATTTTCATGTAATTTTTAGAAAAGGGGCATTCTGATTAAATATTTGTCATCGTTCCTTTTCAATTGTAAAATTTCTTTTGAAGAAATTTTGATAAGAGGATGTTATATGATACTGGGATCATATACACTTCTTATCATTATTTCATCTCAAGAAAATATAAAATTGACTAGGATTTGTACTTTAATGGTTTCTTTTGATTGGTACTAATCCGAATCATTTTCTTTTCCAGGAGGTTTTGAAAAACGGCTGAAGAAAGATTTGTTATACGAACTCGCCGCCAAACAAAGATGGGAAACGAAGATACCTGAGTCCGTGTCATTAATATGGAGAATCAAATGGCACAAATGATGACATTATTGGCTGATCTCTCTAGCCAAGTCAAAAACTTGACGTCTATAAATTCTGCTTCTTCTACCATGAATATTCCTACCGCGCCCCCTGAAGTGTCGGTACTAAAGCCCATGGCAAAAGGGCCCATGGAAGAGATTCCCACTGCAATCCCGATAGTTATTGGTCCAGAGCCTCCATCTAAAGAGATTCCAACTTTGCACTTTGATGAAGAAAATGCAAGGTGCCTCGCAAAGATTGAGGAGCGCCTTGCAAAGCTGCAAGGCTATTAGTTGCAGGGGTTTGATAAACTGTCACCCTTTGCCAAAGTTATGGTCCCTGAATTCTATAAGGAACCGGAGTTCACAAGAAAATACGACAGCATCGGATGTCCTAAGACACATTTGAAATACTATCTGGATAAGATGGCCCGTTATTCAGATAATCCCCCACTCCTGATCAATTCATTTGAGGACAGCCTAGTTGGTCCTGCGTTAACCTAGTTTATAGAGTTGGACATGGAGAAAATCCGTACTTGGGAAGATCTTATTGATGAATTCCTTCAGCAATACAAATTCAGTACTGAAATTGCTCCAACTCAGGAGGAATTAGTCTGGGTCGAGAAAAGGAGAACTGAATCATTTAGAGCCTATGCTCAAAGATGGAGGGTCACTGTGTCTCAAGTAAAACCGCCATTGTATGAGAAAAATACCACGAAATTGCTGCTTCAGGCTATGCCCCGTGATTTTTTTGAGAAGATGTACAACCATACTTGTATGAACTTTTCCACATTTGTAAAGTTGGGAGAACGCATCGAGGGGATCATGTGGGAAGGAAGGTTGACGGAGAACATAAACCGTCGATATACCTAGAAGATAGATAAGGAATCGGCTGTGGAGATCTCCTACGTACAAAATTCCTCTTCTCAGAAGCCATACAACCTTCAAGCTCATAAACCTGCCATGAAGGTAGGGGTTCTTCCAGAAACTTTGAGCACAAAGGAAAAGCCTCTCAAAGGCAATTTACTCCATTGCCTAGACCCATGTCCCAACTACTTCCAATACTGATCGAAAATCATCTTGTCGCAAAAGAGATCTCGAGGAATAATCCGCCAAAGTTTGCCGGATTCGATCTTAATAAGACATGTGAGTATCATATGGGTGAAAAAGGTCACCATGTAGATAATTGTTTTGTGCTTCGTTATAAGATCCAGAATTTGCTAGATAAAAAGCTGCTCACCTTTAAGGACTCAGCACCGAATGTCCAACAAAATCCCCTTCCAAAGCATTTTGAAGATGTCAACATGATTTTTGGGGATGCCGATGAGAATGTACTCCTGATGAATATCCTAGAGGTAGAACAGAGCATGCCATTCAATGATCACCATTTGAAAAGTCATGTCGTTCATGATGAAGAAGACCTTATTTCAATTTTGCCAAAGGATAAAGAGGTCTACTCCTATAACATAGAAGAGGATGAATACAAAACTTCCCATTCAGACCGTGAATTTGTGAGGAAAGCCTGTGAGAAGGGTGAAGTGGTAACACCTTGGGACAACCAAGTGGGAAATACGACTTTATGGTCAAGTATACTCCTCCTCCAAGTTATTTCCAAAACCCTAAAGACATCATCCCTAGTGGATGGGGAGAGGAATTCGAGGATGACTTCATGGCCATGATTGACCTGTTGTGATTGATCTGACTAAAGGGAAAATCCCATGTGGGAGTGATACAACTGCCAAGAGTGTCATCGAAGTCGGCTCATTGGTTGCTAATTTTGGAGCCATCAAGATCTCAAACACGGGTTTTAGTCTCGTTGTGATTGAGTTGCCACCAGAATTAGGTGAATGTTCCAACACTAAAGTGATTCCTACTTTTGACACTAGGGCGGTCCCTTGGAATTATAATACAAATGAAATCGACACTGTCACCTGATCGGGTCGAATCTACCCATCACGTGAAGGTGAGGAAAAGAAGGCCGTAACTGATGAGGAAGCTGAACAACTCCTCAAAACACTTAAGACAAGTGAGGCTGAAGTGATTGACCAATTGCACAAGATGCCTACGCAAATTTCTCTATTGGAGCTTTTTAAGACCTCTGAAAAACATAGAAATGCTCTCCTCAAATGAAGTTCATGTACCCAAGGCCATTGGAGAAGTACAGTTGGAGGAGTTTGTGGGTGCAATACTTCTAAGAGATCAAATTACTCTCTCTGAGAGAGACCTCCCTCCTGAGGGCCAAGCACACACTAAGGCGTTATATGTGTCCGCTCAACATTTTGAGACAAAGATTTCGAAGGTCCTGATTGATAATGGCTTTGCCTTGAACATTTTCCCTTTATCCACCCTTCGTAAATTGGGGATAGGAATGGAAAATGTCTCTTCTCCGACAATTCCTGTTCGAGCCTTTGATGGGATGAAGAGAGAAATAATAGGGGAAATCGACTTACCACTGATGATTGGCCCTATTATTATGACTCAGAAGTTTCAAGTACTGGATATCCTGAGCAACTTTAGCCTGCTATTGGGACGGCCTTGGATCCATGCTGCAAGAATCATTCCTTCCAGTCTTCATCAGATGATGAAACTTCCTATTGATGGAAAGATTGTGACTATCTGACGTGAAAGGGATGTGGAGACTTTCCATAACACAGCCATACGTTTTATTGAGCCTGAGGTCAAGGGAGAGTCGAGCTATCACTCGTTTGAGATGGTGTCTGTCACTCATGTGTCTGTTGGGTCGATTATCATAAAGCCTCAGTTCTCAGAGGCCCCCCTAATGGCAAGTAGAGAACTACTCAAGAACGGTTTTGCTATGGGGAAAGGTTTGGGTAAGTTCGCTCAGGGCATGTCAGATCCTATTAAGGTGGTCAAAATCAACAAACGTGAAAGCCTAGGTTATCAAGGCCATCGTAAGGGTCGAGATAATCGCACAGGCCCAGACATCAAAGGTAAAAGCTACCAACGTCTCTTGCCTCCACCTTGGAAAGATTTCTTTCCTGGACCACCGAAGCTCTTGCAAGAAGAAGAGGCCAATGTCTATCACTTTGCTGATTTGCTTGAAGATGGTTTGGTTGGCACTATTGGTAAAGATGCAGAGCCTACATTTCCCACTATGTAAGGGATGTTTCTAGTTCTTGCATTTAATTTTTAGTTGTATTACATTCATTTCTCCCTTGCGAGGGAATTCTATTCATTTCTCCCCTGCGAGGGAATTTCATTCATTTCTCCCCTACGAGGGAATTCCATTCATTTCATTCATTTGTGTTTTTAATAGTCTGGATCATAAACTTTCTAGATCCAAGATGATATACATTGTAATGCAATTTTCGCATATCAATAAAATTCATGTTTTGTTAATAGACATGTGAAGCCCAAATCAGTCCTATGATGATGCTTTGAGGTCTGAGCCTCCACACAATCTATAGTTTCAAAATGTTTTAGTGGAACGAAGACGTCCAATGACATGAGGGCTAATTCCCGATAAATTTTTCAAAAAAACAAATTGAATTTGAAAACAAGTTTTTCATGACATTTACATACATTGCATTCATTTAAATGTACATATACTAACCATTTTTCAATTTTATCTCAGGCATGACATTTCACATCACGATAGTCATTTACATGGCTTGGATTCGAATTCAAAAGATTTTGACGAACCCGATTATTCAGACTCAGAGAATGAAGATGATCCTCGAGGTATTGAAAAAGAATGGCTCATACATGAAGAGTTCAAACCTCCTACCACCGAATAGCCAGTCACTGTAAATTTGGGAGATTCAGACAACCCTAAAGAAACCAAGATTGGGGCAGGTCTCTCTCGAGTAGATGCCAATAGACTAATTGGGCTTTTGAAAGAATATCGAGATATTTTTGGTTGGTGGTATGCCGATATGCCGGGTTTAGATCCTGAGATCGTAGAACATGCGTTACCACTATATCCTAATATTCTAACAAAGAAGCAAAAGCTTAGAAGGACGAAACCTGAATTGTCGAAAAAGATTGAAGAAGAAGTCATGAAGCTCTTAAATGTTGGTTTTATTGAAGTCACCCAACATGCGGATTGGATTGCTAATATAGTCCCGGTTATGAAGAAGGATGGATGAGTCCAAGTATGTGTTGATTACTGTGATCTGAATAAGGCAAGCCCTAAGGATGATTTTCTTCTGCCGCACATTGATGTTTTAGTTGACAGTACTGTTGGATTTGAATTGTTCTCCTTCATGGATGGATTTTCTGGTTATAACCAAATCCGGATGAAAGTGGATGATAAGACTAAAACTTCATTCATCACCCCATGGGGAACATTTTGCTACAAAGTTATGCCTTTTAGCTTAAAGAATGCAAGGTCAACGTATCAAAGAGCCATGGTGACACTATTCCATGACATGATGCATAAGGAGATTGAAGTTTATGTTGATGACATGATTGCAAAGTCAAGACAAGGTGAAGATCATGTTGAAATCTTAAGAAGATTATTTGACCGATTGAGGAAATTCAAGCCGAGACTTAACCCCGCAAAATGCATATTTGTGGCAAAGTCTGGGAAGCTTCTTGGATTTATGGTTAGTAACAAAGGTATCGAGATAGATCCCTCTAAGGTGAAGGCCATATGCGATTTGAAACCTCCTTCTACTGTTAAAGAAGTCCGAAGCTTATTAGGAATATTGAATTATGTTACAAGATTTATCTCTCAATTGTTAGAAACTGCTAAGCCATTCTTCAAGCTATTAAAGAAGAACGCTAAGGTCAACTGGGATGAAGAATGTCAAAAATCATTTGAAGAACTCAAGCGATATCTTTCGCAGTCTCCTATACTTGTAACACTTATCCAAAGGCGTGCCTCTGATCTTGTATCTCACCATTGATGAGGAGTCTTTAGGAGCCATGTTAGCACAAAAAGGACCAAGGGATGGAATAGAACGTGCCATATATTACCTCAGTAAGAAGTTTACTACTTCCGAGATTCGATATCCTAAGGTGGAAAAGACCTGTGCAGCCTTGATTTGGGTTTTACACCGATTGAGACAATACACTCTACATCACCGCATCTTTCTGGTGACTGAGAATGATCCGATCAAATATCTTTTGGAGAAGCCTGCATTGGTTGGAAGGCTCGCTAAATGGCAAATATTATTCTTTGAGTTTGATATTCAAAGCATGGCACAAAAGTCCATCAAAGGGCAAGCCATAGCTGATATGTTAGCCAAAAACCCCGAGAAGTCTAATGAATGGGATAAAATCGATAAATGAATTTATTTGGTCTCGCCTGACAAGTGGACCATGTATTTTGATGGTGCAATTAACCTTTCTGGTTCTGGCACTAGGGCGATTTTAATATCCCCGGAAGGTCAACATTATCCAGTAGCTGCAAAGTTGGTGTTCCCTTGTACCAACAATATTTCTGAATATGAAGCATGCATCCTTGGCTTGCAATTAGCCATTGATATGAAAGTTAGAAAGCTTCAAGTTTATGGTGATTCTGCACTCATCATTCTCCAAACGGAAGGTGAATGGCAAACACGGGATGTAAAATTAATCCCTTACCATGAATATCTCGAAGACTTGGTCAAGGAATTTGACGAGATCTCTTTTGATTATCTACCAAGATCACAAAATCAATTTGCTGATGCCTTGGCAACTTTATCTTCGATGTTGCAAGTAACTGATGGTTTGAGATCCTTTGCAAATCGACATTTTGAAAAAGCCTGCTTATTGCCTGATGATAGAAGAAGAACCTAATGGTCAACCCTGGTATTATGACATCATGAATTACCTTCAAGAAGGCAAATTGCCCCAAGGGAGTCAAACTAATGATCGAAAATACTTGATGAAGTTGGCATTCAAATTCTTCCTCAATGGAGGAGCCCTCTATAAAAGGTCTTTTGATTCAGTTTTACTGAAATGTGTGGATGCACAAGAAGCTAAACTCCTAATGAAAGAAATACACGAAGGAGAGTGTGGTCCTCATATGAATGGTCATCTCTTGGCTAGAAAAATTATGAGGCTCGGTTACTATTGGTTGGCCATGGAAGCCGATTGTATTCAACATGTGAGGTGTTGTCATCAATGCCAATTCTATGGAGACAAAATCAATGCTCCTCCTAATGAGCTACATCAAATGTTCGAATCCTGGCCTTTTTCAATGTGGGGCATCGACATCATCAGACCAATTAATCCTAAAGCATCGAATGGACATTGTTTTATCTTAGTAGCAATTGATTACTTCACCAAATGGATTGAAGCCAATTCTTATGCCCATGTTACTTCAAAGAGTGTGGCAAAATTCATCCGTTGTGATATCATCACTCGATATGGAGTTCCTGAAGCGATCATCACAGATAATGGATCAAACTTGAACAATAAAGTGATGGATGATTTACTTGGAGAATTCTACATTCGTCATTTGAATTCTTCTCCTTACCGCCCACAAATGAATGGAGCTATGGAAGCGGCAAATAAGAACATTAAGAAGATTTTAGCCAAAACGGCGGAAAATTATCTTGATTGGCATGATTGGTGGCCATATGCTTTGTTTACTTATCGAACTTCAATTTGTACTTCGACTGGATCAACACCGTTCTCATTGGTTTATGGGATGGAAGCTGTATTACTTGTGGAAGTGGAAATTCCTTCACTAAGGGTACTTTCTCAAATCAAGCTCTCTGAAGCTGAATGGATTCAACAAAGATTTGAACAACTTAATATGATTGATGAAAAGATGCTGAAAGCCTTATGCCATGGACAAAGCTATCAGAAGAGAGTAGCTAGGTCATTTAACCGCAAGGTTAGAGCAAGGCTCGAGAAAGATTTTACCTATCATTCCATATCCTCATGGGAAGTTTACTCCAAACTACGAAGGTCCATATATTGTAAAGAAAGTGCTACCTGGTGGAGCATTAATCCTTGTAGAAATGGATGGTCAAGAATTGCCAAGACCTGTAAATGTTGATGCTATCAAGAAGTATTTTCCATGAATAAAGTGAAAGGCCTTTGAGCCATTTTTTTGATTGAATCTGAGCCACTGTAGGATGTTTGCATCATGCATTTTCATGCATACATATTGCATCTATATGTTTGTTCATTTTGCAAGATCTCTGATGAAGATTCTACCTGTCCGCAAGAGGTTCATCTAAAAAATGTGAAATTTTCAAAAATTGCCCATCTTCTTTAGAACTTAGAAGTGACCATGTTCCTTAGAATGCCAAAAAAGTCAGTTTAAACTTTAGAGTCAGTTAGAACTCTAGAAGTACAGTTAGAACTCTAGAAATGAACCCATTGTGCTAAGTAAAGCCTGTTATGTATACAAATTTTGTCCAACCTTACTTCTAAAAGTTTCCCCAGTAAGGTCAAGAAAGCATATCTTTCCAAACAAAATTTCATTACATTTTCATTCCCCAAGGAGCTGAATTTAACTAAAATTGGTTTTGGAAAACCTGAAAATGATTGTTAAATATGCCAAGTGGTAGTGCCTAAAATGATGAGAGGCAACCCTTTTACCAAACACGTCCTCATACACTCTTTGAGAGAGTTGAGTGGAAATAACCATGTCTTAGGGCATAGGAATTCACAGTGAATATGTGATTTGAAATGATAAAGGCATTTTCATTTCTCAATCCCCAAACACTACTAATATCCCTTGCAAGCCACTTTGAGCCAAATAGGGAGCATTTCCAAAATAACCCTGTCAAGAACAACCCCACATTGGGGCAAAATAAAGGGGTCTTGGTTGAAAATCATGGAGTAAAAGATTAAGAAAGATTTTATTGCCTTCACTTGTATCAATCTTCTCGTGCTAGCTTCAAGTGATTTCTTATCGAAACTTGAAGCATCCCAAAGTGACGAAGAGCATTCCGTTCACTACCACAAACACAATTATCCTTTGCTTAGCCAATTTGAGCCTTATACAATTCTTTCATAACCCCAGGTGATGATTATCTCCCCACATTGGGGCAAGGCGTATGATTTACCAACAAAATTGAGAATATTGGTAATGTTTGTAAATGCCACTCGAGAGTCCTAGAAACTCAAAAGACAATAAAAACTAGGAGGCATAAAAAAGCAGTGTGCCTGGTAAAAGTAAGGCCAATGTCCATGAAAAAAATGCAAAGAAAAGCAAGAATGCAAAAAAGAGCGAAATCCATGATCATGCAAAAGATCATTCATTGAAAAACAAAAGAAATGTCTTGCAAGAGAAAACATGTATTGCAAGCAATATCATTAGAACAGAGAGCGAAGCTCTCATGTCTCAAGACAAATTACCAAAAGAACTCTCGAGATAGGTTAAATTTCAAGAGTTGAATTTTTGAAAAGTCGTGTGATGGTAATGATGCTAAGACAATCACTCACTTTTAACCCTTTGATATTTGAAAGTCTTTCAAGCCTTTCTAAGCCTCACTCGAACCAATTGTGCGTGGTACCTTCTATGGCATACCTACTGACATTGAGGTGGAGTGCATAGAGCATTCCTGTGTTAGTGTACCTGGTCTGGTGTACGTCCGAGTTTGTGTCTTGGTGATGTACGATGCGGGTCTTGCTGATGGCCTGATTATCCAAGAGTTTTTGTCTGTTCATGTCCGGCATGGTGGAGTGATGCTAGGGATGCTGCCGCCACCGCCGCCTGATGCACCGAGTTGGGTGTGATGGCACATATGACTGGTGGGAGCTAACACTTTTTGGGGATAGCCGACGCTTGTTGAGGGGGGGTGTATATGTTTGATGTAGAGTCGAGTTCTCTTTCGAGTTATAGCCAAGTATAGTTAAAAATCTTGGCCTTTTGCTATACCGACCCGAAATGTCCATCGTGAAAATATAAATAAAAGTGACTCAGCTTTGTCTTTTCATTTGGAGCGTAGGTGGTGTGCATTGCATTATTGTTATTGAAGTAAGAAATGGTGAGATACTTTTATGCTTCTGCTGGTGAACTGTGCTAGGACCTTCATAAAAAAATAAAAAAAATGGAAGAGTATTCTATTGATCAACCCCTATGATCTATGGTTTAACTTTAATTAAAAAAGTTACCTTACTGGTATGTAATAGGATGAGTGACAAGTACCTATGGTGACCCTAACGGATTAGGGGCCGTTGAGGGGTGCCACAATACTTAAGCCCAAAACTGCCCAAAACCACCCCACATTTCCTCTTCAATTGGTCGATCAAGGCCTGGCCGAATGAGGTCACATCCATGCAAGAAAATCGACAAGTGGCAAGAGGGACTGCATGAGGTGTCACTGCCCCTTGCTTCACCAGAGCTTTCTCATTCAAAACCTCATGATTACTAGCTGATTAAGAAATCAAAAAGAAAAGAGAAGGGGTCGGAGTGAACGAGGGAGAGAGTGATTGAGAGAAAAGGGAGAGTGACCGAGAGAAAGAGAGAGAAAGTCCGAGAGAAAGAGAGAGTTTGTGAGGGTGTATCAATGAGGGAAAGAAGGAGACCAGCCCCACCGTGAGCATGCCTGTTGCTGTCGTTGACGCCACCTAGCTGCGCCATTGATTGAGCCGTGCCCGAAGTCCTCAAGTTGCCATTTTGCTTGATGTGGTTGCGTTGGCTTAAGGCAAGTAAGAGTCCATCGATCTACATTATGCTGTGTTGTGGTTGTTTAGTGAAGTGTAATAGATTTGGAGATGCTTGAACTTTGATGCTGAATGCTGGAATTTGAAAGAACAGAAGTAGCTCTTTAGGACTAGTAAATTGTTTCATAAAAAAACAGCTTGACCTTTCGCGACTCCGTGAATTTTATGAAATTATCTAGTCGAGATTTGACTTTATGTCCTTGATGAAAGTTGTATATGAAATCTTGAGGAGTAACATACTAAAATTTGAGAAGAAACGAACAAGTATTGGTCGGTGAAACGATTTTTCTTTGAAAATGTTAATCCTGGATACTGTTACAGGGGGTTAAGGAGAGTTATAACGATTATAGCTCTTGATATACAATTAATTTGACTTAGAGTTCTTCACGAAACTTTTATTTCTAGTTCTTATCTATAACATATCAAAAAATTCATAATTTTCTGAGTTCATTTAGGGTTATTCTGAAATTTTCATAAAAACTGCACATTCTGGTTTTTAAGCTGTTTTACTCCGACTTTGCTCAACCAATTTCAATTAGTGAATTGTATTCTGCTTTGTTCGAAAACTATTTTATTTCAAGAACAATTGAATTTCTCTATGAGTTGTGATGTCTTGAGTTGTTGTTTATACAATGTATGCGGTGACATTTAACATATCGTATGGCATCAAATGTTATTTTCAAAGTGAGACATATACGTGTATATATCATGATGTTGATAATACCGTCGGACGACTGAGTCGACGATGCCCCGGGAGTGTCAGGATGCCCATAGGGTCGAGTGAGTCGACACCAATTGGATGCCTGGAGGTGTGTGCCGGATGTCCTCGGGAGTTTCGAGATGCCCGGAGGTGTGTGCCGGAAGTCTCTCGATGCTAGGATTGGATGCAAAAGCTCGACGGGATGCAAACATTGGTCCCCCGAGAAAATGAGATCTTTTTTAATATCAAAATGGGAAATGAATCATGTACATATGTGTGCATATGGCATGGTACATGAATTGTCTATGAATTTTGAGTTGGTATTATTGGGCATTGAAAATGTGGTTATTAAGGTATGGGATGAACCTTATGGATTTATATGCATGGTTGCATAAATGTTTTGTGCATGAAATCTTGGTTGTCTTGCTTGTTGCATTGTGTAGTTTAGTGAATCTTTTACTGCTGAGTGGTTGTACTCATCCCTTTTGGGAACTAACATTTCAGACTAGGGGATATGTCTCTGTCACCAGTCACCCCCGGTACTTTCTATGGCATAACAACTGATGTCGAGTGTGGATGTACACAGCATCATCACCTGGAGATACGAGGGCTAGTTTTTGTTCGTGTGTAGGTTTTGGTTTTGTACGACATTGGATCACCCGGCGGCCCTGTCATTCAGGAGTTTTTGTCTGTACATGTACGCCGCGGAGGGGTTATGCTGGGGATGCTACTGCCGCCACCTACTGATGAATTGGGTTGGGTGTGACTGAGCGCGATGGATGGGAGATGAAGTTTCTTTTTGGACTGTCGACACTGAATGATAGACCGATGTGCATGACTGCTGTGGAGTCGAGTACTTTTGGTTATAGCTGAGCTTAGAAAAGCCTTGGCCTTTTGATCTACCAACTCATGATGTCCATCAAAGTTATGTAAATAAAAGTGTTCGGCTCTAACTTATATAAGATTTGTAGGGAGATTTTGAATATGCTTCCGCTATATGAACTGCGCTAGGACCAATCTATATGATAAAAAAAAAAAAAACCCTAGGACTTATGGACTTATATTAGTTCTATGGTATCAGAGTGATATATTATTAGGTCAAGTGAAAGGTAAGTAGACTGTGGTGACTCTAACGGATCGGGGGCCGTTACAGGGGTGCCACAGAGGACATCTCAGTAGTCCAAGAAATTCTAAATGTGTTTCCGCAGGAATTGTCAGGCATGCTGCCAAAAAGTAAGATTGGATGTGTGATTGAGTCAGCACCTAGGACAAAGCCACTCACTAAGGCTTCTTACTAGTTGTCATTGTCTGAGTTAAAAGGACTAATGGTGCAGATGTGAGAATTACTGTATAAGGGATTTGTACATACCGGTGCAACACCTTGGGGAGCGCTGGTTTCGTTTGTAAGGAAAGATGTTTCGTTGCAATTAGGCATCGACTATTGTCAACTCAATCCGGTGACGATCAAGGACAAGTGTTCATGGGTAAAGATCCACAAGTTGTGTGACCAGTTGCAAGTAGTGTCGATATTTTCAAAAATTGACTTGAGGACAGGGTATCATCAGTTGAGGATCAAAAAAGAAGATATACTGAAGTTAGCGTTTCATACTCGATACGGCCATTATGAGTTCACTGTAATGCCGTTTGGTCTGATGAATGCTCTAGCTACTTTTATGGATCTGATGAACCATGTATTCAAAGAATACCTGGATCAATTTGTGATCGTGTTCATCGATGATATCCCGGTGTATTCAAGAAGTCTTGAGGAACATGAGAGTCATTTGAGATTGGTACTACAGACTCCGAGGACTCATGAGCGGTACACCAAGTTTAGCAAGTGCGAGTTTTGGCTGACTCGTGCTACTTTTTAGGTCACGCAATTTCAGGCGAAGAAATCTCCGTGGACCCCACCAACATCGAAGCAATTATCAATTGGCCGAGACCGACGTCAGTGTCAAAGATCATAAGCTTTTTTGGTTTAGCCGAATACTATAGAAAGTTCGTGGAGGGATTTTTAGCAATAGCTCCTCCTTTGACTTGACTGCTGAAGAAGGGAGAACAATTTGTGTGAACAGACAAGTACGAGCGTAGTTCCAAGAGTTTAAGCAGAAGCTAACTATTGCACCTGTGCTGACCATTCAATCTACTCCTAGAGGATACGAGGTCGTTGATGCGCTGAGTTAGGAGTCTTCAGTTGCACATATGCTAGTTAAAGAATGAACCTTACTTGAGAAAGTTCGAGATTCGATTTTCAAATTTGAAATGGGCTACCTTCTAAATCTTATAGCCACCCTCAAAATTAAGCCAGATACTTAAATTTGAATTAAGGCACTTCAGTTGACAGACCCAGACATTCAAAAAATCCTAGAAGAGGATACCAATAAGAGAAAGGTTGATTTTTAGATTTCTGAAGACGGAACATTAAAGTTCCAAGGATGATTGTATGTACCTGACAATGTAGCACTCAGGAGGAGAGTTTGTCAAAAACTCATCGTAGTAGTTACAACCTTCATCATAATAATACGAAGGTGTATCAGAATCTGAGTCAACAATATGGGTGGTCCAGTATGAGATGGACACCACCAATCATGTCGCTAAGTATCAGACGTGTTGCGAGTGAAGGCACATCTTTGTCAGTTGAGAGGACTTTTGCAACCTCTTGAGATTCTCGAGTGGGAAAAGGGAACATGTCACGGTGGACCTTGTGACGAGCTTGTCAAGGAACCAGAGGGGTAATGATTCCAATTGGAATATGGGTTAACAGATGGATGAAGCCGACTCACTTCAGTGTAGTACGAAAAAATCTCGATTTGAATAATCATATAGAAGTGTATGTATGTCAGATAGTTCGTCTGCATGGAGTGTCAGTGATGAATTTATATTAGATCAAGACCCAAGGATTCCTAGTTTCAGCAAATCAGTCTGATGGTTCCTTTTAAAGCAAGATAGAGCAGAGTGTACAAAACTTCAGTTTGTTGAGATGAGGTTAGAGAAAGAGAGATCGCAGGCCAAAGTTAGTCCAGCAGTCAGTGGACGCGGTTGCTTATATTAGTGACAGATTAAGGACCATTCATAACTGTTAGAATGGTTACTCAGATACGTGTCAAGGGCCTGAATTCCAAGTTAATGATTGCATCTTTTTAAAGGTGTCACTAATGAGGAATGCCTTGCGCTTCGGCAAAGAGGGAAAATTGAGTCTAAGGTACGTAAGTTCATTTGAGATTCTTGAAAGAATCGGGATCCTAATGTATCGTCTTGCATTACCGCCAAGGTTGGTGCAAGTGCATGACATATTTCCCGTGTCGAGGTTGAGAACGTATGAGCTTGACCCAACTCACATGCTAAATCTTGAAGAATTAGATGTGAACAACAGAGTGTCGTATGTGGAAAGGCTGGTTCAGATTGTGGATCAGGAAGAACAGATTTTGTGTACTAAGAAGGTCCCATCAGTCAAAGTGGTCTAACAACACCACGGGACTGAAGAAGCGACCGGGGAAAGTAAGTCTCGATGAGACGACGATACCCCCACCTTTATGTGTAAGGATTGATAAAGGTTTAAATTTCGATGACGAAATTTTTATAAGAGGGGAAGAGTTGTAACATCCTGATTTTCGAGTCTGATTTCGATGAGATGAAATGAGCTTTTCATCAACGCGCTTATGGCCTTATTCTCTGAGAGGGCCCCTCAAGAGATAACTAGCCTATCGGGTGAAACCATTTAGGGATTTTAATGCAATAGATTTGAGAATTTGACTAGAAATCGACTGCTCGATCGTGTTGATTTGCAAGGGTCATTACGGCACTATTAGAAATCGATCAAAGACCGAAGATAGGTCAATTCGACTGAAATATGTGATCAGAGTAGGTGATTCCACATGATTTTAAAATACTCGTCGATTGGTACTAGTCCGATTTTTCTATCGTTTTGGTATCCGGTGCCCGTAATTGATACCTCGAGATTTTCACGACAATCGAAAGTCGCCAATATGTCGAAGATGTACAATGCGACTCGAGATGAATTGATCACGAGTCAATTGCACCAAAAATTCCTAAAAGTTATGCGGTAGACTAGGTCACACTAAAAGCAAGCCAGATTGTAATTAACCGTGAACTGGAACCCGATTTCAGAAATCGAAAGTTCTGTCATGTCACGACCTATTTTAGGAACGTCGACTCATCCTCCAAAGAATTTTAAGAGATTCCGAGGTTTTTACCGAAAATGAATTCGGACGTCGTGGAAAAATTAGCAAAAGTTCGGATAGGCCAAATTAAAGGAAATTTGGGCTTCCAAGCCGAGCCTTTGAGTGTTGGGGACTTGCAGAAAATTGTACGGGATTTTTCTTCGATGAAATCGGATGTCGAATTGGAGGAATCGGAGAGGAAATTGAGACTTGTATAGTGAAATTCGGAGAATTGGTTGGGAGTGCATTATTTGCATCAAAATGGAGTTATTTTGGATTTATATTTGTTGGAAAGTATTATGGGAGACAAAAGTATTAGATGGATTAGTCTTTGACTATTCTCTCTCTCTCTCTCTCTCTCTCTCTCTCTCCCCCAAAACTCCCATCGCACGTTCCCCTCCGTCTTCTCTTCTTCAAACCGACTCCTTCCTATTCCGTTTTGCTTTCATCCCCTCAATCTCTCTTTCTTTGCAATCCCCCAAACCAGCTATCTCACTTTCCTTTCATTTGCTTATCTTTCCTCTCTTTCATTTTATTTCAAGCATCCCACGTTCCTCTCCCTCTTGCTGTCTCTCTACTGAACTCCATCGTGCGCCCTCAGCCAGCCCACATCTTCTTTGGTCAACAGATGAGGCCTTGTTGAAGTCCTGCTAACCTTAGCTTGTGAGCACTGAAGCTCACACCTCTGCCTCTATCACGCTAGCCGCTTCACGCTCGTCTGCTCCTTCGTCCGCCAATAGCTGCTTCTCCAATCATCGTTCAAATTCTAGCCTACCTAGCGAAGTGGTATTTTGATCGAGGCACCCCACCATTTCACTCAGACACTAATTCAACGCCGCCTGCCCCCATCTTCTCTCCATCGCTCGATGCTAGCAAGCTCCTCCCATCATCCGTACCTTCATCCCATCTTCACACAATTTTAGTCAGGCCAGCCATGGGCTTCAGCTTCAGCAGCCCAGCGAGTTTCATCGAGCCCACAGTCCACCGAAGTGTTCAGTCACAGCTACGGGATTTGCTAGATCATTTCAGCCCAGCGAGATTTCAAATCAATAGCTCAACTCAGCCCATTAAATAAGTCCAACAGCCCAAGTCTTGGCCCAGTAGCAAATCCACGCCTTTTAAAAGCCCAGCAGAATCAGAAGCCCGCAATTTTTTAGGCCCGCAAAGTAGCCCAAGCCCAGATCAAGCCCAGTCCAAGTCATTAACAAACCTCAATTTGGGCTAAGATTTGTTGGGCCAATTCCAGGCCCTGCCCAAGTGTCCATTAACGCCGCTGAAAGTTCGGTTTCGGCCGCTGTCCCGCCATCGTCGCGCTGAACCGGTTTTCACAATTAACCGGTGAGTTTATTTACTAAACTCTTCTTAGTAGGATAATGACGTCTAAGAGGTGTTTAGATTTATTTAAATAGGAATTAGGTTGTTAGTTAGATTAATTTAATGATTTAATTATGCAATTATGCATGTTAGGTGGTTAGATTAGATTAAGTGAGGCCTAGATAAATTGTGTTATTTATCTAGAAGCGTTTGGGAATTTTCTGGGTTCGTGTTGGTATTTAATTTAATGGTTTTGGCCTAGGTTGGCATTTTAGTATTTAAATTGATTTATTTAATTAATTTTAGAAATTATTCAACTATTAATTATTTTTCAGAAATTAGTCCGGAATAGTTGGTGACCGGAATTGCGTGCTGATTGCAATGGTGTGTTCAATTTCTATAATTGGATGCTAATTTGTGCAAACTGAGTGCTGATTGGAAATTTGAGTATTCAATTCCAAAAATTATGAATTTCGATATTTATTCAGAAAATCCCAGGTGTCGGGTTTTAAACACCGAAAATGGTTTTATATACTATATAAACTAGTGGGATTTTCAAAAGAAGGTCATGAATTTTCTGGCTCCAATCTGACCGTGTACCCACACACGACTAACTTACCGTGTATTTTTAAGACGAAGAAAATAAGCTAGGATCACCATTTTAATGGAGGCATTTGAATGCAATGTACGGTGTCCTGGGCCGAAATTGATTGGTCGTGTGTTAATTAAGAGAAACCGTCTCGGACAATTATGCCGGACATTACTAAATCCCTTTTCGGGTTACCCATGTATTAGGGTATCAGGTCACAGTAGATTTTGGACCTACGCCCCTTCGGGGAAGCCGTCTAATTAAGAGACGTCACTGTGCTCATGGTGGGAGACAAGCCTGGCTATGCTAGAAGACACCGAACTTACGAGTAGGTTGTACTCGGGTCGCAGTAGATTCTGGACCTACGCCCCTTCAGGGAAGCCGTCTAATTAAGAGACGTCGCCGTGCTCAAAGGAGGTGAGACGATACCTGGCAATGCCAGAAGACCGCCATATTTACAGTTGGCTGTATCCTTAAAGGGTGTAATTAACAATTGGAACGCATGATGGTTGAGTTTGATGCACCTAATTATGAGACCAAAACTGTGTGGCATGGAACGAGTTTGTGGTGATTAATTGAATTGATGAGGTGTTCCAGTTGTTATGTGCATTAATTATATGCATTGCGAGATGAACTGTACTAACTTGCAGGAAGGAATTGAGGCGAGGTAAGTTCCCTATTCTAATTGTGTGGTTGTGTGACTAGAGCGCCTTGAAACGTATTTTCCTCCTAATATGGGTTTAGTAGGTGGACTTACTGAGACATTGTCTCACTGGTTATTGAATAACCATTTTCAAGTCCTTAAAAGGTGGTCGTGGAAGACCAAGGTCTCGAAGTCTGAGGAGAAGTATGGAGGATCGGTGGATATCTCTTATCAGTATGTTGCAAGACAGCCTCTTGTGAGAGTCGACCTTTTTGTAGGCTTTCAACTAAACTCATGTTGTGTCTGAACCTCGTTATTTATAAAAGTGTGCTTTTATGAATTGATGTCCTGTTTTTCTATCCCGAGATGATTATTGTAAGGGTATTTATTTTCGCTTCTGCATGTGCTTAAAAATCAATGGGTTGGCGACTCATCCTGGGAAGTCGTAAAATTTTATCGACCAGAGAGGGATGGGCATGTGCTCGAGGATCGGGGCGTGACAGCCTGAGAAGACTAGTATCAATCCATTTCATTGTTTACTCTGTTACGCACTTCCAAGTATGATTCATTAGTTCTGTTGCTTATTTATGTTAGACGTATAGGTTTTCACAATGGGATCCGTCTCTTGGTAACTACATAAAGTATGTTAAGTACTACGTAGCCCTTTTGTTTTTTGATAAAGCTATTTAGACTTTTGTTCTGGAGTCATTATTCACCATATCATGGATCAATTCTGCAACCTATAAAGGTTATCCGATAGACTACTATTTTTATTTTGTTGCATTGTTGCTTCATCTCTTACTCAAATATGTGCTTACTGTTGGCAATACAGGAACCAGAAAAGTTGAAGCCCATGATTTTGACTGGCGATCTAAATTGTGCCCATCAGGAAATAGACATTTATGATCATGCGGTAAGGGAAACAATCAATGTGCCTTTTCTGCCTTTGATTGACTAGGTGCATTAATAATTTGCATGAGCTTTTTAATTGTCACAGGACAATGTCCTAGCCACACCATATGCCCCCCACCCCACTTAAAAGGAGGGGGAAAACCCCAAAACAGAAAAGAGGATGGTAATCAGGCTTTTCCTCCATACAACTGAATTTTGTTTTGGGTTTTTGTTGGGGGAGAGGGGAAGGGGGGACTTAGGGGTTTTGTGTTGGGGATTGATAAAAATCACAATTTAGGCTGTTTGGCATCCTGAAACAGAAGTTCTTAATACGTCTAATGTTTCTAATTTCTGTCATTAATTTGATTGTCATGAGACTCCGGGGAAATAAAAGAAGTGCTGGATTTACAATTGAAGAAAGGGAATCTTTTGAGACCAACTTCCTGTCGAGGGGCTTTGTTGATACCTTTAGAAGACAGTATCCTCATGCTGTCGGTTCTACTTATTGTGGTTATCGGCATGGTGGGAGGAAGACAAATAAAGGTATACATAGATCTACTTGATGGAACATTATATATCTAATGTTACACTTCTCTCCCGTAATGGTGATAATATGAGTAGTTACAAGCTTTTGCTTTTTATTGAGTCATTATGCATATCATTGTCTTATTAGATGAAGCATATGGAAATAGGTATTCTCACCTGTTAACTATCCTCTTGCAATCTACAGGGTGGTGGCTTGATTATTTTCTTGTTTCAGAATCTATAGCAGACAAAGTTCATGACTCATACATCCTTCCTGATATCACCGGTAGTGATCATAGTCCTAATGGCTTGATTCTCAAGCTTTAGCTCTATCATCTCTTTTGGGATCTTGGTGAATGGATTCTGCGAAGGTAGTCCAGCAGCATCATCCTAGATGTTGTTTGCTGAAAAGTATTGAGCTTTTATTGTCATTGTCATTCATGTTGAAGCCACTAGTGTCACACCCCAAAACTACAAAGAATGGGGATGACACGGCCATCCTTCTTTACGAAGGACGCAGCCTCAAACACAACCAACAAAATGATATTAACTTATATATATCTCAAACCATATATATACATATATATATATATATATATACATACATATATATATACATACTTCAAGACATGATTTTACAAAACCAAAGAAGATATAGTACCACTCATCTCATCATTTATGACCAAACGACGAACGATACCTATATCGTCGAACTCACGGCCCTATCAAATAACCAAAGAATAATGTTAAAATCTAATAAAATTCTATCTCGACTACGAAATGACTAAATTACGCCTTAACTCTAACAAAGGGACTTCTATGCACTAACAACTCGCATAACCAAGGCGATTGTTCAAGCCATTCGCAACACGGAGTTTAAGTGCAAAACTTGATCGAGACTTAACTTTCTCCTCTGAAGTATTTATAGTCAATAGAGAGCCCTTGACACATATTACAACAATCCCAACTTGGCCGCCCCAAATTCAAGCTGAAAAATGACAAAATACGGGCCCGAAGCTGCTAGACGCTTACTGTTCACTGCGTGCGGGAAACTTTGAAATTTTGTTTCGGACAAACCATAAACTCAAATCACGATCCGTAAAATGCCATGGCTCCACAACACCCTAAGATACCATTCCTACAAAAATACGTGGCTCAACGACTCCAAAATTGGACTTCACCGCTCATTTTTCCAAAAATTCCGAATTTGAGCCCTAAATCTAAAAATTACTTCAATTGGAACGAATGAGGGGCCTAATCTCTTACTAGGTGCTGCGTTAAGGAGTCAAGTTGGTTTGGCAAGGCGTCCGAGGGATGCACGTGCCAAAACCCCTTTCCTTTCTTCTCCTTTCTCTTCTTCTTCTTCTTCTTCTTTCTTTTCTTTTTGGTTGAGGACCCCTCAGCTTCTATTTAACTGAGCCCTCTCCCCTCTCTTTTTTGCTTTATTGAATTTTCAACTTATTTTCTATTTCATTTCTTTTTTTGGGGCCCACTGACCTAATATTACATTCTACCCTCCTTAAGAAATTTCCTCAAAATTTACATGTACTTCAATCATGAAACAAGTTAGGGTATTTGTGTCTTGCCTCCTCTTCGAGTTCCCAAGTAGCCTCTCTCTCGGTGTGCCGAGTTGGTTCAAGCGTACGAGTGTGACGGCCCAACCGACGGTCCTCGGGTGTGCGCAAGGAAGGGGTCCCTCTCTTCTCTTGTCCCACATCGCTTAGGGAGGGAGGTCTTGGTTAGCTTATAAGGCTTGGGTTCCTCTAATCTATGTAACGCGTTTTAAAGTCGTGAGGGAAAAGACTGTGGCTGGGATGGCAATTCGTCCGCGCTAAGGCGGGTGACCCAAAGCGGACAATATTACACAATGGGGCCCAAGATGTTACAAGTGGTATCAGAGCCAACTCCCGATCGTGTGTGGGGCCACAGCTCAAATGTTATTCTGACTCCTAACCTCATGTTGGGCCACAGCCAACTCCCGACCGTGTGTGGGGCCACAGCTCAAATGTTGTTCTGACTCCTAACCTCATGTTGGGCCACAGCCAACTCCCGACCGACCTTGTGTTGGGCCATAGCGAGGACACTGTTCTGTTAAGAGATGGAGAGTGTGATGGCCCGAGCGACGGTCCTTGGACATGCGCAAGGAAGAGGTCCCTCTCTTCTCTTGTCCCACATCGCCTAGGGAGGGAGGTCTTGGTTAGCTTATAAGGCTTTGGTCCCCTTAATCTGTGTCTAATCTGTGTAACGCGTTTTAAAGCCGTGAGGGAAAAGACTGTGGCTGGGATGGCGGTTCGTCCACGCCAGGACGGGTGACCCAAAGCGGACAATATTACACAATGGGGCATAGGATGTTACAACTAGCAAGGGAAAGTTTTTTTGATGAAATTTGCTTAGCAAAAGGGGCAAAGAAAAGAAGGATGAGACGAGGGGGCTGACTGTATTTACTTTGTCTGGGCCCTGTGGAGTGATCTGGGTTTTTCTAGATTATTTTACAAGGCATCTTTTGGAGAAAGAGTTATGATGGAACATTGAAATCACTTTCGAAAAAATCTGTGCAAGTTTTTGAACATACATTCTGATGCCGATGCCAGTAGGGGAAAAATGCTGAATTGCTGAGTGCAAGTTGTAGGTACAACCGTTCTGGTTCGCAATTCAATCTGATTATCTGGTGGATTTTTTTTTTTTTATAATTTAAATGGAAGTCTGGAAAGACCGTTGTCTACAACCGTCTGCTGCTCAGTCTTTTAAGGAGTAAGGCTGGGCGTACAATGACTTATCACCGATCCTTGCTTGCGTCTTGTTGTTAGAGAACCTCAAAGGAGCACGTATCAGCAATGTCATTTTTGGCCTTTGAATTTTATACGTGAACATGGTAGACCTGAAGATGATGATGTTCCCATAATTAGGTGCGAAAATGTTGGCAATGTTTTATACAAATGTAATTAGCGAGTTTCATTTATTTATGGAATCCTCCAGCTGCTCAAGTGCATTGCTGTTTGCTTGATTCCTTGACAACTACGAAGGCTCCTAGAATTTGTCTTTGCATGATGAGGGAAATTTGCTTGGAATTGTTATGTTGGTTATACCAGGAAGTCCCAGCAAACTTCACAAAGGCCAGGATAAAGCCTGAACTGCTAATTATTATCATCGTCCATCGACATGTTTTTGTCATCCTTAAACTTTTATCTACATCAATGAACTACAATTACTTCTTCATAAATCCTGAACTGCTTATTATTGCTTCTTTCTTAGTTATTCATGCTCATAACGTGAACTTATCATCTCTTATTCACGGGAGCATCGCAACAGCTAGAACTTCCTCTTGGTTGAAACTTAGGTGAAAGATTTCAAGATTGGATCTCATCCGTGTCATTTGAGTTCATTTAAATGCTCAATGGTTGTATCATTCAGCCTCCTTACGGCTTTGTTTTGTCCATCTGTACTTCCTTTGAATATTCTACTAAAACTTGCTAGAGCTTTCAAAATGAGAGAAATAAATGGGAAATGGTATTACGCACATCGTATTCTTAAATCTCTTTCTAGTTTTGCCTATGATTTTCATGAAGAATGAGAATTTTCTTCTTTCGGGATGAACTTAGTAAATATCTAAATTTTATAATTTTTTTAATGTAGAAAAATTTCGCATGAACACAATAATTAGAGGATTACGATTACACTAGAAATTGTAAGCTAGGCGCCCTTAAATGATATTGATGAAGCAATCTCCTTGTGCTGTTTAATTAGATACATGTTTTAATGCTCAAGCGCTGCAGAACTTGTGAAGATCTGGTAAGAAGAGAGGAACGGGGATCTTAGGTTCAAGAGAAAACCATCAGCTTCCAAGTCTTTACTGGTACTGTTATTGTAAGTATGAGCTCAAAACGAAAATCTGAATTTTTTAAAATAATAAGTAAAGAGGACAAATTTAAGACAAGTTTCAGGATTCAACTTCCCTTTTGTACGTTGGAATGCAAGTTGGAGAAGTCTCATCTTGTGTCAGAAAAGGAAATAAAAGCAAAGGTTATCGTGCAATCTTGTGAGAATAGGAAATAAAATAAAATAAAAGGAAAGAAAAGTATGTTTGGATTCTGTTTCCTAATCCCAGTGCTGATAGACAAGAAAACTCTATCTCGAACAATTTACCCACAGGTCCGCAACCTTCGAAGAAAGAGCAGATCCTCCTCTTCTTCCCCTTGTTTCGCTTCCCATGGATCTGAAGACGCTGCTTCATGGCAGTTCATGCGGATTCGATCCCCATCATCATCATCATCGTTGTCGTGAAGCCTACACCCAAAGATTCATCTTGCAGTTCACCTATGTAATCGGCAACGCCATCATCCTTCTTCCGAAGTCCATGCGAGATTCGTCTACCTTCAGATCGCTAGTGCTGTCCATCATGCTTGCCTTCGCATCAGCTTACGTCTCACTGCTGTTGATCCACCTCGGGAAGGCGGGTTTCGCCGAGAAAATTTGTCGATGGACTTCCATGGTTGCCATGGCTGCAGTTCTAGTGTCGCTCCTGTCCCCCTCGCCTCTCCCTCAATGGTGAAGCACAAATTCCGTCGAGTCCCCTCCGAAAGTTCAATTTTTTAGGGTGTATCAACCAAAAAAAAAAAAAAAAAAAATTACGGAAAAATAATATGTTTGCCTTTGAACTTTTCTTGTACTGAACGAATGAAATTTGTTTTCCTTTGATCTCTCCTGTGCTGTGTGATTCTCTCTCTTCTCCTCTCCTCTTCTCTCTCTTGTCTACGACCAGCTATGGATTTTCCGTATTTCTGTGTAATATGAGTAGAGAGAAGTTATGGGAATTATGGCAAGTGGGCATGGACTGATCGAACATTAGGAAGAACAAATGCGGCCGCGTTTTCGTTTCTGCCACCTGAAGTCGTCGTCATCTACATCGAAACACAATCTTCAGATTACTCCGTTCTTATCTTGGTAGGAAACTAAAAGGACAGGATCCCCCTTCATCCTGAAATGCGATCTTCGAATGAACACTGCCCCCTGATTATTAGCCCAGATGCACTGGATGGTTTCGCACGGTCCAGACACAAAACTTTAACGAGGCTCATCTCTAAGAAACCAGGAATATTTGATACATTTGTTCTTGAATGAGACAAATATATATCAGTGGTTCCCTCTTTTTTCTTTCTCGGAACCCCGTGGTTTAATCTTTCAAATCAGCTTCAAGGTTTGCTATATATTCTCTCTTAAAAGGATCACCGCACCAGACATCGCTTGCACATTTCTGATGTGAGCACTTCAACTGAAATGGGTCCTTCCTGGCCCAAGATCAGTCTTCGAAAGACAGCATCTTACTTTCTAAAAATATACTGTGATTCATGATCACATATTGGAACACAGTCCATCCTCACCTCAAATTGTTTCAACAAAATTCAGTCCTACTAGCTGAAGAGAGAAACCCCTTTGGGCGTGGAGTATAAACTGAACACATGGAATCGGCTCCTTTGAAAGAAACGGAAAAAATAACACAGCGGATGAAGTCATAATCTTTGATAACCAAATTCCGACAAGGTTTCTTGCTAATAATACAAGGCCTTTGACATGGAAAGCAATCTCAACTCAAAGCAAAACTCTGGTCTTCTTATACTAACAAAAATGGCTGCCGATGATGGGCAACACGTCTGCCGGGGCTCGTAAGTCATCCACTTGCATGCCCGTTAGAACCCAACTAGATCTAGTGCAATCGTAGAAACTTGACTATTTATATATACATACTCATGTCGCCCAAATCACTGGCAAGTTGATCCAAGGTCCGCATGACCGTTGAAGGTGAGGGTGAGGTGGTACTCGACCCTGTCGTGCATGCCAACATTATAGCTGACAATGTGGAGCTTAGAGAGGATATTTTATCTTAAACGCACCGTAGTAGTTACAACATTTATCCTGGAAGCACTAATGTCACGCCCCGATCCTCGAACAAGTGTCCATCCTTTACCTGGTCGATTAATAGCGACGTCCCATGATGCATCACCGACCCTTTCTTTTTAATATGTATCCGGAAGCAAATAAAAATCCCTAGACAATAAAATAATGGAATAAGAAAGTAGGACTCCAACTTTTCACACTTTAAAAGCAACCACACTTATACACATTGCAAATCATAGTGCAAATATATACAAGGCGAATTGCTAAATATGGTTTTAAACCATCAATTCATAAAACAAAGTCTAAATAAAGGAATCAACTTCCATTAAAAGAGAATTGTCCTATGACTAACTAGTTGGACAGGACTGTCAATTCTTCAAACTTCACATTCTATTCTTCGGGCCTCTAGTCCTTCACCAACGCCATCTAAGAACCTGAAAATTATTATACAATAACCATTGAGACAACGTCTCAGCCAGTTCTACTCCCTAAGACCCGATTAGGAAGCTAATACACTCTCGAGGTTGCCTAAGCACAACCACATAAATTCATAACATCAGATCAAATCATTGATCAATTGACTTAGTTAATTACATGTCAACATGACCATTTTCCAGTCATCTCAATCAATACTATCTATGAGTCCGACCATCATTCAGGACTGCTCACTCTACGCCAATAATAGATAGTGTAGCTCGCTAGAAGCTGCCTCAATTACTGAGATAATATACTATATATATATATATGCTCGCTAAGAGCTACCTCAATTTCTGATATAGTATATTATATATGCTCGCCAGAAATTGCCAGACATACTCTCATAGTATGCTGAGAATTATATATACTCACAAGAAGCTGCCAAATCCATTGATCTGCTATTCTATATATGCTCACCAGAAACTGTCAACCATACTTTCATAGTATGCTGATAAATGTATATATGCTCGCCAAAAGCTGCCTCAATTACTAAGATAATATACTATATATATATATGCTCGCCAGAAGCTGCCAGACATACTTTCATAGTATGCTGAGAATTATATATGCTCACCAGAAGCTGCCAGATCCATTGATCTGCTATTCTATATATGCTCACCAGAAATTGTCAACCATACTTTCATAGTATGCTGATAAATGTATATATGCTCGCCAAAAGCTGCCAGCCATACTTTCATAATATGTTAAGAATTGATCATTTAATCAATTCACCACTCTTATCCTTCCTGATAAAAATACTCGTGCATGGGTACACGGTCGGCATTAGCAGAATATTATAATTTCATTTCCACAAATCCCACCATTTCCTATGGTCCACCAAAACATTTTTGGCGTTGTCAACCGACGCCCAGTTATTTTCCAATTAATTACCAAAATTAATTAATTCAGGAAAATAATCTTATAATCACAAATAATTCATTTCAGCATAAACTAAAGCTCAATTAAATAAACGGACCGCACCACGATAATCAATACAAAATTCCAGTCGTCGATCATCCCAGTCTAATTTTCGAAAATAAATAAATAAATAAATTAGTGACGAAAATTATTAAATAAATAGCAATAAATCCAACTTAGACCCGTATTACCTAATTGAAAGCCGAGACGGATTTGGAAAATTTCCAAGATTCGTTCAATAAATATTAGGGACTATTCACTAGCTAATAGCACTAACCATTTGCCTAACATGCATAGGTAAATCCCTAATTTAATTATTCTAATCTAATCTAACCACCTAATTATACTTGATTAAATATAATCAATCCCTAAGCATCATTAACCGAATAATAAGGGATTAGTGAGTAAAACTCACTTGATAAAAGCAAAGACCGGAACACCGCGACGGTAGCCGAATCTCAAGTTTTCGGTGACGTCGACGGGCACAAGGACCGGGGCCAAAGGCCTTGCAGGCCTATAGAAAAAGCTAGGCTTGGGCCGAACTTGGGCCAACTTGCTTCGCGGGCTGAGCTGCTGAAACTTCTTAGGCTTCAAAACTGGGCCTGAATTCTTGGGCTACAAGTGAGCTGGGCCACGAACTGAAAATGGGCTGAAATCCACTAGGCTTGGGCTTCGAAATTGGGCTGATCTTGCTTGAAGATGGGCCGACCAGATCGCTGGGTTTGCTGGACAATCTATGGGTTGAATGCTGGGCTCGTGGGCTTCAAATGGTGTGCTTCGGTAGGCTGCAAAACCAAACGGAAGGAAGCTGGGCTTGCGAGCTGACCGGGTGTGCTGGCGCGGCGTCCTCGTTGCTGGCTTCGTTGACCGGTGAAGACAAGCCGAAGTGGATTTGCAGCGTCGACGTGGAGAGGGAGCAGACGGAGGCAGCTGGATTTCGTGGCTTCGGTGGACGTAGCTGCAACGGAGAAGCCACGCGGAGAGGGAAGAATTGAGGGGAGTCAACGGCGTGGATGCACTTGCAGGTTTGTTGACCAAGTGAGAGAGCCCTTCGTGGACGTGTGGCATGCAGCTTCGGTGGATGATGGCTTCGTGGAAATTTGTGGTCAAAGATGAGGGTTTAGGTGATGAGTGTTGACTGGTGGGTGCGTGGCCTGCAGAGGAGAGTTCAGACGGGGGGGGGTGTGGGCGTGTGTGAGTGGAGGAATTGGTGTGCGTGAGTGCTAGTGCGAGAGAAATGAAAGGAAAATGAGGGGCGGCTTGGCGAGAAGGAAACAAAGGAAATTGAAAAGCAAGGCAGGAGCTGATGATGATGGAGCCGGCGTGGAGATAAGGCGCACGAAGAGGGTGAAGACCGCCAAGCGTGCACGGCAAGTTGAAGAGGAAAGAACAAAAGTCAAGCAATCCAATCCCTTAAATTGATTGCATGTTTCCTATTTCTTTCCAACTAAATAACCACCAATAATCAAATTTAAATACCAAAATTCCAGCTCTAGGCCTAGGTCCGAATTTCACCGATTAAACTTCAATCTTTTCACTCAATTCCAAGTAGAGGTCTAATTTCGATGACAAAAAATCCTGAACAATTTTCTGTAAGTCCCTGACACTCAAAAGTTTGGCTTGGAAGTCCAAATTCCCTTTACTTTGGCCCATCTTAATTTTCGTAAAAATCTCGGAATCTCTGAAAATTGCTCGGATGATGAGTCGACGTTCCTAAAATAGATTGTGACATGACAAGACTTTCAATTTCTGAAACCAGACTCAAATTCATAGTTCATTTCCATTTGACGCGTTTTTAGCGTGACCTAGGCTACTGGGTAACTTTCAGAAATTTTTAGTGCAAATGACCCATGGTCAATTTTTTTCGAGCGACTCAACACATTGGCGACTCTCAGTTGTTGTGAAAATCTTGAAGATTCAAATACGGACATAGGGTACCAAAACAATAGAAAAATCAAATTAATGCCGGTCAATGAGAATTTTCCAATTTAGTAGTGTCACCCACGATTAGCCACACATCTCAGTCGAACCGACTTATCTCTGATCTCAAATCGATTTATATCTATGTCGTAATGACGTCTAAAGATGAGCACGGTCGAGTAGCCGATTCTTGGTTGAATTCTTAAGTCTATTGCCTTAAAATTCCTTAATGGTTTCCCTAGATAGTCTAGTTATCTCAAGAGTGATCAGCTTTGAGAACAGCCCCTATAGGCATGTCAATGAAATGCCCGATTTATCTAATAGAAAATAGGATTGAAAATCTGGGATGTCACAACTCTTCCGCTCTTATAAAAATTTCGTCCTCAAAATTTAAACCTTTACTAATCCTGATAAAAAATGGGGGTATTGTCGTCTCATTGAGTCTCACTTTCCCCGATTGCTTCTTTAGTCTCATGGTGTTGTCAGACCACTTTGACCAAGGGGACTATATTAGTACACATAATTTGTTCTAAACCACAATGTAAACTGGGCTTTCCACGTACGACACACTGTCGTCCACGTCTAATTCTTCAAGATTTAGCACGTGGATCGGGTCAAGCTCATACGTCCTCAATCTCAACACGTGAAAGACGTCGTACACTTGTGCCAATCTCAGTGGCAACGCAAAACGATACGTTAGGATCCCTATTCTTTTCAAAACCTCAAAGGGACCTATGTATCTCAATTTCAGTTTTTCCCTCCTTGCCAAAGCGCAAGGTATCCCTCATTGGTGACACCTTCAGAAAGATATAGTCACCAATTTGGAACTCTAAGGACCTTCGATGTTCAACGATGCAACTTTTCCGGTGGTTCTGAGCGGCCTTTACTCTGGCATTGATCACGGCAACTGCAATCACTGATTGCTAAGCTGACTCTGGGCCCGTGATCTTTCAAAATCTATCTTCCTCCCCACAACTTGAAGTTCTGTACATTCTGATATGCACTGCTTCAAAGGAAATCATCTGACTGCTCTGCTGTAATTAGGAATCCTCGGGTCTAGATCTGATATAAATTTGTCACATGCAGACGAACTATTTAACACACATTCACCTCTGTATGCTTATTCAAATCGAGATCTTTTCATACTGCACTGAAGTGAGTCGGCGCCATCCATCTGTTGACCCCTATTCCAAATGGAATCATTACTCTCTTAACTCCTTAGGTAAGTCTGTAACAATATTACATCATGATATACTTCCATTCCCACTCAAGACTCTTGAGTGATTATAAAAATCTTCCCAATTTGCTTTACTTAACTCCCACTTACTAGCACATCTGACACTTGCAACCTGTCCGGCGATATCTATCTTTATGTTGGTCTGCTAATCGAGTTGACACTGACTCCAACCTACTTGTACTGTCTAGTTGAATACTGCAACTATTACAGTGAATTCTTGACAAAGCCTCCTCCTCAAGTTCCGCACTGTCTGACACTTATCATCACCCACATTACTTCGGCATTCCCTTTTTTCCGAAATATGAAATTTAACCTTTCTTTTACCGGTATCCTCTTACAAGATTTCTTGAACATTTGGGTCCGTCAACTGAAACGTCTTGATCCTAAACTGGACATTTGGTTCGATTCTGAGGGTGGCCACAAGATTCGAAAGGTGGCCTACCTTAAATTTGAAAACCGAATCCCGAGCTCTCTCGAGTAAATTCCACTCCTTGATCACCATCTGTGCAATTGAAGACTTTCGACTCAGTGCACTTATGACGTAATTCGTCTACCCAGGGTGACACAAGACATCATAACCACAGTTCTTCTAAAATTCTAACTCATAATGCTGTCTTCGATATAACTTCCTTCCCTTCCTGATTCTCAACTAATGACATCATATTCTCAAGTCGACCCTTGAAAGTATCGACACTTTTTGTAACTGATCACACACTTCGTTGATCTTCGACAATGAACACTTGTTCTCTATTGTCACTCGATCGAGTTAACGATAGTCGATGCATACTCGTAACGAACCGTCCTTCTTTTTCTCACAAACGAAACTAATGTTTCCCCAAAATAATGCATTGATATGCATGAATTCCTTATTCAACAATCCTCACCTTTGCACCGTCGGTTCTATCAATATAGACAACAACATCTGATAAAAAGCCTTAGAGAGTGGCTCTGTCCCGAGTGTTATTTCCATCACAAGTTCTATCTTTTTTTCTAACGACAGATCTGATAATTCTTATGACAACACATTTATAAATTATTGGACTACTGAGATGTCCTCAACCTTCAATTCTTCAATCTGTCTTATCTATGACAATCACCACGTGACCTTGGCAACCTCCGTATAACAAATGGGTTGTCTTCAACTGATGAGATTAAAGAAATCGAAGATTCTTTTTGACTCCCAATAAACTCGACACTTTCACATGTCAACGAACTAAACTGGATTATTTCACGTTAATAATCCCCCACTATGAGAGGCTCCTCGAGTCAACTCTATTCATCTATGACGTCAAAGTTATATCTCAGCAACTAGTTGAGCACGACTATAGCTCGTAATTCCCCTTTCTTCTACTTTATTTCAACAAACTGAAAATCCCTGAACTTTAACCAAAACTCTGCTGTGCTACTCTGATAACATTTCCCCTAGAACATTCTTTCTTTGATTGGTGCATGATCAGTCACATTCCTATTCATTTCGCCATCCTAGTGGTGTCTCAACTGTGGTGGTGGTGTCTGTGCTCCCTTGGACTTTCACTAACAGTCCTTCACCCGATGGCCATGCTGATCACAATCATAGCACGTTCTAGCCATACCTGGACACTGAGTTGATCCATACTTCCTTACACATCTTCAACACACTTCTGGTGAGTTGTTTGTCTCACATCGAGTGACAACTTGCACTCTTACTTGCACTAGGGTCTATCCCATCAACTGTGACAGCAACCACTGCCGTGGTCCCATCGACCTTCTGGTACAATTTCTGACTAAGTGACCCTGTTGGCCACGTTTAAAACAAGCACCAATCCTAAAATGGTATGGGGTGTATGTCACGCCCCGATCCTCGGGCATGCACACATCCTTCACACTTGGTCGATTTTATAATGCGATATCCCATAACTATGTATTGCTGACCCTTTCATTTATTAAGCACATGCGGAAGCAGTTAAAATCCCCAGACAATAAAACAATGGGATAGAAAAGCAGGACCATATTTTTCATATTGAAATTTATAACCAAACTTTTATACAAAACACATACCACTTCATAACTATTCACATCAAAATGGAGATCTCAAAAGAAGATAGGATCTCAATCCATCCAAACCGTACTCAAGGCCCCTCTCGGGATTATTTTCTTCTTCCAAAATTCTTCTCCTCAGATTTTACCTCCGAGTTCTCCTTCCCAGACTCCTCCTCCTTAGCTCCTCATTGGGGTCCTGAAATGATTTCCCCAAACCGGGATGAGACTATGTCTCAGCGAGTTCTACCCCACTAAGGCCTGATTAGTAAACCATCATACTATAGGCTACCTAAACACGCACAGGGTAGAGGACTTACCTTAGCCTCAGATTCCACCTGCAAGTCAGTACAATTCACAATAGGCACCCATTTACTCCAAACAAATCGAACTAGTCGATTACATGTCACACAAATCATTCTCCATGGAGGAGTATCTAAAAGCTAGGCCACGTGCATTCTCTAGGACGACATTCCAAGTCTCCAAGCCACGTGCCTCAAACCTTGGGCCCACGTGCATTCTCTAAGGCAACCTCTTCACCAAGGTGGTACATCAAGTCACCGAGCCACGTGCCCTTTTAGATGCTATTCCCAAAAACTGGACCCACGTGCATTCTCTAAGGCACTAGTTCACCAAAGTGACACATCAGATCTGTTGGAGAAATCTTTCCAGAATATTTTGAAGCTGACAAAACGTTTCTATCAGTTTAGTCTGGATAATTGCAGACCTTCTGTTTAGAGTCTGAAGACTTTCAGATCACCAAACTCAGCACTCAAGACTCAAGACTCAAGACTATTCTCATTGACAGTTTTTTTAATCCAATGACGAAGGCAATCCAGAGCTGAAGTATTTGGTTGAGGATTTAGTCCTATCCTCTGGAGAAGATCTCTTGGCTGGATAAACATAACGGATTCTTTTATTCGTAATCAAGATCGTTTAAAGATCTGATGGTCGACGAAATATTCTTGGAAGGTTCTATTCTTGGAAACCAAGATCCTGATTGTATGGGCGAACAGGATTGATGGGCTATCGTCAGGTTCCTTTAATAGCTCGAATGATCTTCTTAATTGATTCCATCCAACGGGTAGATTGGAGGAATTCCTTTGGTAAGTGCCAGTGGGTATGATGGCATAAAGAAGTATAAAAGGAAGACGTTCTAGTTACTTTAGTGCATGATCGATAGAGAAATTCCAGAGTCTGAAGCATCTTGACTATTAGTCGATACATTTTGAGCAAAGTTGTATACACAAAGAGTGTCTATACTTAGTGATACCTTGAGCTAGTGTGGTAGATCATCTACACCGAGAAATCAAGGGAGAACAATGCTGTAACATCTCTTTGTTCATAGTGATCCAGCCAATAGGCTGTCAATGCAGAAGAGTGGACGTAGGCTTGAAAGAAGCCGAACCACTATAAACCGCGTGTTCAATTTTCTCTTCCCTTCTCTCAGTCTTACTCTAATTATTGTTTGTCTCAATTCTATCAACTGTCTAGTATTGTGCAATTATCGAGAAAAATATTTTATATACCTATTCACCCCCCTCTAGGTACTTATTCTAGCTATATCAATTGGTATTAGAGCTCGTGTTCTCACTTTATTTGAAGTATTTTACTTCAGAGTAAAAGATCCATGGCTAGTATGCTAGCACCAGGGCTGGTGGAAGGGCAAAGCAATACCAGACCACCCTACTTTGATGGAAAGGATTACAACATCTGGAAGAACAAGATGAAAGCTTTCCTACGATCAAAGGATCCTCTGGAATGGGACGTTGTAGAAAAATGAATTACTCCTACAGCTGCATCAGTCTCTGAAAGAGGGAAAGAAACTGTTGAGACCAGCGGAATGACTCAGGAAGAGATAATGAAGAGACAAGCACTCGATGCAAAAGCAATTTACTCTTTATATTGTGTTTTGTCACCAACTGAATATAACATAATATCTTCTTGTGTTACAGCAAAAGAAGTTTGGGACAGATTACATATCACCTATGAAGGAACAGATCGAGTGAAGGAAACCAGAATTAACATTCTCCTCGGTCAATATGAAGCCTTCAAAATGAAACCAGGAGAATCTATAACCGACATGTTTAGCCGTTTTACAGATATTGTCAATGGTCTTGAGAATCAAGGACAAAAAATTTCTAATCCCATGAAGGTAAACAAGCTTCTACGTGGACTCTCCAAGGATTGGAATCACATAAAGACTTCAATAAGAGAGACGCAAAGAATTATGCCACTTTCTGTCGACGAGCTGATTGGAACTCTTCGGTCTTATGAAGTGGAACGAATTAATGAAGACGAAGATCCAAAAGGTAAGAAATCCATTGCATTAAAATCAAATGATGATTCTGATGATACAGATTCTGAAGATGATATGGACGATGAGGAGCTTGCTCTCATGATAAGAAGATTCAGAAAACTGAATAGAAAAGGAAGAAGGTTCAACTCAAAGAAACAAAGTTTTCAAAGACAGTAGGCCAAGTCTGTTGATGATGAGGAACCAAACAAAGATGTAGTTTGCTTTGGATGTAAGAAAATGGGACACATCAGACCCAACTGTCCTCTTCTGAAGAAGAAGAAAGGAAAAGTTGAGAAGTCTCAAAAGGCTCTCAAAGCCGAAACCTGGAGTGATACAGAGTATGAAGAAAGTGATGATGAATATGTCAACTTATGTCTGATGGTGCAATCAGACTCAGACAGTGAATTTGAGGTAAGTGATTTTAAAATTCCTGTCAAAGTTTCTAATTATATTGATGAACTGTGTTTTAGTCTTAAGACTTCTCTCAAAAGAATTTCCGAACTTAAAAAGGAAAACTTTGCTCTAAAACAACAGGAAAATGTTTTAAAAGAAAGAGTTAAATGTTTAGAAAAGAATGTTTCCTCTCCTAAAGAAAATGAAGATAGTCTTTTGAAAGAAAATGCTCTTTTAAAAACTGACTTATTAAATATTTCAAAGAAATTTTCAATAAGGTCCGAGATACTTGAAAAAATTCTTTCAGCTCAAAGACCTTACTTTAATAAGTCTGATCTAGGTATGACAGCAGAAACTATTCCCTTGATTGATTTTCCTAAAGTAAAAGAAAGAATCAAGCAAAGACCCTCGAGAGAGGCTTACAAAAATCATTTCAAGAAGGTTTTTGTAAAGTCTGTAGGTCGAAATGCCCTCAGGTGTTCAAAGTGCAACAATTCGGATCACTTTGAAAAAGTGTGTCCTATGGTTTGGAAACCTGTTAAGAAAGTATGGGCTAATACTGTTTATCTTACTAACACCAAAGGACCCAAGAAAATTTGGGTACCAAAGAAAGCTTGAGACTCTCTTTTAAATGCGGGTCTCCGTCAAGAAAAAGGTAAAGTGGTATCTTGACAAAGTGGATGCTCAAGACACATGACAGGAGACTCAAATTGCTTCATAAAGCTTGTTCAAGTAAATGGTGGCAAAGTTTCATTTGGAGGAAACAGCAAAGAAAGTATTGTGGGATTTGGAACTGTGAAAATTGGAAATCTCACAATAAGTAATGTTCCCCTAGTGGAAGGACTCAATTACAGTCTTCTCAGCATCAGTCAACTGTGTGATACTGGTTTTAAGATCTTCTTTCAAGAAGGAATATGTTCTGGAACCAGTAAAGACTCTACTTAGTCTTTCATGGGTCGAAGGCATGGAAACATCTATCTCTTGGATGTGAAACCGGATGAATCGCAATGCTTAATCTCAATTCAAGACGAAGCAAGCTTATGGCACAGAAAGCTTGGTCACATCAACATGAAGCAATTAGCCAAAATCTCTACAAAGCAGCATGTTCTAGGTCTACCCAAATTATCATACCAAAAGTCTGATCCATGCACTCCATGTATTCTGGGAAAGCAGCTGCTGCATATGGATCTCTTCGGACCAACCAAAACCCAGAGCATTGGAGGTAAGAAATATTGCCTAGTAATTGTGGACGATTACTCCCGATTTACTTGGGTATATTTCCTTGCAAGTAAGTCCGAAACCTTCTCGTATTTTGAAAAATTTGCTAAAAAGGTTCAAAATGAAAAATGATGTGTTATCTCTAGTATAAGAACAGATCATGGAAGTGAATTTGAAAATCAAGATTTTACAAAATTTTGTGATAAATCTGGCTTTAAGCATGTGTTCTCCTCTCCATATACTCCTCAGCAAAATGGAGTTGTGGAAAGAAAGAATCTCTTCAAGAAATGGCTAGAACTCTTTTAATTGAAAGTAAGATTTCTTCACAATTTTAGGCTGAAGCTGTTTCAACAACGTGCTATATCATCAATAGAGTCTTCTTAAGACTTATTCTAGAGAAAACCCCTTATGAGTTATTCAAAGGTAAGAAGCCTATTGTTTCATACTTTCATGTGTTCGGTTGCAAATGCTTTATATTGAAAAATGCTAAAGATCGAGCAAAGCTGTGGAGGAGTCTTCCTTGGATACTCTACATCAAGCAAAGCCTACAGAGTCTATAACAAGAAGAGCCAGTCTGTGGAGGAGTCAATGAATGTCAAATTTCAAGACTCTACGCAAGATGAATCCAGTCAAACTCATCATGAAGAGTCTAAACCTGCTCCACACCCTCCAAAGCTTACAACTCAAGAAGCATCTCAGACTCTGGAAGACCAGCATCAAGCTGTTCGTGAAGATTCAAATAAAGAAAGAGATCATCAACCAGTAACTGGAAGCATAAGTCTAGTCATTTCAAAGATCTCATTATCAGCAAAATTAATGAAGGAATTCACACCAGATCCAAAAGGCGTGAAGAGTCTAGTGCTGTGGCTCTCATTTCTGAAATTGAACCAAAGAGCATAGAAGAAGCTTTATCTTATGAAAGCTGGATTGAAGCTATGCAAGAAGAGCTCATACAGTTCAACGTTAATGATGTCTGGGAATTGACATCTAAGCCAAAAGGTAAAACTGTTATTGGAGCTAAATGGGTGTTCAGGAACAAGATGAATGAGAAATGAAAAGTCGTACGAAACAAAGCAAGACTCGTGGCCAAGGGATATACGCAAGAAGAAGGAATAGACTATGATGAGACTTACGCTCCAGTAGCAAGGTTAGAAGCTATTCCACTATTACTTGCATTTGCTTGTTATAAAAATTTTAGGTTATTCCAAATGGACGTCAAAAGTGCCTTCCTAAATGGATTCATCCATGAGGAAGTTTATGTGGAACAACCACTAGGGTTTGAAGACCCAAATAAGCCAGACTCAGTCTTCAGACTGAAAAAGGCCTTGTATGGTTTAAAGCAAGTACCTCGAGCTTGGTACGACAGACTAAGTAAGTTCTTAATACATAATGGTTTTGTCAAAGGTAAAGTAGATACTACTTTATTTATCAAAAAGGAAAACAAAAGCTTTTTACTTGATCAAATATATGTGGATGATATTATTTTTGGATCCTCTAATGAAATTCTGTGCAAGAAATTTTCTAAGTCTATGTAGGGTGAGTTTGAAATAAGTATGATGGGAGAGTTAACATTCTTTCTTGGACTCCAAATAAAATAATTGAAGGAAGGAACTTTTATTCATCAAGAAAAATATGCTAATGATCTTGTCAAAATGTTTGGACTGGAAAAGTGCAAAAAGACCGACACACCAATGTCAAGTTCTCTGAAGATTGACAAAGATGAAGAAGTGAAGAAAGTTGATCGGAAGCTGTACAGGAGCATCATTGGTTCACTTTTTTTATCTTACTGCTTCTAGACCTGACGTTTTGTTGAGTGTTTGCATATGTGCTAGGTTTCAATCAGATCCTAGAGAATCCCATCTCAGTGCTGCGAAACGTATTATTAAATACGTTGCTTCATCGTCAAGCATAGGTCTTTGGTATCCTAAGAAGGGAGACTTTAATCTTCTGGGATATTCAGACGCAGATCTGGCCGGTTGCAGAGTTGACAGAAAAAGCACTTCAGGAACTTGCCAGTTGCTTGGAAGCAGGACAGTGTCTTGGTTTTCAAGGAAACAAAGCACTGTGGCTCTCTCAAGAACAGAAGCGAGTATGTAGCTCTTGGAAGTTGCTGTTCACAAATTCTATGGATAAAACAACAGCTACAAGACTTTGGAATTGAAGACTCATGCACGAGAGATTAGATGTGACAACACCAGCGCAATCAATCTCACTAAAAATCCAATCATTCACTCAAGAGCAAAGCATATAGAGATTCGACATCATTTCATCAGAGATCATGTTCAAAATGGAGAAATCTCAATTCAATTTGTTGATTCAAAGAGCCAACTAGCGGATATATTCACAAAGCCTTTGGAGAAAAATCAATTCGATTTTATCCGTTCCAGACTCAACATTTTGAAGCATGAAGAAGTTAAAGTCTAGAGACTCTCAAACCCTCAGACTCAGATATTCATGGCTATAGACTGTAAGTTGTTATTATATTCAATCTCGAAAAGGTACGATCATTAGTTCAGTTAATTTATAATTTCCGTAAAAAACATAATCCTGTCTTTTCAAAAAGATTAACTTATATTTGGCAGTTATCGATTTCAAAAGAGGCGTCTATTCATTTTCCTTTGTGCTGATTGGTTTTTTCCTTTTTAAACTGAGATATATATATATATATAGTTTTCCTCGCTTAATCTTCAAAACCCTAAAAAGGCATTCTCCTCCCAATCCTGTCTCTACTTCGTGTTCATCCTCGAGAAAGTTGTCATCTTTTCTTGGGAAAGCGAGTAAAGGAATCTTTCAACGACAAGGAAGGATGTCTTCTTCAAGAAAGTCTTCAAGAATCGCGAATAGGGGACCACAGAGAATGAGGGAGGGGCCTACCCATTTTGATCTCACCGAAGAGGAAGATTTATTGAGTCAGCAACAAATTCCGATTCACTCGCCACCACGTCACTCTTCATCATCTACCCCATAAGGTGCGGGTCAACAACCGGAGGAAGAAATAATCGAGGATGCAAACCCTGTAAGAGTCCAAAAACCCTCTTTTATTTACAAGCTCTATCTTGCGTTGAAAAGCACTTGGACTCCGCTAAACTATATAGATGATTTCCTTAAAGAAAAGAATTATGCGAATGAGTATATCTTTCTGTGACAAATGGAGGATTTGGGAATTGCTCCCAAAGGAAAGGCTGAGGAAGCACTTGCAAACATTCCAAGTGACCCTCGTGTATCGGGACTGAATTCGATTAACGGGAACGATGATAATAAAATGTTCCTTGAATTTCAACCTAGAATGGGTGTTGCTGCGAAGGTGAAGGGAAAAATGATGGATTTGTTTAAATCGAAGGAACAGGAGAATCTTTTCTTCAGACGGTTGAAACGAGGGGTGATGAACCCTAGGAGTGTTGATTTCGATTTCTTGGATGCCATTAATGTGAACTTAAGGGAGAAGTTCAATCTGCTTCAACTTGAGCAATTTTGCTCCGATACCACGACGGTTATGCGCAATTGACAGCATACTTCTATTCGAATCTTAGCTTTTTAGATGTGAATAGAATATCCTTCAGTGTTCGAGACCACGACTATGTGGTAGATGTGGACATGTTGGCAGATATAATTGGAGTTGAAATAGGACGCTATCAACCGATCAAAGTTTCGATTGCTCGTACCACACTGGAGCTTGTCAAAGACAGGTCTACAGAGGGAAGAATTACCTACACAAGAATGCATGCCATCAACATTTTGCTTCACAAAATTGTGATCAACTGTATCAGGCCAAAGTCTACATCCAAGACTAACGTGTCTATATATATATATAGTTTTCTTCGCTTAATCTTCAAAACCCTAAAAAGGCATTCTCCTCCCAATCCTGTCTCTACTTCGTGTTCATCCTCGAGAAAGTTGTCATCTTTTCTTGGGAAAACAAGTAAAGGAATCTTTCAACGACAAGGAAGGATGTCTTCTTCAAGAAAGTCTTCAAGAATCGCGAACAGGGGACCACAGAGAATGAGGGAGGGGCCTACCCATTTCGATCTCACCGAAGAGGAAGATTTATTGAGTCAGCAACAAAGCCCGATTCACTCTTCATCATCTACCCGATAAGGTGCGGGTCAACAACCAGAGGAAGAAATAATCGAGGATGCAGACCCTGTAAGAGTCCAAAAACCCTCTTTTATTTACAAGCTCTATCTTGCGTTGAAAAGCACTGGGACTCCGCTAAACTATATAGATGATTTCCTTAAAGAAAAGAATTATGGGAATTAGTATATCTTTTTACGAGAAATAGAGGATTTGGGAATTGCTCCCAAAGGAAAGGCTGAGGAAGCACTTGCAAACATTCCAAGTGACCCTCGTGTATCGGGACTGAATCCGACTGACGGGAACGATGATGATAAAATGTTCCTTGAATTTCAACCTAGAATGGGTGTTGCTGCGAAGGTGAAGGGAAAAAGGATGGATTTGTTTAAATCGAAGGAACAGGAGAATCTTTTCTTCAGACTGTTGAAACGAGGGGTGATGAACCCTAGGAGTGTTGATTTCGATTTCTTGGATGCCATTAATGTGAACTTAAGGGAGAAGTTCAATCTGCTTCAACTTGAGCAATTTTGCTTCGATACCACAGACGGTTATGCGCAATTGACAGCATACTTCTATTCGAATCTTAGCTTTTTAGATGTGAATAGAATATCCTTCAGTGTTCGAGACCACGACTATGTGGTAGATGTGGACATGTTGGCAGATATAATTGGAGTTGAAAGAGGACGCTATCAACCGATCAAAGTTTCGATTGCTCGTACCACACTGGAGCTTGTCAAAGACAGGTCTACAGAGGGAAGAATTACCTACACAAGAATGCATGCCATCAACATTTTGCTTCACAAAATTGTGATCAACTGTATCAGGCCAAAGTCTACATCCAAGACTGACGTGTCTAACTCCGAGGCAAAATTGATGTATGCGATCAATTCAGGGAAGAAGTTCTCTCTTCCTCACACCATTCTCTTTCACATATACAGAGCAATGGTGAAGGACAAGGGCCAATTGCCTTACCCAGGTCTTGTGACCAAGATCTTCAAACACTTGAACATTGAACCTCCACATACTCTTTGTGTTCGACCATGCGACAAAATGGTGGTGGGTTTGAAAATGTTGACAAAAATGCATCTGAAAGAGCTTAATAAGGCAATTGAGAAGTTCAAAGTGAAGACTCCAGCATCTTCTGCATCTAAGAGAAAAGGGAATGAGCCCATGGGTGCTCCATCCAAAAAGAAAAGAACTCACTATCTCTGCATTGAAAAGGACCAGACGTTCCGTACCTGAATCAACAGAACGACAGATGAAAGGAAAAGAAGCAGAGGAAAAAGAACAGAGAGAAGAAGAGGAACAAGCAAAGAACAGAGAAGCAGAGGAGCAACAAGAGAAAGAGAAAGAAGACAAAGAGGAAGAAGTTGAAGAAGAAGGAGAAGCAGTAAAAGAAAAGTCTGCAGATGAAGCCGGAGAGAAAGGGAATCAAGACGCTGAAGAGCATGACCATCACTCTTCCCCAATTGAGGTCCTAGAGACAGGGGGAGATGGCGAGCAAGGAAGGACTACACCATATCCTGTCAACACTGAAGGTGTGAGTCGCTCACCAGCAAATCCAGAAGATTTTCAGGCTTCTCAAATGCCTGAGGAAGGACATGATACGTCAACACCAAATCTGCTTGATTACACCGAAGTTCCATCGTCTGCCTTCACTCCATCCGAGAGAGCAAATGCGAGCACACAGATGGACAATACAACAGATTTTCGTCGTATCTTTGATGTTCTTCTGGAAATGCAGGGTCAAATCTATGCTCTGGACTGTGAACTTCAAGTCCTGAAGAATGCTGGACAAGCATCTTCTGTTACCCTGGCGGATCAATTGAAAGACCTCGCTCTTCAAATTCAAGCCAATGCCAAAGAAGAAGAGGTGGCTCATCTACGGGAAGACTTGAAGAGGTTGGAAGGAATCATACAGTCAATAGGAGATTTCCAAATTGTGCGCATTCCCAAGCAGACTTGACTCTTTTCTCACCTTTTTAATGATGACAAAAAGGGGGAGAATTGCAATTTGAACTCTTTAAACTTTGACTTTAAATTTCTTTTGTGTGTAATTACCCAAGTCATACTCTTTAAACTTGAGTAATTGCAATTTGAACTCTTTAATATTATGAGATAGCCATATTGCTTGAGTAATGTTTTGCAGGTCAAAGTTGTTCAAATCTACAGGAAAGTTTTGTCACCATCAAAAAGGGGGAGATTTTTGGAGAAATCTTTCCATAATATTTTGAAGCTGACAAAACGTCTCTATTAGTCTAGTCTGGATAATTGCAGGCCTTCTGTTTAGAGTTTGAAGACTTTCAGATCACCAGACTCAGCACTCAAGACTCAAGACTCAAGACTATTCTCATTGACAGTTTTTCTAATCCGGTGACGAAGGCAATCCAGAGCCGAAGTATTTGGTTGAGGATTTAGTCCTATCCTCTGGAGAAGATCTCTTGGCTGGATAAATATAACGGATTTTTTTATTCGTAATCAAGATCGTTTTAAGATCTGATGGTCGACGAAATATTCTTGGAAGGTTCTATTCTTGGAAACCAAAATCCTGATTGGATGGGCGAACATGATTGATGGGCTATCGTCAGGTTCCTTTAATAGCTCAAATGATCTTCTTGATTGATTCCGTCCAACGGGTAGATTGGAGAAATTCCTTTGGTAAGTGCCAATGGGTATGATGGCATAAAGGAGTATAAAAGGAAGACGTTCTAGTTACTTTAGTGCATGATCGATAGAGAAATTTCAGAGTCTGAAGCACCTTGATTATTAGTCGATACATTTTAAGCGAAGTTGTATACACAAAGAGTGTCTATACTTAGTGATACCTTGAGCTAGTGTGGTAGATTATCTACACCGAGAAATTAAGGGAGAACAACACTGTAACATCTCTTTGTTCATAGTGGAATCCAGCCAATAGGCTGTCAGTGCAGAAGAGTGGACATAGGCTTGAAATAAGCCAAACCACTATAAACCGCATGTTCAATTTTCTCTTCCCTTCCCTTCTCTCAGTCTTACTCTGATTATTGTTTGTCTCAATTCTATCAACCGTCTAGTATTGTGCAATTATCGAGAAAAACTTTTATATACCTATTCACCCCCTCTAGGTACTTATTCTAGCTATATCAAAATCACCGAGCTACGTGTCCTTTTAGATGCCGTTCTCAAACACTGGACCCACGTGCATTCTCTTAGGTACTTGCTTACCAAAGTGACGCATCAGATCACCGGGCCACGTGTCCTTTTTATGATGCCCGGGCTCACGTGCCTTCTCTTAGGTGCTATCTCACCAAAGTGATGCATCAATTCACCAAGCAACGTGCCCTTTTAGATGCCGAACTTTGTCACCGAGCCACGTGCATTCTCTCAGGTTACCTTTTCGCCAAGGTGACATATTCAACCACTGAACTCACGTGCATTCTCCAGGTGATATTCCAATTTACCGAGCCCACGTATTTTCTTTCAGGTGATAACCAATACCCAACGATTTCTCAATCAAATAATTAACAATCAAATCAATATGAATAACTCCTAAAAATTCATAATTAAATTAATTCCATACAAATTAAAGCTCAAATAAATAATCAGACTGCGCCACGATGATCAGCACGAGATTTCGATCGTCAACCATCAAAATCTTAATTTCCGAAAAATAAATAAATAATTAATTAATTTCGAAAATTAATTAATAAATATTAATAATTCAATTTAACACAAAATAAAGCCCAATTAAATAAACGGACTTCACCACGGTCACCAGCATAAAATTTTGGTTTCGGACCATCTTAGTTGAATTTTCGGAAAATAAATAATTATTTAATTTAATTCCGAAAATTAATATTTAAATAGTAAAAATTCCATTTATGCCCGAAAAAGCCTAATTGAAGCCCACTAAGGGTCGGGAAAAATCCCGAGGCACTTCCAATAATTAGTAGACCACGTCTACTTGCTAATTGCACAATCAATTTATCTAAATCGCATCACAATTAACTAATAATTCCTAATTTATTCTACTCTAACCACCTAAACATAATTAATTAAAAATAAACCAACCTTAATCATAATTAGCCAACTAATCCGGGATTAGTGAGATTACTCACTGGAATCGCGCACAAATCGGATCAATCCGACGGGGCGACGCGAGGAACAACAAACTCCAAAGCACGGCTCGGGTTCAGGGCCCGGAAATGGCCCAAAATGAGCCCGAAAAGGGCTGGAAACGCACTCGTGGGTTTCTTCCCTTGGCTGGCCGGAGCTGATCCGGTGGCCAAAACAACGAGGGGAGGCCGCGCAGAGGACGAGGGGGATGCCGGGGTGGTCGGGCGAAGTCGAACGGCGGCGGACGAAGGCTGGGTGGTGGCCGAGGGCGGTCGGATCGAGTTGGATAGAGGCGGAGCAAGGCTGGATCGCGAAGGGGGGCATGCCTGGGCGCAAGGGACGCGTGGCGTTGCGCGAACGGGCATCACGGGCGTGCGGTGCGGTGGCGGGACGAGTGGCGACGATGAGCTGCAGCTTTTGTTCTTCGTCCGGCTTCTGGTTCGCTCGAACGAAGGGGGGAGAGAGAGTGTCGAGGGAGAGAGATGAGAGAGAGGAGGAGAGATAAGTATTGACCGGTCAAAGAGGGAAAAGAAAGAGAGAGAGGGCAGGTGGTGGGGAAATCCGCACGAGGGGAAAGAGAGAGGGAGAGAAGAGAGAGAAAAAAAAAGAAAAGAGAGGAAAAGAGAGAAAAGAAGAGAGAGGGAGACAGAAAAATAAAATAAAAATACTACAATTATTCTTATTTTATTTTCTTTTCTCTTTCCGTTTTTAATTCCTTTCGGTCTTCAATTTTTCTTCCGATAATTTCTTTCTTGAAATTTCGGACTCGTCAATAAATTTACGAACGATGAGACAATGCCCTAAAAAAAAGAATTATCACGCGCTTAAAATTCGATTCCTGAAATCGACTTCAATTTCGTGGTTAAAAATTGATCAGACGTGATTTTAGCCCAATCCAACCAATTGAGTAGCTTTAAGGGATGTATTTTACTGCAGATACATCCCTTAACGGCTTTACCCAACAGGTTAGTTAACTCGTGAGTGATCAGCTCAGAGAAAAATGACCATAGGCACGTTGACCAAATGTCCATTTCACTTTATCGAAACGGGGTCGAATTTCAGGATGTCATAGTGTAACCATGTCGTCTCCTATAGGCATGACATACTTTATTCTGATTCAATACTGGCATATCTATCCCTACCCTTTCCATTGGGTGGAATAGAATACTTTTGTCTCAACGTCAGTCTTTCCCTTGACTGATTTCCGTCTCTACTGAATCTAAACCTCAACTCAGATGCAACAAATTGCTCCCAGATTGCATCTCCATTTTGGACCTCGGCAGGTGTGGCAACAACAATGGTTTTAGCACTGGTGGCAGCAGTGACAGCGGCAACAGCGGTGGCTCGATCCTGAGCTTACTTGTCATGCCCCGAACCCCGAGCGCGTGCCCAGCCCTATCTGGTCGATAATAATTTTGCAACTTCCCAAGACTAGTCACCAACCCCTTTTGTTTTATTTCACATGCGGAAGCAGATTATAAATCCCCTAACAATAATCATCTTGGGATAGAAAAGCAGGATACGAATTCACAAGCAAACATGTTTTTATATTCACACTAAGTCCTGTATAAAAGTGTTTGGCCAAAAGACTACAAAAGACTGGAAAGCGGTCTCAACTAACCTATGCTTCCGATCACCTCCTCTCAGCTCTAGGTCCTCCACTCGATGACCCTGAAAATGTTGTCCCACAACAGGGTGAGATATAATCTTAGCAATTCTAAGCTCTAAACCCCAATTAGGAGGGAAATACGCCCAAAAGTGTCCTAATCATACAAGCACACAATCAAGGAGACTTACCTCGTCTCAGATCCACCCTACAGATCAGTATAATTTATATCACAGACAACATGAGGGCATGAGCAACAAATAAGCTCCAATAACAGAAACGCCACACTCAATTAATCTTGCGTTCCTAGTTTTGATCTCGGCATATAGGACGGCCTACTCTCTGTTCGATTGTCTTCTGGCATTGCCAAGCTTCATCTCACCTCATTGAGCACGGCACATCTCTTTTAGACGGCTTTCCTGAATGAGCATAAGGTCCAGAATCTACTGTGACTAGCTTCCCGTTGTCCAAGGGGTATCCCAAATAGGGATAACATCTAGCTTAACAGCTCGGGACGATTTTCTCTTAACCATCACACGAATACTCAAATATGGCCCAGAGCACCGTGCATTGTACTCAAATGCTTCAATTAAAATGGTGAGCCTGGCCTTTTTCTTCGTATTAGAAATTCACATGAAATTACTCGTGCGTGGATATACGGTCAACTTAACTCAAAAAAATTGATATTCTTCATTTTTGAAATCCCACTATTTCATATAGTACTAAAAACTATTTTTGGTGTCAAAATCTGACACCTGAGATTTTCTGAATAAATATTGAAAATTCACAATTTTTGGAATTAAATATCAAAAATCCAATCAGCACTCAATTTGTGCAATTTAACATCTAATTGCAGAAATTAACTAACCATGGCAATCAGTACGAAATTCCAATACCGACTATCCCAGCCTAATTTCCGAAAAATATTTGATAATTAAATAATTACTGAAATGAATTAAATAAATCAATCTAAATTCTACAAATAGTAACCTAGGCCTGAATCATTAAATTAATAACCAATACAGACCCGAGAAATTCCCAAACCCTTCTAGATAAACAGTACGATTTATTTTGGCCTTAGCTAAACCATGCTAATCACCTAACATGCTCAATTAAATAATTACATTTTTAATTTAATCTAACTAACCACCTAATTCCTAATAAAATAAATCTAAACACCCCTTAAACATCATTAGCCTACTAAGCAGAGTTTAGAATATAAACTCACTGGTTAATTGCGGAAACTGGTTCACCGCGACGGCAACGCGACGATGGCCGAAACTTGAGTTTGCGAAGGCATCGATGGAGCTCGGACCGGGCCTAGAACCGGCCCAATAAATCTTAGCCCAAGCTAAGGTTTATTCTTGATTTCGGGCTGGACCCAAGTTGGGCTGGGCCTGCTGAAACAATTGCGAACTGGGCTGAGTTGGGCTAGAATTCTGCATGGGCTGAATTGTGGGCTTCGCTGACCTCTTGGGTTGCTGACACAGGCCTCAAATGGACTTGAGTTAACGGGCCTTGCTGGACCAAACTGAGCTGAAATCGTGTGGGCTGAAGATGCATGAACGTGCTGGGCCGAATTCGTTGGAGGTGCTGCTTCGATTGATCAATGCTGGACAAAGGAGCAGTGAACGAAGGAGATGCTAGGGATGCGTGGGTTACAGCTGTCGATTGGGGGTGTTTCGGTCTTCGTGGACAGCTGCTTCGTTGGAGTCTTCAAGCAGCGACGTTGAAGAAGAACGAAGCAGTGAAGATGAAGCTGCTTGCAGTCGTTGGGTGGACAACCAGGAGACACACGGCAGAGGGGATAAGCCGAAGTGGAGAAGAGGGTGAGCTACTTTGGTGGATTTTGCTAGGTCAATAAACCGGTGGAGAGACTCCACAGGTTGACCGAACTTGGTAGCCAACGGCAACTCGAGAATCCAGTGGGGAAAGGCTTCGGTTTATGGCTTCTGTGGCCGAGAGAGAGTGTGAGTGGAAGAGGGGCAGAGACGTGGGTTGGTTGATCAAAAGAAAGAGAGAAAAATGAAAGCAAAGTTGAAACCAACGGAGAGGAGGGTTCGATCGAAGGAGGAAAAGGGTAGATGGCCAACGTGTGTGAGAAGCCAAGGGGAAAGAAAGTCAAGGAGAGATATCCATTCTATTAATTGATGGTCCCCCTAAAGCCCACATTAATATCCTAATGTCCCCACTTACTTTTTGACAAGTAAATTCCACCATTAAACCAAATTTGAAGCCAAAAATTACTATCTTCTCATAGATCCGAATTTCACATTTTTTGGTTCAATTTCTTCACTCAATTCCCCAAATTGAGGTCCAATTTTGACAAAGAAAAATCTCGTACAATTTCATGCAAGTCCAAATTTCTATCGACTTAGCCTATCTGAATTTCCGTTAATTTTCCACAACGTCCATATCGATTTTCCGCAAAAATCTCGGAATCTTTAAAAAATCTTCGGAGGATGAGCTTACGTTCGTAAAATAGCTCGTGATACTGCAAAACTTTCAATTTTTGAAATCGGGTTCAAATTCGTGGTTATTTTCAATCCGGCGTGCTTTTAGCATGACCTAATCTACCGGGTAACTTTTATGAATTTTTAGTGCAATTGACCCGTAAATCGATTTATCTCGAGTCACATAGTGCATCTTCAACATATTGGCAACTCTCGGTTGTCGTGAAAATCTCGAGGTTTCAATTATGAGCACTGGGTACCAAAATGACAAAAAATCAATTTAGTGCCTATCGATGAAAATTTTACAATCAAGTAGAATCACCCACAATTTGATCACATATCTCAGTCAAATCAACCTATCTCTGATTTCTGATTGATCTCTGACGGTGCCGTAATGACCTTTATAGACCAACACGATCGAGCAGTCGACTTATGGTCGAATTCTCAAGTCTAATTGCATTTAGATTCCTTAATTGTTTCTCGAGATAGTCCAGTTATATCATGAGTAATCAACTTAGAGAATAACACTATTGGTGCGTCGATGAAATGCCTGATTTATTTAATCGAAAACGAAATCTAAAGATTCAGGCTGTCACATTACTGGCTTGACAAGCTCGCTAGGAACACTGGCGCCTGAACGATCCCGTCGAACCTAGGATCGCTCGGTGCTGCTACTCTCTTAGTACCAACCTACAGCGATACTCTTACACTCGCACTGGCCTGAGTCGACGCTCTGCTACAACCACCTTGAGTACCGACCTTTATCGGCTCTCTACCCAGAGTCACAGAGGCTACTATCCTCTTACTAGGAGTTCTCTACTCCCGCTAGCTCATGGCTCAATCTTTTACTGACACCTGCCTTCCGAATCCACACTGGATTAGAAGATGAGCGATTCACACACGACAAATAATTCTACCAATCAGCTATCATAGACATGCACCAGCATGAATTTGAAGGTCTTTCCTACTACTATCCCATGAACCATTGCTTCTTATCACTCTAATCTTAAACTTCGCTCCAATACCACTTAAACGGGATGTCACGCCCTGATCCTCGAATGGGTGCCCATCCCTCACCTGGTTGATTAATAGGACGTCCCAGGATGCATCACCGACCCTTTCTTTTTAATACGCATGCGGAAGCAAGTAAAAATCCTCGAACAATAAAACAATGGGATAGGAAAGTAGGATTCCAACTTTTCACTCTTTAAAAGCAACCACACTTATACACATTGCAAATCATAGTGCAAATATATACAAGACGAATTGCTAAATCTGGTTTTAAACCACCGATTCATAAAACAAAGTCTACAGAAATGAATCAACTTCCATCAAAACAGAATTGTCCTATGACTAACTAGTCGGACAAGACTGTCAATTCTTCATACTTCACCTTCTATTCTTCGGGCCTCCGGTCCTTCACCAACGCCATCTAAGGATCTGAAAATGATTATACAATAACCAGTGAGACAACGTCTTAATGAGTTCTACTCCTTAAGACCCGATTATGAAGCCAATACACTCTCAAGGTTGCCTGAGCACAACACGAGTTAGAGGACTTACCTTGGCCTCAGCTTCTTCCTGCAAGTCAGTATATATCATATATATATAAACCACATCAATTCATAGCATTAGATCAAATCATTGATCAATCGACCTAGTCAATTACATGTCAACATAACCATTCTTCGGTCATCTCAATCAATACTATCTATGTGTATAACCACAGTCCAGGACTGCTCACTCTACGCAAATAATAGATAGTATAGCTCGCGAAGCTGCCTCAATTACTGAGATAATATACTATATATATATGCTCGCTCAAAGCTACCTTAATTTCTGATATAGTATATTATATATGCTCGCTAGAAGCTACCAAACATACTTTCATAATATGCTGAGAATTATATATGCTCGCCAGAAGCTGCCAGATCCATTGATCCGCTATTCTATATATGCTTACCAGAAGCTGCCAGCCATACTTTCATAGTATACTGATAAATGTATATATCCTCGCTAGAAGCTGCCAGTCATACTTTCGTAGTATGTTGAGAATTGATCATTTAATCACTTCACCATTTTTATCCTTCCTGATAAAAATACTCGTGTATGGGTACACGGTCGTTCTTAGCCATAATATTATAATTTCCTTTCCACAAATCTCACCATTTTCTGTAGTCCACCAAAACATATTTGGCATTATCAACTGACGCCCGATTATTTTCCAATTAATTAAAAAAATTAATTAATTCAGGAAAATAATCTTATAATCACAAATAATTCATTTCAGTAAAAACTAATTCTCAATTAAATAAACGGACCGCACCACGATAATCAGTACAAAATTCCGGTTGTCGACCATCCCGGTCTAATTTTTGAAAATTAATTAATTAATTAATTAATTACGAAAATTATAAAATAAATAACAATAAATCCAAATTAGGCCCATATTGCCTAATTGGAAGCCGAGACGGATCCAGAAAATTTCCAAGATTCATTCAATAAATATTAGGGACTGTTCACTAGCTAATAGCACTAACCATTTGCCTAACATGCATAGGTAAATCCCTAAATTAATTATTCTAATCTAGTCTAACCTCTAATTGCACATAATTAAATCTATCAACGCCTAAGCATCATTAACCGAATAATAAGGAATTAATGAGTAAAACTCACTTGATAAAAGCAAAGACCGGAACATCGCAACGGCGGCCGAATCTCGGATTTTTGGTGACATCGATGGGCACACGGACTGGGCCCAAAGGCCTTATAGGCCCACAAAAAAAGCTGGGCTTAGGCCGAACTTGGGCCGACTTGCTTCGCGGGCTGAGTTGCTGAAACTTCGTGGGCTTCAAAACTGGGCCTGAATTCTTGGGCTTCAAGTGAGCTGGACCACAACTGACAATCGGCTGAAATCCATTGGGCTTGGGCTTCGAAATTGGGCTGATCTTGCTTGAAGATGGGCCGACCAGATCGCTGGCTTTGCTGGCCAATTTGTGGGCTGAAAGCTGGGCTCGTGGCCTTCAAATGGTGTGCTTCGGTGGGCTGCAAAACCAAACGGAAGGAAGCTGGGCTTGCGAGCTGACCGGGTGTGCTGGCGCGGCATCTTCGTTGCTGGCTTCTTGACCGGTGAAGACAAGCCGAAGTGGAGCTGTACCGTCGACGTGGAGAGGGAGCAGACGGAGGCAGCTGGATTTCCTGGCTTCAGTGGGGGTAGCTACAACGGAGAAGCCACGCGGAGAGGGAAGAATTGAGGGGAGTCAACGGCGTGGATGCACTTGCAGGTTTGTTGACCGAGGGAGAGAGCCCTTCATGGACGTGTGGCATGCAGCTTCGATGGATGATGGCTTCGTGGAAATTTGTGGTCAAAGATGAGGGGTTTTGGTGATGAGTGTTGACTGGTGGGTGCGTGGCCTGCAGAGGACAGTTCAGAGGGGGTGTGGGCGTGTGTGAGTGGAGGACTTGGTGTGCGTGAGTGCTGGTGCAAGAGAAATGAAAGGAAAATGAGGGGCGGCTTGGCGAGAAGGAAACAAAGGAAATTGAAAAGCAAGGCAGGAGCTGATGATGATGGAGCCGGCGTGGAGATAAGGCGCACGAAGAGGGTGAAGACCAGCCAAGCGTGCACGGCAAGTTTGAAGAGGAAGGAACAAAAGTCAAGCAATCCAATCCCTTAAATTGATTGCATGTTCCTATTTCTTTCCAACTAAATATCCACCAATAATAAAATTTAAATACCAAAATTCCAGCTCTAGGCCTACGTCCGAATTTCACCGATTAAACTTCAATTTCTTCACTCAATTTCCCAAATTGAGGTTTAATTTCGATGACGAAAAACCCGGACAATTTTCTATAAGTCCCCGACACTCAAAGGTTTGGCTTGGAAGTCCAAATTCCCTTTAATTTGGCCCATTCGAATTTCCATTAATTTTTCCGCAACGTCCAAATTGATTTTCCGTAAAAATCTCGGAATCTCTAAAAATTCCTCAGAGGACGAGTCGACGTTCCTAAAATAGATTGTGACATGACAAAATTTTCAATTTCTGAAATCAGACTCGAATTCATGGTTAATTTCCATTCGACGCGTTTTTAGCGTGACTTAGGCTACCGGGTAACTTTCAAAAAATTTAAGTGCAAATGACCCGTGATCGATTTTCTTCGAGCCACAATGAACCCACTCGGCACAATGGCGACTCTCGGTTGTTGTGAAAATCTTGTGGATTCAAATACGGACATAGAGTACCAAAACAATAGAAAAATCAAATTAGTGCCGGTCAATGAGAATTTTCCAATTTAATGTTGTCACCCACGATTAGCCATACATCTCAGTTGAACCGACTTATCTCTAATCTCAAATCAATTTATATTTGTGCTGTAATGACCTCTAAAGATGAGCATGGTCGAGTAGCCGATTCCTGGTCATATTCTCAAGTCTATTGCCTTAAAATTCCTTAATGGCTTCCCCAGATAGCCTAGTTTTCTCAAAAGTTATCAGTTCTAAGAACAACCCTATAAGCGTGTCAATTAAATGCCCGATTTATCTAGTAGAAAACTGGATTGAAAATCTGGGATGTCACAACTAAGATATATCAGAATCTACGTCAACACTATTGGTGGTCAAGTATGAAGGCAGACATCGCCAAGTATGTCGCCAAGTGTTTGACATGTTAGCAGGTTAAGGCTCAGCATTGTAAGCCGGGAGGATTTCTACAACCTCTTGAGATCCTAGAATGGAAATGGGAGCATATCACGATGGATTTTGTGACGAGCTTATTGATGAGTCAGAGGGGAAATGACTCTATTTGGGCAGTGGTTAACAGATGGATGAAGTCGACTCACTTCAGTGCAATACGAAAAGATTGTGATTTGAATAGGCATACAGAAGGGTATGTGTGTCAGACAGTTCGTTTGCATGGAGTGCCAGTGATGAATTTATATCATATCGAAACCAAAGATTCACAATTTCAGGAAAATAGTCAGACGGTTCCTTTTGAAGCATTGCATAGTAGAGTGTACAGAATTTCAATTTGTGGTAAAGAAGTTAGATGATGAAAGATCACGGGCCTAAAGTCAGTTTAGCAATCAGTGGATGCAGTTATCGTCATCAGAGACAGATTAATAACCGCGTAGAGCCACCAGAATAGCTATGCCTTTCAGCATCAAAGGCCATTGGAATTTCAAGTTGGTGATCGCGTTTTTCTAAATGTGTCACCAATGAGAGATACTTTACGCTTTGGTAAGAAAGGAAAACTGAGTCTGAGGTACGTAAGTCCATTTGAGACTCTGGAAAGAATTGGGATCTTAGTGTATCGTCTTGCATTACCACCAAGATTGGAACAAGTACATGACGTCTTTCCCATGTCAAGGTTGAGGACGTATGAGCCTAACTCGACTCACATGCTAAATCTTGAAGAATTAGCCGTGAACAATAGAGTGTTGTACGTGGAAAGCCGGGTTCAGATTGTGAATCATAAAGTACAGATTTTGTGTACCAAGATAGTTCCCTTAATCAAGTGGTCTGACAACACCACAGGACTAAAGAAGCAATTAGAGAAAGTGAGACTCGATGAGATGGCGATACCCCCACCTTTTTGTTTAAGGATTGGCCAAGGTTTAAATTTCGATGACAAAATTTTTATAAGAGGAGAAGAGTTGTGACAATCTGAATTTTCAGATTTTGTTTTCAATTAAATGAATCGGGCATTTCATCGACGCGCCGATAGTGCTATTCTTTGAGCTGATCACTCATGAGGTAATTAGACTATATGGGGAAGCCACTAAGGGATCTAAATGCAATGGACTTGAGAATTCAACCAAGAATCGACTACTCGACCGTGTTGATCTCCAAGGGTCATTACGGCACCGTCAAAAATCGATTAGAGGCCGAAGATAAGTCGATTCGATTGAGATATGTGATCAAAGTGTGGGTGATTCTACCTGATTGCAAAATTCTTGTCGAACAGCACTAGACCGATTTTTTTGTTATTTTTGTACTTGGTGTCCGTATTTAAAACCTTGAGATTTTCACGACAACCGAAAGTTGCCAATGTGTCGAAGATGCACTATATGACCCGAGATAAATTAATCACGGGTCAATTGTACCAAAAATTTCTAAAAGTTACCCGGTAGACTAGGTCACGCTAAAAGCGCGCCATAGTGAAATTAACCGTGAATTTGAACCCAATTTCAGAAATTGAAAGTTCAATGGAGTCACGATCTATTTTAGGAACGTCGACTCATCTTCTGAATAATTTTTGGAGATTTCGAGATTTTTTCGGAAAGTTGATTCGGACGTCACGGAAAAATAATGGAAATTCAGATGGGCTAAGTCAATGGAAATTTGGACTTCCAATCTAAGCTACTTGACGACAGGAAAATGTAGAAATTTTGTGGATTTTTCTGCATCAAAATTTGGACCTCAATTTGAGAAATTGAGTGATGAAATTGAGGATCAAAATGTGAAATTCGGATTTAGAAAAGGGTAGCAATTTTGGGCTTCAAAATTGGGCTTATTTGTGAAGATAATGCAAGAAATTATTAAGAGACAAGAGGATAATCTTATGTGGACTTTAGGGGACATGCAATCAATGGAGGGAATATTGTTTGTTGACCTTTCTTTTTCTGCCCAAGTTTCTCACGTACGATGCCTTCTCCTCCATCTTCTTCTTTGATTTTTCTTCTTCACAAAACCACCAATTCCCCTTTTTGCTGTTCTACTTTGTTTCATTTTCATTTTTGAAGAAACCCAGCGACTGCTCCAACGTTTCCTTTCTTCCATCGCCACATGCCCACCACCGAACTTGGAAGGGGGAGGTTGGGGGGTTCAAATCCCCACCTTCTCAAGGGGGATTGGGGTGGGGACGATTTCATTTCATGAGTAGGTTTTGACTCCCACACCCTGCATGGAGGCATGGCAAAAGTCTGAGAGTGTGTGTTAGAATAGGATTAGAGTAGGACCGACAAAAAAAAAAAAAAAATCTCTCTCTCTCTCCATTCACTTCCCCACGCCTACTTCCCACCGAGCTCCATTGTCCACTGAAGACCCCCACTCACACACACACCCACCACTTCGTATCATCCGTTCAATCGACCAAGGTCAGCAGTTGAGGCTGGTTGACTGCATGCCTCACGTTGCAGCTGGCCACGCATACAAGCAGCGATTGATGCTGCTTCTCGTCTCCACGCATGGTCAACAAACCAATCATTGTTGACCCAGCAGAGTCCAAGCGAAGCAGCACCGTCCATGAGCCAGCATCACCGTGATTTCTGCCGCAAGTTGAAGCCCATCAGCCCACTCGAGAATCCAAATTTTGGCCCAGCAAATTGCTGCTTCTGTGCTTCAGTTCAGCAAGCCCTCAATCTGGCCCAAGAGTGCAACAATTCAGCTCACTTGAAGTCAGTCCAAGAAGCCAGCGAAGCCCATGAAAATTCAAAGCCCATTCACCCCAATTCAACAGCCCATCTTGAAGCCCAGTCCGCATCTTCAAGGCCCGTCCCTTCCAAGCCCATTAGTTGGAATTAGTTCATCCCATCTTGGGCCAACAAAGTAGGTCCGGCCCAAGTGTCCGTTGACGCCACCAAAAATCTAGATTTCGGCCACCGTCATGTCGTCGTCACGGTGAACCAATTTTCGCAATTAACCGATGAGTTTATTCACTAAACTCTTCTTAGTAGGCTAATGACATCTACGGGGTGTTTAGTTTAATTTAATTAGGAATTAGGTGGTTAGTTAGATTAAATTAGTAATTTAATTATTCAATTATGCATGTTAGGTGGTTAGATTAGATTAAGTGAGGCTTAGATAAATTATATTATTTATCTAGAAAGGTTCGGGAATTTTCCGGGTCCGTATCGGTATTTAATTTAGTAATTTTAGCCTAGGTTTGTATTTTTAGAAATTAAATTGATTTATTTAATTAATTTTTCAAAATTAATTAATTATTAATTATTTGTCCGAAATTAGGCCGGGATAGCCGGTGACCGGAATTTTGTGCTGATTGCAATGATGGACATTTATTCCAAAAAATTTATAAAATTCGTTATTTATTTAGTAAATCTCGGGTATTGGATTTAAACACCGAAAATGGTTTTATATACTATATAAACCAGTGGGATTTTGAAAAGAAGGTTATGAATTTTCCGGGTCCAATCTGACCGTGTACCCACATATGACTATTTTTCAAGATATTTGTAATACAAAGAAAATATGTCAAGATCACTATTTTAATTGAGGTATTTGTGTGCAATGCACAATGTCCTGGGCTGAAATTGAATGGTCATGTGCTGGTGAAAGTGAACCCATCCTAGCATTTAAGCCGAACATTACTGAATCCCACTTTTGAGTTATCCACGTATTAGGGTAGCGGGTCGCAATAGATTCTGGATCTAAGCTTTTTCGGGATAGCCGTCAATGTGACGTAGCCATGCTCTATGGGGAAAAGACGATGTCTGGCTATGCCAGTAGACTACCAAACATGGATGTCGACAGTGCCTCAAGTGGCTTAATTAACAATTGGAATGCATGATTGTCTGAATTTGATGCACTTGATTATGAGACAAAGCTGTGTGACGTGGTATGGGTTGTGTCATAATGGTTTGGTCTAATAATCGGGACTCATGTGATAGATTGGGCTGAGACCCTTGTAGTTGATTGAGAAAAGTAAGGCGTTTCAATTGTCGTATGCATTAAATTCGTGCATTTGAGATATGAACTGTGATGACCTATAGGAAGGAATTGAGGCAAGGTAAGTTCCCTGTTCTAATTGTGTGGTTGTGTGACTAGAGCGCCCTAAGGCGTATTACGCTCCTAATCAAGGTTTAGTCAGTGGACTTGCTGAGACATTATCTCACTAGTTATTATATAAGCATTTTTAGGATCGTCAAATGGAGGACTTGGAGCCGAGAGAAGGTGATCTGAAGTATAGGTCAATTAGGACCGCTTCTTTTTGGAAAGCCTGTCCTTGTAATCTTTTGGTCATAGACTTTGTACATGACTCTATGTGATCATAAAAGCATGTTTGTTTTGAATATGTCGTCCTGCTTTTCTATCCCGAGATGATTACTATTAGGATATTTATTATTTGCTTTCGCATGTGCAATAAAACAAAAAGGGTCGGCGACTCATCTTGGAAAATAGCAAAATATTATCAACCAGAGAGGGATGGGCACGCGCTCAGGGTTCGGGGCGTGACAAGATACATGTATGACAAAGGAACAATTGTCTTGTTTTTAACATAAAAATAAACTTCAAGGGCTAAAACTTTGGGATGAAGAACCAATGCGGAGAAATAAATTAATAGAGCAAAATTGGGACAAACTTTTTTACTATGGAGGCATGTCATTTGAGAGTCTCATCTGGATATGAGCTCCAATCAGAGGTTCTATATTACCGTCCAAAACAAAATACAGGTCAGGCATTTCAACACCACTTCTTACATCTTTCACATGCTTGTGAGGGTAAAGAACATATCTTCGAACCTCGTCTCGCCATATGTCAAACACATTTTCTTTCTTGAAGCCATTTATGCCTGGAACTCCTGCATCGCTAGCTGCGACAAGAAGTTTAGCCTTCAACCAGTTGAGGGCCTTAATCTTATTTGCAAAAATGCTCCTTTCACCTGGGATAAAAATTTTGAGATCTTATTTATCAATCACAAAATGTCATACTAGACAGGCAATCGTGAACGTGTTGAGGAACAGACATTTGCTTCTTTGTAAAGTCAAAACCAGATTGCAGAAACCATCGGTAAACAAATTTGAGTTGGAAGGTCAACCCTAACAAATAAGGGAATAGACAACTCATTACTCGAAGATTGGACGACAAAACCAGTAGGAACATGCTGAATAACAACTCCAGACCGGCCTTCAATGACTTCTACTTCAGGTGATGACGATGGGCACAAGATTAGCAAATCCTCCTCACTAATTTTTAGGTCAAGGGCCAAACCACGGAACAAATGAATTATATCGATAGCTGCTAGGCTAACCTACAAATTTTGAGTACTAAAAATGAGGAACTGACAGGAATTTAAGGGCCAATGATGTAGCAGAACAGAAACACATTACATAGAAAACGCTTGTCTCAACCTTCAATTCACTTGTATAAGAAGCAGATATACTATAAAAAGGAACAACTTGAATGGTAGGATCCCATGAAATGCAACAATTCCCTTGGCTATGTTTTTGAGTGAACTAAATCAACCTTAAGGTTATGTGCAAAATTAATCCACATGCCATTTGAAGTTGCATATCTTATATTTTTTAGCCAATGTTAGACTCTATGGTACATGTATACATCTAGGTTGATGTGAATCGTTGCGGAAGGATTGTTCTATGAAGGCCCAGATGGTGCGAATTGCAAACCTCGACCTCCAATCAAACCTATGATTGATAACCTCGGTATGAACGTGACCTGTTGACGAACACGTGTCAACCAACCAACGTTATAGATGCCACAAGCGAAAGAATTCGCTATCTCGCTCGATAAGTCGAATTGACCGCCACAAGAGAATCTTGATTAGGTCAAATCCTCAAAAGAACAGTAAAAAGAGAACCTCTCAATTCTTTTCCTCAAAAATAAAATATATCTGTCCCCAAAGAAATTTGGCAAATCCTTTATATAGGCTGCCACACAAACCCTAAAAACCAACCCTAAAAATCTAATGCGTCATATTCTAGAATATTCCTATTCTAGAATATTATTCTTAAACAAGAATATGTATAAATTGACTTGGTCAATTATTTGGTGACCAGATAATTAAATTGCACCAAAATTTCCAAGATTCTTCAAGATTTGATCCAAGGTCATCTTCACGCCAAAGATCACGAACCATGATGCCAACAGCTTGCCTGAATTGTTTGGCTCGCGCTCGAGTAATCGAACCAGTAGGAATAGACAATGGGTCCTTGGCACCTCCTCCTCGATATGACTCGATGTCCACATCATTCCCTCCCCCGTGCAAAGGATTTGTCCTCAAATCATCACTGGCATCGAAAAGAGTCAAGTCAGAAACATTAAATGTGGCACTAACGTCATACTTACCTGGAAGATCAAGCTTGTAAGCATTATTGTTAACTCTCTCCAAAACCATGAATGGTCCATCCACTCGTGGTAATAACTTAGAATGTCGCTGCTCAGGAAATCTCTCTTTGCGCATATGAACCCAAACCCAATCGCCGGGTTCAAACACCACTCCCTTGCACCCTTTGTTGGCTTGCCTTGCATATTGCTCAGTCTTGCGTTCAATATTTGTGCACGTCTTCTCATGCAACGCCTTGACAAATTCAGCTTTCTTTGCTCCATCTAAATCCACACACTCATCAACAAGTCAAGGGTTTAAATCTAATGGAGCTAATGGATTAAAACCATTGATAACCTCAAATGGTGTAAATTTAGTAGCAGAATGCATGCTCCTATTATATGCAAATTCAACATGTGGCAAACAATCTTCCCAATATTTTATGTTCTTTTTAATAATAGCACGCAACAATACACCTAAGTTCTATTAACTACCTCGGTTTGACCATCGGTCTGTGGGTGACAAGTAGTAGAAAATAACAACCGTGTTCCTAGTTTTTTTCCACAATGTTTTCCAAAAGTAGCTAAGAAATTTAGAATCTCGATTTGAAACAATCGATCTAGGCATACCATGCAAACGTACAACCTCCTTAAAGAACAAATTAGCAACATGAGATGCATCATCAGTTTTATGACAAGGTATAAAATGAGCCATCTTTGAAAACCAATAAACAACCACATAAATAGAATCTCTACCATACTTAGACCTAGGCAATCCTAACACAAAATCCATAGAAATATCAATCCAAGGATGCGTTGGAATAGGTAATGGTGTATAAAAGCCATGCGGTTTAGTTGTAGACTTCGATTACTTACAAGCAATGCATCTCTCACAAACACGTGTGACATCTCTCTTCATATGTGGCCAATAAAAATGTTCATATAGCACTTCATAAGTTTTATTAATGCCAAAATACCCCATTAAACCACCACTATGCGCTTCTCGCACCAACAATTCACTCAAAGAACACTTAGACAAACATAGTTTGTTTTCACGAAAAAGATAACCTTCATGCCTATAAAATTTATCAAATGCAGCATGTTTACATGCTTCATACACTCTCCCAAAATCATGATCATCAGTATATAAGCCCTTGATATGCTCAAAACCTAGACACTTTGCTTCTAAAATAGTTAGAATCACATACCTTCGAGAAAGTGTATCGGCTACCACATTTTCCTTACCTTTCTTGTACTTGATCACATATGGAAAAGTCTCAATGAACTCCATCCATTTGGCATGTCTTTTATTCAACTTTTGCTGCCCTTTCAAGTACTTCAAGGTCTCATGGTCGGTGTGGATCACAAACTCCTTTGACCATAAATAATGTTGCCAAGTCTCCAAAGCTTGCACTAAAGCATACATCTCCTTGTCATAGGTAGGATAATTCAATGTTACTCCACTCAATTTTTCGCTGAAATAAGCTATGGGACGTCCTCCTTGCATCAACACGGCTCCAATTCCTGTACCAAAAGCATCGCACTCTATCTCAAAAGTAGCACTGAAATTCAGCAAAGATAACAAAGGAGCATTAGTTAACTTATCTTTTAGCAGATTAAATGCTTTCTCTTGCTCTTCTCCCCACATGAAACCCACGTGCTTCTTGATAACCTCAATTAAAGGTGTGGCAACGGTGCTGAAATTTCTTACAAACCGTCAATAAAAAATCGCCAATCCATGAAAGCTACGCACCTCTCCTATGGTCTTAGGCGTTGGCCATTCACGGATTGCTTTGACCTTTTCTTCATCAACTTGTATACCATTAACACTAACAACAAATCCTAGAAATACCAATTTGTTGGTAACAAAAGAGCACTTCTTTAGATTAGCCTATAATTGCTCGGCCCTTAAAACCTGTAAGACAACTCGCACATGCTCAATATAGTCATAAGGACTTCGGCTATAAATCAAGATGTCATTGAAATAGACAACCACAAATCGACCAATAAAATCACGCAAAACATGATTCATAAGTCGCATAAACGTGCTTGGTGCATTAGTTAATCCAAATGGCAATACTAACCACTCATATAGTCCATACTTGGTCTTAAATGCAGTTTTCCATTCATCACATTCTTTCATCCTAATTTGATGATAGCCACTTTTCAAATCGATCTTAGTGAAAATGCAAGAACCATGCAACTCATCCAACATGTCATCTAACCTAGGAATAGGATGTCGATACTTTACCGTAATATTATTGATTGCTCGGCAATTGACACACATTCGCCAAGTTCCATCCTTCTTTGGCACTAACAAAACAGGGACGGCGCACGGGCTAAGACTCTCTCTCACATACCCACGTTCCAATAGTTCGCTAACTTGCCGTTGAAGTTCCTTTGTCTCCTCGGGATTGCTTCGATATGCGGGTTGACTAGGTAATGGCGCACCAGGAATCAAGTCAATTTGATGTTCTATGCCTCGTATCGGTGGTATCCCTCCAGGAAGTTCATCAAGAAAGACATCTTCAAATTCCTGCAGTAGAGACACAATAGGACTAGGCAAACTTGGGTCAAGATCATTAGTAGAAAACAAAACCTCCTTATACATAAGTACAAGCATTGGTTGATCTAGAACTAAGGCTCTCCTCACTTCACTTGATTTTGCGTAGAAATTATTTTGCCTCTTTTCTTTACTCTCTTCTTTTCCCTTGATTTTTACCACAATCTTTCTCTCGACCTCTCCTTTTCCTTGCATCTCAGACACACCACGTAAGCCCTCGAATTTCTCACCTTTTCTCTCTCTCTCGGTTTCTCGTTGTAACTTTAGTTGATCTTGATACACCTCACTAGGTGTCATTGGTACCAAGGTATAAGTCTTTTGATTCATCATCAATGAATAACGATTAGTATATCCATCATGATGTACCTTTTGATCATATTGCCATGGTCTTCCAAGTAAGATATGACTTGCTTGCATAGGTACAACATCACACTTTACCTCGTCCTTGTATCTCCCTATCTCAAATGGAATTCAAACTTGCTTCGATACTTTCACCTCACCACTTCGATACTTTCACCTCACCACTATCATTTAACCATTGAAGTCTATAAGGCCTAGGGTGCTTTGTCATCTTCAAACCCAACTTATCCACCATAATACAACTTGTCACATTCGCACAACTACCTCCATCAATTATCATACTACAGATCTTACCATTCACGACACATCTTGTATGAAACAAATTATCTCTTTATTGGTGATGCTCCTCCTCCTTTACTTGCACACTCAGAGAACGCCTAACCACCAATAAGTCTCATTTTATAGCCACTTCTCCATCACTACAATCCTCCAATGGTGGCATCTCATCATCCTCTTCTTCCCTTTCACTTTTAGACTCAATAACACCATGTTCAGTCATGATCATCACCCTCCTATTAGGGCATTGATTCGCCATATGACCCCTCCCCAAACACTGAAAACATTTAATTTCACTAGTTCTAGTGTTAAGGTTTTCGATTTTACCTGAAACCGGATTCGTTCCAACTTTACCGTCCCTCTCCTTCTCCTTTGAAGTTTCGGTTTTGGTGTTGTTTCCTCTCCAATTTGGCTTCTCATCTCTCTTCCAATTGGATCTCCAATTCTGATTTGAACCTCCTCCACTCTTGTGATTTCTGTCCAACTTCAATTGCCGCTCAACTTTGATGTCTTTGTCCACCAATTCCTCCAATTCAACATAGTGTTGCAGCTCTACCACCCTTGCTATGTCTCGGCTCAAACCACTCAAAAATCTTAACATTGTGGCCTCACGATCCTCCATCATTAGCACGGATCCTGGCAATCTCCATCTCCTTGTGATACTCTTCCACGCTCTTATTGCCTTGTGTGAGGTTTTGTAACTTTTGAAACAAATCTCGATGGTAATGACTTGGCACAAAATGCCTCCTCATCACCACTTTCATCTCATCCCACATCTCTATCGATCTTTCACCATTGCACTTCCTACTAGTCACAAGTTGATCCCACCAAATTATAGCATAATCAGTAAATTCAACAACTGCAATTTTTTAACTTTTTGAGCTCAGAGTATCGTTGGCAATCAAATACCATCTCCATGCGTTTCTCCCACTCTAGATACGCATCGAGATCATTCTTCCCTTGGAATGAAGGAATCTTCATCTTGATGTTGCCAAGTTCATCATCTCCTCGGTGTCTAAACCTTCAGCCTTCATTCCACCTTTCAAATCGAGCATCTCGATCATCCTCCATGTCGGCCTCATCATCATCATATTGCCATTGCCTTCTATGTTGTGTTCTAGAGGCATCTCGCTGATGTTGCGGCCTTCCTCGGGGTATCTCTCGGTCACCATCAACCCTCATGACATTCCCTATCATTCGGCCACTAAGCTCCTCCACTACGGTTCTTAATTGCCGGATGCTTTCTACAAGCGCTTCAGCCCTTCGTATGGAGTCAACCTCCCGTTGATTCACGCTTTCTTCACGTGACATATTTTAGACCTGCAATTAAACGTTAGTCTAAAAAAATCCTTACCAATCGCTCCCTCACGTGTTTCTCTCGAGATGTTTGTCACTCCTCTCGTGTCTAACTCAAGTCTAGGCTTTTTCCACGCTCAATTAAGCTTACACACTCTTGCCTTTTTCCTCTCGTATTCTCTTTTCACAAGCTCTTTATTGGACTCAAAACCTGTCTCTCAACCACCTCACGACAATCAATCAAACTAATCAAACAAGATTAGATCACTATTGATTTTGTTTCTGCAAGTAACAATTTCAAACCAACAAGTACAACTTTCGAAATTCCAATTGAAACGCAAATCACTACTGATTTTGTTTCAATTTGGTCTACTAACAAACAAGTCGCCTTCTTGATTTTTTTTTTTTTTTGTTTGGCTAATTTTTTTGGCCAAATCTGTTTTTTTTTTTTTCTCTTGCACACTTTTTTTTGTGCATTTTCTTTCTCTTCTTTTTTTTTTTACCTTTTTTTTTTACGAACTCAGATACAATTTAAGATGCTAGAAAAGAAAATTTAAAACTAACAACAAACAACTACGTATGGAAGCACAAAAGCAATCGGATCCTTAAATTAGCTAGAACTGAAACCCTAACTCAATAAATCTCAAATTGCTGAATATCAACAGAAAATTTAAAGATAAATAGACCTTGTAGAAGCAAGCTCTGATACCAAACTGATGTGAATCGTTGTGGAATGATCATTCTACGAAGGCTCAGATGGTGCGAATTGCAAACCTCGACCTCCAATCAAACCTATGATTGGCAAGCTCGGTATGAATGTGACCTGTTAACAAACACGTGTCAACCAACCAACATTATAGACGCCACGAGCGAAAAATTTGATATCTCGCTCGATAAGTCGAATTGACCGCCACAAGAGAATCTTGATTAGGTCAAATCCTCAAAAGAATAGTAAAAAGAGAACCTCTCAATTCTTTTCCTCAAAAATAAAATATATCTGTCCCCAAAGAAATTTGGCAAATCCTTTATATAGGCTGCCACACAAACCTTAAAAACCAACCCTAAAAATCTAATGTGTCATATTCTAGAATATTCCAATTCTAGAATATTCTTAAACAAGAATATATATAAATTGACTTGGTCAATTATTTGGTGACCAGATAATTAAATTGCACCAAAATTTCCAAGATTTTTCAAGAATTGATCCAAGGTCATCTTCACGCCAAAGATCACGAACCATGACGCCAACAACTTGCCTGAATTGTTTGGCTTGCACTCGAGTAATCGAACCGGTAGGAATAGACAATGGGTCCCTAGCACCTCCTCCTCGATATGAGTCGATGTCCACATCATAGGTGCCACACAAATATCTAAATGTGTAATTAAGCTAAGATCAAGAAAGAATTTACTCAAATATAGACAAAAAGGTGCCATGAGTATGAGTTCATATTTAGCTGCTTTGATTTCAAGAAAGAGCCACATAAACAATCAATCTTCCAATTCCAATGTGTTTTTCCTTGCGCACGGTCATTTACATGTTGGTCATGTCCTTAATACACTTTAAATTGTTTCTTGATATTAATGATGCAATAACAAGATGCCACTTTTGCCTTTTGAAATCTCCGCAAAGAGAAGAAACAAATCATTCAGAGCTCATTGTTAAAAAGAAGTCAAAAACCATAGTAATATACGAAAGTCAGTGTTTCATCAAAACAAAAATGATAATTGTAAACCTACCTCATCAATTGTTGATCCAGTTTCTGAACCACTTATCATTCGATGAACACCCCTCTCCCCTTGAAGACAACCATATGCATAATCAAAGTCAAATTCAACCGTTGCAGAAGTGATTCCACCATTCGTTGCCCGATGCTTCTCTTCAATCCTCCCTCAATAACCTTGCTTCTCAGCCCATTTTTGGTACATTCTCAGTAGTTTTTCAGCCCATAACTGGATTAGCAAATGCATGACAGACAAAGAGATTGGAACCAGCAGAGGCATAAGCCCAAAAGATTCTTCTTTTTTTTGGGTTTAACAAAACTGAGTGAACTTCATTGAATTAGCTAATGGAAAAGGAATAGATTGGCAACTTATCATTCCCCATTATAGATGAATATTACAGTCCGCTACTATTTTGATAGCCATCACATTATCACTCAATGTTTACTTCTGAGTTGGAATTCAGGGGAGGGACATGCAAAATACCTCCCACAAGAAGAAGGATAATAGACAATAAATTAAATATCAGCTAAACCCTGGGGAAATCCCACAATTGATTTTCAAGACATCTAAGTCATCAAGCAAAGAGATTCGTGGATAAGGTGATGCGCACAAGCATACATATATACTAACAAGATTCCACTAAAAATTTCCCACCCTTATATGTACATATATATGCAGTTTTTTCATTCTCAAGTTCTTTGAAACTCCAATATTTAGGCGTAAGTATTATAAAGAAGTAGGAACCAGAAACTGTGCATCCATTCTACATCAATGTATATTACAACGGCAGAGTGTGATATAAACATCATCTCTTTGCACATGCATAACTATTCTAGAAATGAAGTTAGATTATCAAACCTCATGGTAATTGTCATTGGATTCAGCTTTGATGACCATTGACGCTCCATCCACATCATATGGTCCCTTAAGAAGCTTTAACATCTCATAACGGTCCAAAAACTTACTCATATCCAAAGACGAAGTGTATGCCTGCTCGAAAAGAGCATAATCAATAGCATCCATCTCCACTTGTTGAGTTATCAGCTTTGCTTCTTCCGCCTGCAAATTTCAGCAGATAAAAGTCAACTAAAGCCCAGCAACTGCACTTCCTTTAATTGATACAGTTAAACTAGATATGACAGTCATTGACACCTCAAGAATTAAGTTAATGTCGGGAGAAGAGTCAAGACAAGTATGTGCACATGCTTTCAGGCTTCGGCACAGATAATGGGCAAACCAATGACCCAACAATTGCCCAACTTAATCCACACCTACTGGGTGGAAAAGCTTATTCTATGAGATGGATATGGCATTCCACACCACCATGTAAGTTAAATCCCTCAGGGCATCGATTGCTCTGGCGATGTTTGCCAACTTCACAAGAACATCATAGGATTTAGCAGGATCATCCCAAAGGTCGTAATCTCTAATCAGTCCATCAAGCTTAATCCATTTAGCTTCTTTTATTTGCAGTGCAGTTGGAGCCATCTTCTCAGTGCATTGAACTGCATCTTCGATCTTCCTTTTTATTGAAAACAACCCTGGAGAAAAAGAAATGCAAATTTTACATAAAAGCCCAACTGCAAAGATTTTTACCCCACCAACATCACGGAAACACTTTTGCTTACATTTCTCAGAACTCGTGTCAGATTGTACAAGAAAATTAAACTTGAGTTCAAGTCCTCTAACAGGAGTCACATTTTGCAAAACTCATCTATTTCCAACATGTTTGACATAATTTCCTTGCAACGGCAACCATAGTTATCAAATGAACCCCTGATTCGAACTTCCGAAGAGCAAACTCTGAAACCAAGCATATTTGGAACACCGAGGAACAAGAAATGAAGAATCTTTCCACTAGGGTGATAACTTAAAAAGCAAGAACCACTCACACATGGGAGTTCACCTAATGTAAAGGTGCCTCATGAGAAAGATTCAGGCCCAAAAGATACTGACTTCAAATTTTACACGAAAGACATGATTGTATGACCAATAAAATCCGGAAAAGTTCACTCTTTCTTTTTCATTTTACCACGAACCGGTCTGGATTTCTTTGCAAGCAGTCTAAGACAACATGTCAAAGAACTTCTCAAAAAAGCAAGAACCATCTATCATCTTGTGCATTTGCAAATGAACCGAGCACTCCATCTTAATCTGACCAAAAGAAGAACTACCCACATGAAAGCATTCGAGAAAGACCAACATAATGGAATTAGGTGAGGGAGATGGACCGAGTTCTCTGTAGACCTTGCTTCTGCCATCAACGGAGCTACAAGCCCGGACCATACAGCGCGAGACCTTAGACTTGTGCGGCTGCGGAGCCCACCATCTTGACCCGAACAAAGCAGATTCTCAAGACCTTGCTCTTTGTTGAAGGCAAATTCTCAAGACCTCATGGTTTTCCATCAGTAATATTCACTTCCCTGCTCAATAATCTCCCTTGCTTACTGTAAAGGTTACGCAGGAAACACAATAACGACTATCACACGCTTGCAACTAAAACAATTCATCCCCACCTCAATGTAGCTCTCAATTTGTAAAATGTCATTGTCTCAATTTTGGCTGGGTCATTATTAGGCAACACAACTTCACCAATGCTTACACCAGAATTTTTCTGCAGAAAAAAGGAATGCTAAATGGTCAAGTCCCCAAAACACAGGTGGAACGATAGGTTCGATTAAAAGACAATAACTTAACATGACTTTTGGTAGAACTAGGAACTGAAGCCACCAATCCTTTCGATTTCTTCCCTTTCTTGTCGTCAGAAGTCGCCGCCGACTCAGGTGTCGACGAATTCGACACGCCCCTTTTGGACACCATTTCGCTCGCTCTGAGCAAGACGATAGAACAACCAACCTAGAATCTCGGAGCAGCCGCAAAGCTATAACGTGCAAAAAAGTCAGCAACTTTTTAAGGAACCAAAGCAAGGCTTAGCATCACAGAGCGAAACCCAGGATTTGAAATTGCCGTCGCATTGTCGCTTAGCAGTCGCTTTTGCTGAAGGACCGATCGAAGTGAAAAGGGTAGTCATCCGGAAAGAAAGACTATAAAATTCAATGCTAGGTTCACGCAAAAATGAGAGGTACCCAGACGAACCTCAAAGAAGGGGTGGCGAAACCCTTGAACCCTAGTCGAAATGCTTGCCTCATGGCTGAAAGAATGCACAGAGAGACACACTTCGAGAGAGAGAGAGAGAGAGGTAGTACGGTGTTGTTGAGCAAGGAAGAAGAGACGCAGCACGAGGGCATACCCGAGACCTGACCGAACCATGAGGGAAGAACTGCCAAAAGTGTGGAGGTCGTGGGAGTGGCGAGCAAAATCGGCCATCGAGAGAGAGCGCGATTTAGGAAAGAAGTGCGCTGAGAGAATGGAGCCCTGAGATTAGGCTATCAAGTGGAGAGAGAAAGGCCGTCATTAGGAGGGAGCGACGGTCGTCGGAGGAATCGCTAGACCAGAAGGAGCATTGGAGGAGAAAGAGAGAGCAAAGAGGAGAGAGAATGCCCTGCCCATCCGCCCGCGCGTTAGTTTGAATTGGAACGATGTGAGAGACAAGAGAGAGCTGATGTGGACTTGCCGCTGGATAGGTGTCCAAACCTGACTTGTTCAAAGCACCGATGACGTGATTCCTTTAAGGTATCTAATATTTTCTTATCATAATATGTCATTTTGAGTATTGAGGCTGACCTGACATCATGTGCATCGGAAGACGTCAACCGAGGAAACTACAAAGTGCTTTTCCCAACTGCTCCTCATTGTTCCGTATGAAACTACGAAGTGCTTTTCGTAGAAGTTGAGAAGATTCTCTTACCATGTGCAGAATAGAAATCTAATCATTTCCACAGTGAGGGGGGTTGCACCCCGAACAGTTTAAGGAACTGAGACTGCATTTGAAGAGTTAAAATATAATTCAGGGTATGATAAAATCTTGCGTTTAGTGCATGTTCAAGATGGGATAAAGTCGAATATAAGAGGAATATAGATCAAATAAAAATATACTATTGAGGAGATGAGATAAATGTGGATAGGATTTTTAATATTTATAATAAAAAAATTATTTTTCTCGTATAACAAACTTTTTAAATTAAAAAAATTAAAATAATATTTCAATATAATTAATATTTGAATTATAATACAAGAATTCAAAATAACAAAAAAAATAACAATTTAGTTATTTTAATTTAATCTTATTTTTATTGAAATGTTCAAATTTAATTCTATTTATCTGTGACATCCGAATTTCGCTGGACCCCAAATAAGCGACTGTCTGTGACGGGTCGACGATTTTGTTGTCGGACTATGTCATTGGTACCACTTACGACCTCGTTTCATCACCATCCTTACCATGTCGAGACATCACGTATCATCATGTTCTCGCGATAGTACCTCATCTAGAAATTTCTTCACGCGACGTCGCTAGCAAGGCTAACATCTTCAGCATTGATACCTTACCAAGTGAGCTTTTCATACACACGGAGACGTCAACTTCCGAAAATTTTCAGCCACGTAAACCGTGCATTTCCATGCAACAAGAGAGGACTTTGGACCATCAAACCTTCGGTCACGTTCCCTTCCTTTAGCCAGCCCATAAGGAGAAGACCGTTGACACCGAAAGTTGCTGCCACGATTCCTATTTTGATGGCCAGCGAATGCATACCTTGGGCCAAGCTACGGCCCACTTTCACAGCCCATATTCACGCCGGAATGAAGAGCCACAAGGTTTTCGATGAAATTTCCAGACAGTCCATGCATGAGGCGTGCATGGTGTTCCACGCACAGGCTGCCACCAAGTCCCACCTAGTTGACTATAGGAGTCCACTAACGAAGACACGTACATGTGACGGTCAACCGAAGGAAAATATTTGACCCATGCAGCCACGTGATTCCATTCTCGGTGGCCAGCGAAGAAGGAGCTCGGGACAGCTGCATCAGTCGGGTCTTCAAGTGGCAAGAAGGCCACCAAGAGCAGCCACGACTCCTCTTCTTCAATCAGGGAAAAGGCCACGTATTGCATGAAATATGCAAGGTGGCATGCGGCAATTCTCTTGGCAACACCTTCCTCCACCTGTCTTCAGTTTGAACAGTCACCGCACACCCCAAGTATCGACTAAGGGAGTCAACAAAAGCCAGCAAAGACTTCATCTCTTTCTCTCTCTCGACGTTCATCTTTCCCTCCCTCTCGGTGCTCATTTCTCGGTCATCCTCAGCAGAAAATGCTGACTAAGAAGCCGCCCCACTCGGCCACGCCTCCGTCTCCTTCGTGGCCGACCAACGCATGCTCATGCATGCAAAGGAACACGTTGCTCCCACTTGCTCTTCCCTCAAACAGCCACGAAAAGGCTGGAGGTTGACTATATTGGTCAAGCAAGGGGAGGTCTTCTTCAGTGACACGTTCGTCCACGCGTCCGCCGATGATGTCCACGCATCCCTTGAGTTCGACAACCAAAACCGCAGCAAGAAAAAGAGAATTCTTCTCTCCCCGGCCTTCCACCACCATTGACCGAGCAACGACACTAGCGAAGCCTCTTTCTCTCTCAAATTTCAGCGGTGACTTCCACAAAACAATTCGGGAAGTTCACCTCGCCTTGCTCGTGCTTTGCTGCCGGTTCTTCGCCTTTCCCTCACCACACGCCATTGTTGCCGTCACCGCTTCTCTTCGCCCCAACCGTAGTTGGTAGCTTGCGGTTCGCTCGCCGTCAACGCTATTGGACCTAAGGCAAGTTAGAGTCTACTTGTCACGCCCCGACCCTCAGGTGCATGCCCATCCTTCTCTGGTCGATACAATTTGCAACTTTTTAAGACGAGTCGCCAACCCTTTCATTATTGCACATACGGAGTAAATAATAAATTCCCTAACAGTAACGATCTTGGGAAAGAAAAGCAGGACAACAAATTCACCAACAAACATGCTTTCATATATACAAAGAGTCAAGTACAAGGTCTATGACCAAACGACTACCAGGACTGGCCTTCCAAAAAGAAACAGTCTTAACTGACCTATACTTTAGATCACCTCCTCTCTGCTCCAAGTCTGCCACTCGACGATCTTGAAAATTAAGCCAACAACGGGGTGAAATATAAATCTCAGTGAGTTCACACTCTAAACCCTGATTAGGAGGGAAATACGCCAAGAAGCGTCCTAACCATACAATCACACAATCAATGAGACTTACCTCGTCTCAAATCCTTCTTGCATGTTAGCATGAATCATATATCGCATAAGTGCAGTAACAACACTCGAGCATTTGGAATTTCTCATTCAATCTTGGTCAATCAATTAATCAATCAATTAATCAATCAATCCACAAGAGTCCCGATTATAAGACCAAATCATTTTGACACGTCCCATTCCGTATCGCACAATTTTGTCCCACAATCAGGCTCGGTCGATGGTTCCATCTATACTCAATAATTACTCTCAATGTTCCAATTCAACATTCCCACTCAAAATCAGACTCGAGGCTCTAGAGGTGACCCTACACGAATTCTTGTCATCGTGTGGTACTTAGTCATTGAACAATAGTGTAAGGCACTAGAGGTAACTCACACGAAATCTCGTTATTGTGTAACGCTTAGCCTTTCACTATAAAAAGTAATAGTATGAGGCATTAGAGATAACTCACACGAGATGTTGCTATCGTGTAGCACTTAGCCCTTCACTATGCATGATCATACTGCAAGGCATTAGAGGTAATTCCCATACAACTTAGGTCGCCATGTAACACTTAACCTTTGATTACAATAAGCAATGTTATAAGACACTAGAGGCAACTCACACAAAGTCTCATATTCGTATAGTACTTAGTCCTTTACCTGCTCACGACCCATAGGGTTTCCTCAACTCGACACATGTCACCTCAATTCCCCAAAGTAAACATGCCATGACTATAAACCATCACACAATTATTCACTCCCAGCCAAAGTTGTGCTTCGCACTTAAATTCATCAATTAAAGTAATGTCTTGGCCTAATTTCTTCGTGTTAAAATTATCCGATAGAAATAATCGTGTGTGGGTACACGGTCAGCTTAAGCCAAAATTTCCATATCTTTACTTTAGAAAATTTCACTATTTATATAGTGATTAAAACTATTTTCGGCATCAAAATCCGACACCCGCGATTTTCTGAATAAATATTGAAAATTCACAATTTTTGGAATAATTGACCCAATTTCCAATCAGTACTCAATTTTCACAATTTAACCCTCGATTGTAGAAATTAACCACACCATTGCAATCAGCAAGAAATTTCGGTCACCAACTATCCCGGCCTAATTTATGGAAAAATAAATAAATAAATAAATACGAAAATTAATTAAATAAATCAATTTAATTTCTAAAAATGCTAACCTAAGCCAAAATCACTAAATTAAATATCGAAACGGTCCCAAAAAATTACCGAGCCAATCTAGATAAATAATACAATTTATCTAGGCCTTAACTAAACTATTCTAACCACCTAACGTGCACAATTAAATAATCAAATTTCTAATTTAATCTAACTAATCACCTAATTCCTAATTAAATTAAACTAAACACCCCTTAAACATCATTAGCGTACTAAGAAGAGTTAAGTGCATAAACTCACCGATTTATTGCGAAAATCGGTTCACCGCGACGACTGGGCGATGGCGGTTGAACTTGAATTTTCAATGGCGTCGATAGACACTTGGGCCGGGCCTAGAATTGGCCAAACAAATCTCAGCCCAAGTTGAGATTTGTTAATGAGTCGGGCTAGGCTTGCTTCACGAGCTTGGGCTGCTAAACTGGGCTGAAGACACGGGCTTCAAGACTGGGCCTAGGTTTGCTGAAAGATGGGCCAAAATGCGTTGAAGAAGCTGATGGGCTCGAAACTTGGGCTTCAATTCCAACTGAAGATGGGCTGAGACTTGAGTGGACTGTGCTTAGAATTTGGGCTTTAAATTGCTGGGCTGTTGGGCCCGAGCAAAGAAGCGGTAACGACTGAAATTGGCTGGGCTGCTGCAGCTGGAGTTCACGGGCTGAAGGTGGGCTTCAAAGGCATAGGCTGCTTCGTGAAGACCAACGGTGAAGGAGCTGGGAACGAGAAGCAGCTTCGGTCGTGGCTTGATTGCGTGAGCTGCTGGGGACGTCGCAGCTGAAGGGCAGCTGGCACGAAAAGGCTTCGCTGGCAGCAAGCTTGCGGCCAACTTCGGTGGAGGCGAGAGGAAGTTCGGTGGGGCAGGTGAAGACACGAGGACGTTGGCTTGCTTCGGTGGAAAACCGTCAACGTCGGGGGCTTTAGAGGGGGTATGTTGACTTGGACGTGGCTGTGAAATGGAGGGGAAATGGGGGGATGGGCTACAGATGATGATGCTGATGGATGGGAGGGGAAAGATGCGTGAACGCGATGGTGATGGTGGAGATATGGTAAAGATGATGGCAGATGATGATGGGGACGAAGCAGCAGATGCGATGGGGAGCTGGGTGTGTGGTTCGTCCAAAGAAAAGGAGCAGCCCATCTTTTGCTGAAGCAGACATCGCTTGAAGAAGACGGTGGGCAGCTGGCGTTGGCGTGCTGAAGAAGCTGAAGATGAGGGTCCTAAAGTCAAGCAATCCTATCTACTTAATTAAATGCATGTCCCCTAATACTTTCTTGAACAATAATATCACAATTGATCCAACTTTTTTAGGCCAAGGTTGCTGCCCATGCCTAATTTCGAATTTCATAACTCGAGCCTCAATTTGTACCCAAACATCCTCAATTCGATGTCCAAATTTTGATGAACATGAAGCCCACAAAATTTGCACACTTTCCTATCATCAAGTAGCTCGGCTTGAAAGTCCAAATTTTCTTCAATTTGGCCCATCCAAATTTTTGATATTTTTCCGCGGCATCCGAATCGATTTTCCGTAAAAATCTCGAAATCTCCAAAAATTCTTCGGAGGATGAGTCGACGTTCCTAAAATAGATCGTGACACTACAGAACTTTCAATTTCGAAAATCGGGTTCAAATTCGCAGTTAATTTCAATTTGGCGCGTTTTTAGCGTGACCTAATCTACCGGGTAACTTTTAGGAATTTTTGGTGCAATTGACCCGTGATCGATTTATCTCGAGTCACAATGTACATCTTCAACACATTAGCAACTCTCAATTGTCGTGAAAATCTCGAGATTTCAAATACGGACACCGGGTACAAAAATGACAAAAAAATCGGTGTAGTGCCATTCGATGAGAATTTTGCAATTAGGTGGAGTCACCAACACACTAATCACATATCTCAATCGAATTGACCTGTCTCCGGTCTCTAATCGATTTTTGACGGTGTCGTAATAACCCTTGCAGATCGACACGGTCGAGCAGTCGATTCCTAGTCGAATTCTCAAGTCTATTACATTAAAATCCCTTAATGGCTTCCCCAGATAGTCTAATTATCTCATGAGTGATCAGCTCAAAGAATGGCACTTTCGACGCGTCGATGAAATGCCTGATTTATTTAGTCGAAAACGAAATCTGAAAATTCAAGCTATCACATTACTAACCTATATAGTGTAGTGTTGTTGTTGTTTGAGGAAATGCTGTTAGATTGAAATGGTTTCAATGCTGATGTTGGATAGTGACTTCTAGAATGACCGAATCGATTTGAGGCTAGAAAATTGAGAAGTTTTCGTGAGTACCTCGGTTTAGGCCTTCGATTTTTACACCAAATGTTGAGGTGGTAGCACCTTGGGACTTTTATTCGCAAATCGTTTTAGAAAATCTCTTGATTTGCATCAAAATTTATGGGTACTATGGCATTGTACCCAAATGTTTTAAGAAATATTTATATTTTAAAGACTTCTGAACTTTTTATAGAAAACCTTTCCAAACCATTAGAGTTGGGATTGAGATTTGAATTTATCGACGTGCTGATTTCAAATGTACTTATAGATTTCAATAAATTATTTTGTTCCAAGCCGGGAAGGGTAATTTCCATTCAAATTTCTTTATACGGATTCGAAAACGATTGGAAAAGTATTGGTGAAAGTGGGACTTTCGGGGGAAAAACCAAGGGATTTTTGTATTTGAAAACATTTTGGCATTGAAATGATTTAATTATTACACCATGGTTAGTGTGTTATTGCTGCTATTGGACCCTTGGGTCAACGATGCCCTAGGAGTCAGGTTGCTTGGAGGTGAGACATGACACACTCTGGATGCTTGGGGACTGGTGAGCCCTAGAGGTTCCCCAGGAGTGTCGGGATGCTCGGATGTATGACGATACATTCGGAGGGTAGGGGACACTAGTAACATAGTGAGCCCTGGCGATTCCTCGTGATGCTGGGTCAGGAGCGAGATGCCCGGATGTATGACGATACATCCGAAGGGTAGGGGACACTAGTAACATAGTGAGCCCTAGCCATTCCTCGTGATGCTGTGTCAGGAGCGAGATGCCTGGAGGTGAGACATGACATGCTCTAGATGCTCAACAACTGAAATATGGAACCAGAGGCTTTCGTGATGCTAGCTTGGGTGCGAATGCCTGGAGGGACGCAAGCACTGGTCCTCCGGGAGAAAAATCTTTTGATTTTAAAATCCAATTATTCTGCTGAGTTATGCCATTTTGATAGTTGTGCCTGATTATGGGATAAAATTGTGTGACACGGTATGGGACGTGTCATAATGATTTGGCCCTATAATCGAGACCCATGTGATTGAAATGATGTGTTCTAGTTTTTAAACTGCACTTGCCCTTTCGTTGGAAAACTCTATTGATTTAATGCGTACCTATTCTTCTAGATTATATGTTTTGGGTATTTTGCATGAAATCAGGTGATGATGATTCTACATAATATAGTTTAGTAGATTTTTAGCTGCTGAGTGGTTATACTCACCCCTCGTGGGGCCTAACATATTTCAGAGTAAGGAAGATGTCTCTACTGCCCGCACCTCTTGGTACTTTCTACGGGATCCCTATCGATTTACAATGGGAACAAACAGAGCATCAAAATCCTGACTGATTGGGACTGACTTTCGTTCGAGTGAGGGTGATCGTGATGATCGACACCGGTCTTACCTCAGGTTTTGTACTCTAGGAATACGTCGTCCTATTCGTCCATCAAAACAAGCAAACTCTGGGCCAGCCACCGCCACCAGAAGATGACGACGGGGGACCGAGTGACATGCAGTGACCACGATGGTGAGGACAGCAAGGAGAATTTTTGGACACCGGCAATGAAGGATGGATTCTATGTAAATGGCTGCTAAAGATGTCGGTTAACTTTTGAAGTATCACCGGGTATAGGAAACTACGGCTTTTTGGATATACCGACAAACAATGTCCATCTAGTAGATATGTGTAAATAAACGTGTCCAGCTATTATCTATAAACGTGTCTAGTGTGTGTATCATTTCTAAGTATAGGAAAGGAAGTTGTTGGATACACTTCTGCCATATATATATATTGCGCAGGAACCAATGAAGTATGGGACAAAACCCTCACATGGACTCCCTAAAGTCTATTGATATAAGAGTAGTGACATCTAGGATAAGGAAAGAAGTGTGGCGACCCTAACGGATCGGGGGCCGTCGGGGGGCATCACATTATCATATTATTTTAATAATATAAATTTATATTTATTACATATTTGAGGTATTTTAGTATTTTATGTATATAGTATTGTTTACTATCTAATAGATTTTTATTAGATAATGATGGAAGAAAAAAAGAAATAAAAAAGAAATAAAATAAAATAAGCGAATAATCAAAAAAGTATGTAAGAGTGCCGCAAGAGATTTTTACTATATTTGTTTATAATTTTGGTTGTTCATTTATATTAATATACCATTTGTACAAGATATGATGTGAATATATTTGATTTTATTACTGCAATCACCATATGATTGATAAAATATGGCCAAATTCCTGAATTTCATATCCTATTATAGTCAAATCTATTATGATTAGAAGTCCAGACGATGGAATGTAGCAAGGAAAGGAAATATGGTCCTTGCGGTAGACATTACGTGGAATTTACTCCAACTGCTAATTTTAACTGATGGGTTATTCAGGAAAGGATTAATTGCTTCTTTAGGAAGTTACCATTTACTACATTTATGTTTCCACATATCAACCTGCACCTAAAGCATGCAGCTCGTGGGTTTGACTTCTACTCACCGCTGTATCAACATGGAAAATGCAAACACAAATATGTATGAACGAACGAACATACATTGAATGAGATTAGGTCAGTCGTAGGCTTTGCTTTTGCTTTTTTTAAGAGAGAGAGTCAAGGGGAGAAGAACGGTGGGGAGCTAGGTAGTACGATGATGTAGTAGAATTTGCATCAACATTATTGTTGGACCGGTATGAAGGTAGACATCACCAAGCATGTTGCCAAATGTCTGAAGTGTCAGCAAGTGAAGGCACAGCACTGTAAATAGAGAGGACTTCTGCAACCTCTCAAGATTCCTGAGTGAAAATGGGAACACATCACAATGGACTTTGTGATGGGCTTACCAAGGAGTCAAAGGGGTAATGATTCCATTTGGGTTGTGGTCGACAGACTAACGAAATCAGCTCATTTTATTGCCGTATGGAAGGACCTTGCATTGGATAGATATGCAGAATTGTACATGCATCAGATTGTTTGTTTGCGTGGAGTGTTAGTGATGATTACATCTAATAGACACTCGAGATTCACAGCTGCCTTTTGGAAAAGCTTGCATATCGCCTTTGGAACGAAGCTGCAATTTAGTACGGCCTACCATTTGCAGACAGATGGCCAGTTTGAAAGAACGATTCAGAATCTTAAGGACATGTTGAGAGCGTGTCTGTTAGACTTCAATGAAAGCTGGGAGGAACAGTTTTATCTAGTTAAGTTTCCTTATAATAACAGCTACCGGTAGAGTATTCAGATGGTGCCTTTTGAAGTGTTATATGGCAGAACGTGCAGAATGCTAGTGTGTTGGGATGGAGTTGGAGAATGAAAGATCACAATCCCAGAGTTAGTCCAACAGTTAGTGGATGCAGTTGCTGTCATCAGGGACAGATTAAAGACCACTCAGAGCCGCCAGAAAAGCTACGCGGGAAAGCATCGAAGACCTTTGGAATTCCAAGTTGGTGAGCACGACTTTCTGAAGGTGTCACCGATGAAGGGTACTTCGTGCTTCATTAATAAAGGAAAGTTGAGTCCGAGGTACGTAGGTCCCTTTGAGATTTTGGAAAGGATAGGGACTCTAGCGTATCGTCTTGTGTTGCCATCGAGACTGGCACAAGTGCATGACATCTTCCACATGTCGATGTTGAGGAAGTATGAACTTGACCCAACTCACATGCTGAATTTTGAAGAGTTAGACGTGGACAACAGAATGTCCTACATGGAGAGAGCAGTTTAGATTGTGGATCACAAGGAACAGGTTCTGTGCACTAAGACAATCCTGTTGGTTAAAGTGGTCTGGTAACACCACGGCACAAAAGGAGCAACCTAGGAAAGTGAAGATTCGATGAGACGACAATACCCCTACCTTTTTGTTTAATGATTTGTAATGGTTTAAATTTCAAAGATGAAATTTTTATAAGAGGGGAAGAGTTGTGATAGCCCGAATTTGATTCTGTTTAAAATTGAATGAGTTGGGCTTTTCGTCAACGTGCTTATAGTCTTTTTCTCTAAGCTAATCACCCACGGACTCACGGGATAACTAGTCTATCTAGTGAAGCCGCAAAGGGATTTTAAGCGCAATAGACTTGAGAATTCGACTAGAAATCAACTGCTCGACCATGCTAATCTGTAAGGGTCAATACAGCACTATAAAATTGACCAGAGGCCAGAGATAGGTAGGTTCGACAGAGGCATGTGATTAATGTGTGGGTGATTCCACCTAATTGCAAAATTCTCGTCGAACATTACTAGACCGATTTTTCTGTCATTTCTGTACCCTGTGCCCGTATTTGAAACCTCGAGGTTTTCACGGCAATCGAGAGTTGCCAATGAGTCAAAGATGCACAATGTGACTAAAAAATAATTGACCACTGGTGAATTGCACTAAAGTTTTCCAAAAGCTATCTGGTAGGTTAAGTTACGCTAAAATCACGCTTGGTTGAAATTAACTATGGCACCCCTCGACGGCCCCCGATTCGTTAGGGTCGCCACAGGTACTTGTCACTCATCCTATTACATACCAGTAAGGTAACTTTTTTTTATTTAAAGTGAAACCATAGTTCATAGGGGTTGATCAATAGAATTCTTTACCATTTTTTTTTTTTGTAAATTTTTCTAAAGGTTCTAACGCAGTTCATTAGCGGAAGCATAACGTATCTCGCCAATCCTCCCTTCAAAACAATAATGCAATGCACACCACCTATGCTCCAAATGAGAAGACAAAGCCGAGTCACTTTTGTTTATATTTTTCAAGATGGATATTTTAGGTCAGTACAGCAAAATGGCCAAGATTTTTAACTATACTTGGCTATACTCAAAAGAGAACTCGACCCTACATCGAACATGTACACCCCTCCATCAACACGCATCGGCTACCCCTTAAAAGTGTCAGCTCCCACAGCTATGCGTGCCATCACACCCAACTCAATGCATCGGGTAGCGGCGGTGGCAGCATCCCTAGCATTACTCCACCACATTGGACATGAACAGACAAAAACTCATGGATAACCGGGCCATCAGTAAGACCCACATCGTACATCACTAAGACACGGACTCGGACATACACCAGACCAAGTACACTAGTACAGGAATGCTCAGTGCACTCCACCTCGACATCATATGGCAATCCATAAAAGGTACCACGTGCAATTGGTAGCAAATGCATCTTTCTAATCTAAAATGTTAATCCCCTAAAGCGGTGAGTACAACCACTCAACAGTAAAAATCCACCAAACTACACAATACGTCAAACAGAACAATCAAGGTATCAAGAATAAAACGCATATCATTCATGCATTCAAGCATACCTCACTTTACAGCCATGCATATATCACCATGCAACATGCATATATCACCATGCATTTGTACTTATATGAGCAGCCATGCATATCATCATGCAACGTGCATATTCCACCATGCACTATACATGTATCATCAAGCATGCCAAACTTATATCACCAAGATTCATATCATTTTTCTTTCCAAGGACCAATGTTCGCATCCCACAATTTATCGCTCGCATCCAACCTAGCATCGCGAGGAACCTCCGGCACACACCTCCGGGCATCCAGCACACACACTCTGGGCAACTCGTACCCCAACTAGCATCGCGAGGTATCCCCTCGGCACACACCTCTGAAGCTTTCGGCACACACCTCCGGGCATCTCGAAACTCCCGAGGACATCCAGCACACACACTCCGAGCATCTCAACACTCCCGGGGCATCATCGGCTCACACCTCCGACGGTCTTGTTATTATCTCAATTTATATTCACACAAGTATCTCAATTTCAACATGGCATTTGATACAATAATATCAAGGGTCTCAACCAGCTTTTTGATGTCATATAACATACCATATGTCACCACATATGCAACAAAATCAACCACTCAAAAGATTACATCACATGGAAGATTTCATTTATTTTTGAAAACGCATCAATTTTCGGATAAAAAATAGAATACACTCCTTTAGTTAAAACTCTAGAAGAATTAGTAAATGGTGTTAATAAACTCTGAAAATGTGACACATTATAGATGAGACCTAAAGGCAGATATCTCATGAAAAACACCATACCAAAAGAATCTCACACAAAACAGTACAGTCCATGAATCACAGGTTTCCAAAATTTCAACATTTCAGCTAGAACAGTTTCGAAAGTAATTTAAATTAAATACCCAAATGCACTCCAACAATTCTGAAATTTTGGTATGTTATAGAAAAGTCATAAAGGTAAATAGCTTGTGAAGAAATAGAAACCCAACTCGTTCTATATTAATAAATATAGATGATTAATTCATCCTGTTCTCGGTGTCGTTTTTTTTCCAGATTATCTTCTTTCAATGGAAACACGTTCGACCGACCTACATATGTCCGTTTCTTCTACATTTTCAGTATGTTATTCCCCAGAATATTACCTACAACTTTCGTTAAGGACACATGATCAAATTTTAACTAGATGATTTTATAAAAATCACAGAATCATACTAGGTCAAAGTAGCATTTTCCCAGATCCATTTTCTTCAAAGGACAACGATTTTGCCAATTTATTTTTGTTCATTTGCTCTAAATTTTTGATATGTTTTACCTAAAGAAGTTCTATACATCTTTCATTAAGAAATCAAAATGAGATTTTCACAAAAAAACTACTTTACAGTCCACGAAATCACTAAAGGTCAGCACAACAATTACAGATCTAATTTCTCCAAAGGAAAATCGTTTCACCGGGCAATATTTGTCGGTTTTATCTTAAATTTTAGTATGTTATTTCTCAAGATGCTCTATACAAATTTCATGAAGAGATCGAAGCGAGATTCCAACTAAAGAGTCGCATGCAGCTCACAAACTCAAGAAAGGTCGAATTGATTTTTCCAGAAAACAGAATGCTAGGCCAACAAATTTCTCCCCAAAGCTTTGAAATTTCATCAGTTCCACTGCAACCAAAGTTCACAATTTCTACACACACATCACACAGCAAGAAAATGGTAGGTTTTAGGACTCTACTTGCCTCTAGCTCAAGTGAGCACAGCAAGCAACGGACGGAGGGGCAAGGCGGCGAACGAAGGGCGGCGAGCTAGGCGGACGATCGGCAGCGGATGGACCCCCTCTCCTTCTCTCTTGCACGCACGGTCTCCCTTTCTCTCTTCCTTTCTTCCTTTCCTTTCTCTCTTTCTCTCCTCTCTCTTTTCGTGCGACGCTCTCTCTTTCTCTCCCTTTCCTCGCTTAATCCGCCCCCTCTTCCTCTCTAATTTCGTTCCCTTCATCATTAGCCATCATTTGATTATGCATGGCTTTCTACACTTGGCCACTAGGAAAGGACACTTGGCATTTTTCCATGCAAGAGGGGCTTCATCCGGCTAGGCTTGGGCCAACCTTGGTCGACGGCCTAATGGGGCTTCATGGGCCGGCCTTTTGGCCCACTTTAGGCTCAACACTCTTGGGCCTAAAGTCCAAACTTAAATGGCCCAAAATTTTCTTAATTAAGTCTATGTTTACTTTTAATAATTTACCTTAATCCACTCTTATATAAATATCAAATTATAAATTCATATGGCCATAAAACTTGTAATCACAAATCCATAAATTCCAATTTATAAAACATATGGCCAATGATAGAATTTTCTTTCCTATCAAATAATTATCCATTAAAAGCTTGACCAAAAATCTCATTGCAATTTATGGATCAAATGGCTACAATATAACTTGATTGTACTTCCATCACCTATTCATAGACCTTAATGTATCTGGAGGTCGCCATGAATTTTGGGATGCCACATTAACCACGAATTTGAACCCGATTTCAAAAATGAAAGTTTTGTCATGTCACACTTTATTTTAGGAACGTCGACTCGTCCTGCGAAGATTTTTTTGCAAACTCAAGATTTTGGCAAAAAATCAAATTTAGGCGTTTTTGGACTGGGAAATTATAGAGCCGTTTTTGGTTGCATTTTTGGCAATCGGGTTGGACTAATTGGCATGGAAAAATGTGGAATGTGATGTGGGCACCTTGGCTAAATTTTTGGGACATCAATTGGATTAATTTGGTGAGGAATTGAATGAAATTGGAGGCTAAACGTTCAAAATTCGTAGCTAGGGGGTGCAGCAACCTTTTAGACCATTTGGGAGAATTCTTGAGGAAACCTTGGTGTAGCTAATGGCTGAGGATGATGGCAACAGCTGGTGGGGCAAGAAACTTGAGTATTTGAGATATTTTGGTGGTCCCCTCCTCAGTAGCTATCTTCTTCTTCTTTTCTAGCCCTCTTTTATCCATTGTTGGACCATTTGTGAGTTCAAAGAACTAGAGAAATAGCCAGCCAAGCCAGCCAGCTTGTTGACTGCTCGCCCGAAGCCACTGGACCTAACGCACTCGCTGCACGCTCATGAGCCTAAGCCACACATCCGTGTAGTCCTGCGTCGCTGGCATGCTAGCCCGATGTCTCGAAGCTCCTGGTTGCCATCAAAGCTCGGCTAGAGCTCCACTGTTGCCATCCAGCCGTCCAAAGACCTGCCGTTGATCCCCCGCTCACGCCGCCGTCCCACCTGGTCCTTTTCTGCGCGAAGCCAAGCCTCAACCAACCTCTTTCGGCCCTTGGATAGAGGCTGAACTCTCAGCCTAGTTGAGAGCTTCTTGGCCCGTTTTAAGGTCCGTACCAACCTCCGTTGGTTGTTGCTCCAGGCTTGGTTCTTGCTTGCCTTGACATCGCCATCGCCGTGGACTCACCGGCCCGTTAAATTGGTGATTTTACTTGCTAAACTCTGCTTAGGGAGTTAATAATGTTTAGTGGATAATTAGTTTAGACTAAGTATGGATTAGGTGGTTAGTTAGTTTGGATTAGAGATTTAATTGTTTAATTATGCTTGTTAGGTGGTTAGAATAGATTGGTTAGGGGCTAAATAGATTGTACTGTTTATCTAGATATGTGCATTAATTTTCTAGGCCCGTTTAGGTGGTTAGATTAGCATTTCTAACCTAGGTTAGCATTTATTGGATTTAATTTGCATTATTTAATTAATTTTGTAACTTATTTGATTATTTAATTTTTTTCGGAAATTATACCGGGATAGCCGGTGACCGGAATTTCATGCTAATTGCAATGGTGTGCTTAGTTTATGCAATTGAGCGTTATTTTGTGCAAATTGAGTGGTGATTATGATTTTGAGTATTTATTTCAAATTATGAAATTTTGGTAATTAATTAGAAATTATCGAGTTTCGGGTTTTGACACCGAAAACGTTTTTAAAGACTATATGAAACTGTAGGATTTTCAAAGGGAGGATATCAATTTTTCTAGTTCAGATTGATCGTGTACCCACGTACGATTATTTTACCGTGTGTTTTTAATACGAAAAAAGGGGCCAAGTACATTATTTTAATTGGGACATTTGAGTGCAAAGCACGATGTCTTGGCCAAGATTGGATGGGTGCATGAATGGTTATGAGAACCCTTCCTCGATATGAGTTGGGTGGACGCTGCCCCTATATGGGATGCCCTTGGTCAACGGATGCCATTCGCAATAGACTCTAGACCGATGCTCCTTCGAGATTGTCATCTCAAGGTAGACATTGTAGTGCTCAATGGGGTGAGACAATGCCTGGTTATGCTAGAAGACTGCTGAACATCGAGTAGGCCGTGCCCGTTGGGTCGTGATAAAATTGGAATGTGGCATCCCAAAATTCATGGCGACCTCTAGATGTATTAAGGCCTAGGAATAGGTAACGGAAGTACCCTTAAGTTATATTGTAGCCATTTGATCCATAATTTGCAATGAGATTTATGGCCAAACTTTTAATGGATGATTGTTTGATAGGAAAGAAAATTCTATCATTGGCCATGTGTGTTATAAATTGAAATTTATGGATTTATGACTACAAGTTTTATGGCCATATTATTTTTGTAAGTTAGGAATTTATTTAAGCGGAGGAAATTAGTAGATAATTAAAGGGGAAGTGGGCCAAAATTCTTAGGCCAAGCTGGCCCAAAAAACCTAGCCCACGATCACCCATCCCATTCAACCATATAGGCCTAGCCCGCGAAGCCCAAGGGAGAGGAAGAGCTACCGTTGGCCCAGCTGGCCCAAGCCCAGCTGAATTGAAGCCCATCTTGCATGGAAAATGCCAAGTGTTCCTTCCTAGTTGCCAAGTGTTGCAAGCCATGCATAATCTAATGATGGCTAATGATGAAGAGGAGAAATTAGGGGGAAATAGGGGGCGGATTAGGCGAGGAAAGGGAGAGAAAGAGAGACTGTCGTCCGAGAGAGAGAGGAGAGAAAGAGAGAAAGGAAAGGAAAGGAAGAAAGGAAGAGAGAAAGGAGAGGCCGTGCGTGCGAGAGGAAGGAGGAGGACCGTCCGCCGATCGTCCGCCTAGCTCACCACTATTCGTTCGCCGCTTTGCCCGCCATCTTTGGTGCTGTTTGTGCTTAAGTTTGAGGCAAGTAGAGTCCTAAAACCTACCCCTAGCATTGCTGTGTTGTGTGTGTAGAAGACGGTAAATTTTGGTTGTGGTAGATGGGATGAAATTTCGGAGCTTTGGAGAGAGATTTGTTGGCCTAGCATGCTGTTTCTGGAAAGACCAGTCCAACCATCCATGACATTGTGTGCTGCATGCAACATTTTAGTTGGAATCTTGTTTCGATCTCTTCATGAAAGTTGTAGAAAAAACCTTGAGGAATAACAAACTAAAATTTGAGGCAAAAAGAACAAGCATTGGTTAGTGAAATGATTTTTCTTTGGAGAATTAGATCTGGAATTTGTTATGCTGACCTCCAGTGATTTCGTGGTCCGTAAGGTTGCTTTCTTGTAAAAAATTCATTTTGATCTCTTAATAAAAGTTGGAGTGTACTTCTTGAGGTGGAACATATCAAAAATTTAGAGGAAATGAACAAAAATAGGTTGATGAAATCGTTGTTCTTTGAAGAAACTGAATCTGGGAAAAACGCTACCTCGACCTAGTATGATCTCGTGATTTTTATAAAATCATACAATTAAAATTTGATCATATGTCCTTAATAAAAGTTGTAGGTAATATCCTGAGAAATAACATACTGAAAATTTAGAAGAAACAAACTTACGTAGGTTGGTGAAACGAGTTTCCTTTGAAAGAAGACAATCAGGAAAAACGACACTGAGAATGGGGGGAAATAATCGTCTATATCTATTAATCTAGAACGATTTGGATTTTGATTTCTTAATGAGATGTTTACCCTTAAGAATTTTCTATAACATGTCAAAATTTTAGAATTTTTGGAGTTCATTTGGGTATTTAATTTAAATTTCTTCCGAAACTGTGCAAGTTGATATATTGAAGTTTTGAAAACTGTGATGCATGGACCATACTGTTTTGTGTGAGATTCTTTTAGTATGGTGTTATTCATGAGATTTCTGCCTTTAGGTCTCATCTATAATGTGTCAAGTTTTCAGAATTTATTAATACCATTTACTAATTTTTCTAGAGTTTTAACTAGAGGAATGCATTCTGATTTATCCGAAAAATTGATCTGCTTTGAAAAATAAATGGATTTATCCATGTGATATAATACTTCGAGTGGTTGATTTTGCTACATATGTGATGACATATGGCATGTTATATGGCATGAAAGGTTGGTTGAGACCCTTGATATTATTGTATCGAATGCCATGTTGAAATTGATATACATGTGTGAATATAAATTGAGAAAATAATGAGACCATCGGAGGTGTGAGCCGACGATGCCCCGGGAGTGTTGGGATGCCCGGAGTGTGTGTGGCGGAAGCCTCGGAGGTGTGTGCCAGGGGGATACCTCGTGATGCTAGTTGGGGTACGAGATGGCCAGAGTGTGTGTGCTAGGGGGATACCTCGTGATGCTAGTCGGGGTACGAGATGCCCGGAGTGTGTGTGCCGGATGCTCGAAGGTGTGTGCCGGAGGTTCCTCGTGATGCCAGGTTAGATACGAGCAATAAATTGTGAGATACAAACACTAGTCCTTGAAAAGATAAAAATGGAGATTGTATCATGCACATGGATGTGTGCATATGGCATGGTGATATATGCATGAATGCTTGATGATAAGTGCATGGTGGTATATGCACATATGGCATGGTGATATATGCATGAATGCTTGATAATAAGTGCATGGTGGTATATGCACATATGGCATGGTGATATATGCATGGCTTCAAGGTAAGGTATGCTTGAATGCATGAATGATATGTGCTTTGTTCATGATACCTTGATTGTTCTATTCGACGCATTGAGTAGTTTGGTGAATCTTTACTACTAAATGGTTGTACTCACCCCTTTTGGGGATTAACATTTCAGATTAGAAAGATACCTTTGCTGCCAGTTGCATGCGGTACTTACTATGGCATACCTACTGATATTGATGTGGAGTATACGGAGCATATCTGTGTCGATGCCCCTGGTTTAGTGTTTGTTCGAGTCCGTGTCTTGGTGATGTACGATGTGGGTCGAGCTGATGGCCCAGTTATCCAAGAGTTTTTGTCTGTCCATGTCCGGCATGATGGAGTGATGTTAGGGATGTTACCGCCGCCGCCACCCGATGCACCGGATTAGGTGTGATGGTGCGTATAGCTGTTGGGAGCTAACACTTTTTGGAGATAGTGACACTTGTTGATGGAAGTTTGAGTGGTAGCCAAGTATTGTTAAAAATCTTGGCCTTTTTGTTGTATCGACCTTAATGTCCATCATGAAAATATAAATACGAGTGAATCGGCTTTATCTTTTCCTCTGGTGCGTAGTTGGTGTGCATTGCATTATGGTTATTGGAGTAAGGGATGGTGAGACTTGTTTATGCTTATGTTAATAAGCTGCACTGGGACCGCTTTCAAAAAAAAAAATCTCTAGTCAAAGGGTATCAGTCTGTAAAGTTATATGAGATCGAGTAATTAAGAGAGATCACCTGTGGCGACCTCAAGTGAATCGGGGGTGCCACAACGGCTTTGGTATCAGAGCAATGGTTATAGTTGGAGTGATAAGGAGTCTCATTTGGAAGTTGAAGAACATGATGATAATGCACTCCATAGGATATTAACTAGAATAGTGGGGTAACTTTGAATAACGGGTGATGGGTATTCACTCGTAGATCCCTAGTAGTTATTATGAGTTGTCTTTAGGTGCTAGTAACATGTTTATGTTACTTATATCGTAGTAGTGCTTTTAAATGGAGATAGTGAGTCTCAGATTATTCCTGAGGCAATGCTTAGAAATTGCAGGAAAGTCATGGTGCGAGCTGAAAGTGCTCATTCATCGAGGGCTGAAGCCTCTGTTGCAAGGGCTGAACCCCGAATGGAAGACATCTTGCAGGCATTGGCCAATATCGGAAATCAGATGGATAAGCAAAAGCAGCAACAACTTGGAGTGGAATGTCACCCTCAATGACTGGTGAAACAATTTCTGAAGTTGAAGCCACCTAAGTTTAGTGGAATGGGAAGTCCTAAGGAGGGGAGCATTGGATTGATGGGATAGAATAGATTTTCCGGTTGTTGGACTATAGTGATGCTGAGAAAATAGTTTTGGCAGAGTACCAGCTAGAGGGAAATGCAAAGTTTTGGTGGAGAGCTTCGAGGGATACAATCTTTCCACCAGGTACTGATGCGAGCTGGGAAGAGTTTGTGAGAGCTTTCAATAGGAAGCATTTCTCTAACTGTGCTAAGGATAAGAAGATCATTGAATTTGTTCAGTTGGAACAAAGGGAGTTGACAGTGGATCAGTATGAGGCAAAATTTTCTGAATTGTCTAGGTATGCTCCCAAATTGATCGAAGATTGTGAGGAAAAAGATAAGAGATTTTTGAAAGGATTGAGGACTGATATTAGGAAACAACTTGTGCCTTTGAATATAGGGGATTATCATGAGATTTATGAAATGGTACAGTTAGTGGAGCAAGAGCTAGTAAGAGAGCGATCAGAGTTTAAGAGATAGTTGAGCTTTAGTGATATCAGAAGGGGTAAGAGACCCTATCCTGGTCAGGGTAAGACTTGGAATGTGAAGAAAAAGAACAATTTTGGAAATTTTGGAAGAGCTAAGGATGGCCTTAATATAGGGAAAGCACCCTATCAACCTGATGTTTGTCGAAGGTGTGATGGGCGGCATGGCCCAGGACCTTGCAATGGACGATTGAGATGTTATGGTTGTGGACAAGTGGGTCATCTTAAGAGAGATTGCCCACAAGAAAGGTCGCAAATGAGTGTTGGCTCTGTGCGACAGGCACAGCAGAGTGATGTTAAACCAAACCTACCAAGGAATCCTTAGAGGCCACCAGCACAAGGAAGGGTGTATGCAGTCACCCAAGAGGAAGCAGAAGCTTCCATAAATGTTATATCAGGTACGATTTTCATAAATGGCAAGAAGGCATATGCATTGTTTGACATGGGTGCTACACATTCATTTAGATCTGAAAGATATAGGGAATTAAGTGAAATAGAAGCTACGCCTCTTGAGACGCCTCTTTGTGTTTCCACGCCTTTAAGGAATATGGTATTGTCTACGATGATGTGTGCAAAATGTAAGATAACTATAGAAGAGCGAGATATGGAAATAGACTTAGTCGTAATGGCTATGTATGACTTCGATGTTATCATAGGGATGGACTGGCTCCATAAGCATAGAGCTAAGGTGGATTGCTATAGGAAAGTGATGTAGTTCATGTTGTTTGATCAATCTAGTTTCGAATTTTTCGGAGGTCAGACAAACCCCTCTATAGCCATTATTTCAATGGTAGAAGCTTGTGAACTACTTGACGAAGGATGTCAAGGATACCTTGTAGTGGTAAGAGACCTTCCTAAGAAAGAAGCTGAAATCGGTGAGATTCAAGTAATCAGGGAATTTCAAGATGTGTTTCCTAAGGAGTTGCCTGGATTACCACCAGAGTGAGAAATTGAGTTTGAAATTGAACTAATGCTTGGAACAGGACCTATATCAAAAGCCCTGTATGAAATTTTGGAAACTTGTGATGCATGGACCATACTGTTTTATGTGAGATTCTTTTGGTATGGTGTTTTTCATGAGATATTTGCCTTTAGGTCTCGTCTATAATGTTTCAAGTTTTCAGAATTTATTAACACCATTTACTAATTTTTCTAGAGTTTTAACTAAAGGAGTGTATTCTATTTTTTATCCGAAAATTGAAGCGTTTTCAAAAATAAATGAAATCTTCCATGTGATGTAATGTTTTGAGTGGTTGATTTTGTTGCATGTGTTGTGACATATGGCATGTTATATGACATCGAAAAGCTGGTTGAGACTCTTGATATTGTTGTATCAAATGCTATGTTGAAATTGAGATACTTGTGTGAATATAAATTGAGATAATAACAAGACCGTCGGAGGTGTGAGCCAACGATGCCCCGGGAGTGTTGGGATGCCCGGAGTGTGTGTGTCGGATGTCCTCAGGAGTTTCGAGATGCCCAGAGATGTGTGCCGGAAGCCTTGGAGGTGTGTGCCGGGGGGATACCTCGTGATGCTAGTTGGGGTACGAGATGCCCAGAGTGTGTGTGCCGGATGCCCGGAGGTGTGTGCCGGAGGTTCCTCGCGATGCCAGGTTGGATGCGAGCGATAAATTGTGGGATGCGAACATTGGTCCTTGGAAAGAAAAATGATATGAATCTTGGTGATATAAGTTTGGCATGCTTGATGATACATATATAAGTGCATGGTGGTATATGCACGTTGTATGATGATATGCATGGCTGTTCATATAAGTACAAATGCATGGTGATATATGCATGTTGTATGGTGATATATGTATGGCTGTAAAGTGAGGTATGCTTAAATGCATGAATGATTTGCATTTTATTCTTGATACCTTGATTATTCTGTTTGACGCATTGTGTAGTTTGGTGGATCTTTACTGCTAAGCGGTTGTACTTACCCATTTTTGGGATTAACATTTCAGATTAGAAATATGCCTTTGCTACCAGTTGCACGCGGTACCTTTTATGGATTGCCATATGATGTCGAGGTGGAGTGCACTGAGCATTCCTGTACCAGTGTACTTGGTCTGGTGTATGTCCGAGTTCGTTCTTAGTGATGTACGATGTGGGTCTTGCTAATGGCCCGGTTATCCAGGAGTTTTTGTCTGTTCATGTCCAGTGTGGTGGAGTGATGCCAGGGATGCTGCCATCGCTGCCACTCGATGCATCGAGTTGGGTGTGATGGCACGCATAGCTGATGGGAGCTGACACTTTTAGGGAGTAGCCAACGCTTGTTGATGAAGGGGTGTACATGTTCGATGTATGGTTGGGTTCTCTTTTGAGTATAGCCAAGTATAGTTAAAAATCTTGGCCTTTTTGCTGTACCGACCTTAAATATCCAGCTTGAAAATATAAATAAAAGTGACTCGGCTTTGTCTTTTCATTTGGAGCATAGGTGGTGTGCATTGCATTATTTTTTTGAAGGGAGGATTGGCGAGATATGTTATGCTTCCGCTGATGAACTGCGTTGGGACCTTTAGAAAAATTTACAAAAAAAAAAAATGGTAACGAATTCTATTGATCAACCCCTATGAACTATGGTTTCACTTTAAATAAAAAAAATTTACCTTACTGGTATGTAATAGGATGAGTGACAAGTACCTGTGGCGACCCTAACGGATCGGCGGTCGTCAAGGGGTGCCACAGTTAATTTCAACCAAGCGCGATTTTAGTGTAACTTAACCTATCGGATAGCTTTTAGAAAATTTTAGTGCAATTGACCAGTGGTCAATTATTTTTTAGCCACATTGTGCATCTTCAACTCATTGGCAACTCTCAATTGTCAAGAAAATATCAAGGTTTCAAATACGGGCACATGGTACAGAAATGACGGAAAAATCAGTATAGTGCCGTTCGATGAGAATTTTGTAATTAGGTGGAATCTCCCACATATTAATCACATGCCTCTATCGAACCGACCTATCTCCGGTCTCTAGTTGATTTTACAATGTCGTATTGACCCTTGCAGATTAGCATGATCGAGTAGTCGATTTCTAGTCGAATTCTCAAGTCTATTGCGCTTAAAATCCCTTTGCGGCTTTACTAGATAGACTAGTTATCCCGTGAGTCCGTGAGTGATCAGCTTAGAGAAAAAGACTATAAGCACGTTGATGAAAAGCCCAACTCATTCAATTTTAAACAGAATCAAATTCGAGCTGTCACGACTCTTCTCCTGTTATAAAAATTTCATCCTTGAAATTTAAACAATTACAAATCATTAAACAAAAATGTAGGAGTATTGTCGTCTCATTGAATCTTCACTTTCCCAGGTTGCTCCTTCTGTGCCGTGGTGTTGCCAGACCACTTTAACCAACGGGATTGTCTTAGTGCACAGAACCTATTCTTTGTGGTCCACAATCTGAACTGCTCTCTCCATGTAGGACATTCTGTCGTCCACGTCTAACTCTTCAAAATTCAGCATGTGAGTCGAGTCAAGTTCATACTTCCTCAACATTGACACTTGGAAGATGTCATGCACTTACGCCAGTCTCGGCGGCAACCCAAGACGATACGCTAGAGTCCTTATCCTTTCCAAAATCTCAAAGGGACCTACGTACCTCGGACTCAACTTTCCTTTCTTGCTGAAGCACGAAGTACCCTTCATTGGTGACACCTTCAGAAAGTCGTGCTCACCAACTTGGAATTCCAAAGGTCTTCGATGTTTTCCCGCGTAGCTTTTCTGGCGGCTCTGTGTGATCTTTAATCTATCTCTGGTGACAGCAACTGCATCCACTGACTGTTTGACTAACTCTGGGCCTGTGATCTTCCGTTCTCCAACTCCATCCCAACACACTGGCATTCTGCACATTCTGTCATACAACACTTCAAAAGGCACCTTCTGAATACTCTACCGATAGCTGTTATTATAGGGGAACTCAACTAGATAAAGATGTTCCTCCCAGCTTCCTTTAAAGTCTAACACACACACTCTCAACATGTCCTTAAGATTCAGAATCGTCCTTTCAAACTAGCCATCTGTTTGCGGATGGTAGGTCGTACTAAATTGCAGCTTCGTTCCTAAGGCGATATGCAAGCTTTCCAAAAGGCAGCTATGAATCTCGAGTCTCTATCAGATGTAATCGTCACTAGCACTCCACACAAACGAACAGTCTAATGCACTATGGCATCCCAAAAAAATAACTCACGGCCATGTGTTTTATAAGTAGGAGTTTATTGAATTACGATTTCAAGATTTATGGCCAAGTGAATAAGAATGATCTGGTATTTATATAAATGGATAATTATTGTTGTTGGAAACACATCCTATGTCCATGTGAGACCAAGGATTTTATTTGATGAGGAAATTATGTTGTTGGCAATGAATTTTATAAGTTGGATTTTAAAACAATGTTGCAAAGTCTTTCGGCCATTCTATTATGCAATTTGGTATTTATTTAAATGAGGATTAAGATGTATTATAAAAAGTAAAAAATAAACTTGGGCCATTTCAATTTGGACTTTAGGCCCAAGTGAGATGGGCCTAATGTGGGCCAAAAGGTCGGCCCATGAAGCCCATTGGGCTGTCGACGCATGGAGGGGGGGAGGGGGAGCCGCATGGCTTCCTCCAAGTGTCTTCAGCAAAGGAGACACTTGTCTCCTTCTTGGGGACAAGTGTCCCCCATGCAAAATGAGAATGCATGCAAGTATATACACAACCAAAAAGAAAGAAAGAGAAGGGAAGGGACCAGTTTTGAGGGGGTGAGAGAGAGAGCTGTCGAGAGAGTGAGAGAGGGAAACCGAGAGAGGAAGAGGGAGGCCGCGCGAGGAAGAAGTCCATCCATGTGTCCATCGCCGTCCGTGTGCCGTTGTTTGCTCGACTTTGGAGGCAAGTTGGGATCTATATTCTGCTCTTGCATGTGTGTCTTGCATGTGTGTGTGAAATGGTGATGAATCTCAGAGGTTTAGGGTGTGTGAAACCGAAGCTTGAGTGTGTTGTTCTTGAAAATGTATTCTGTTCTCGACTATACCGCCTGACCCAGAATGTTGTAGAGGCTTGCATGTGGGTTTTGAGTCGGATTTTGGCTTCGATTTCTCCATTAAAGTTGTAGAAAACATGTCAAAGTATAACATACTAAAATTTGGGACAAAATTGCTGAGTTTTAAGGGGTGAAACCCTTCTTCTACGAAAAGGCTAGATCTGAAACTGTTTTGTCGACCTCCTGGTGGTTTTGTGTGTTGCATGTCACTTTTTACCGATAATCGCACTTCGACTTCTTCATGAAAGTTGTAGAGAACATCCTAATTATTAACATACTCAAATTTGAGGTAAAACGAGCAAGTGTAGCATAGTGAGACGATTTTCATTTGAAGACGGTAGATCTGGAAGCATGGTACTGGACTCCCGAGACTTCGTGGACTAAATGGTGACTTTCCTTTGAGAATATCACATAGATCCCTTGATGAAAGTTGTAGTGGACTTCCTGAGGCACAACATATCAAAATGGCATGTTCGGTACTAGGAACAGTAGCTTCGTCCGGCCATAGTAAATTATCTAGGGCGAATCTGGCCTACATGTCTTCATGAAAAATCTACCTTAGGGTCTCGAATATGACCTGGTAAAATTTCATCATTTTTGAAGGTCATTCGGGTACTTTAATCGAAATAATTCAAGAACTGCGCAATCTGGTTCTATTTGAATTTTGCATGCTGTATTGTGTGAGCTCTATCTTCTCGTGTGAAGCTCTTTTGGGCACGTGTTCTTCATGGAGTTGCTACCTATTTGTCTTGTCTATAACATGTTCTGATTTCATGATTTTTGAAGATCATAATGATATTTAATTTCCATGTTTTCCGAAAGTGTGCAAGCTGGAATTTGCTAAATCTCAAAAGTGATGATGTATGGATCATTCTAAGTTGTATGGACTCCATGAATTGTATTGTCATGAGTGATTGTATCTTGCTGCATGTATGTTGATGATTGGAAATGCATATATGAATCAAATGATGAAAATGATCTTGTTTGCCATCACATCATTTACCATGTTAAAATTGAGCTATAATTGAAAATGTGAACTAAGATAAGTGAGAAGACCGTCGGAGGCGTGAGCCGTTGATGCCTCGAGAGTGTTGGGATGCCTAGCTAGAAGGGTAAAGGCCGGATGCCTAGTTGTGTCATGATACATGCCCGGAGGTTTGCGACGGATGCCCGATTGTATCATGATGCATGCCCGGAGGGTCCTCGGGAGTTTCAAGATGCCCGGAGCATGGGGAGCCGGAAGCCCAGAGGTTTGTGTCGAGGAATGCCTCGCGATGCTAGTTGGGGTGCGAGATGCCTGGCAGGTATTGTGCTGGATGCCCGGTTGTATTTTGAATACATGCCCGGAGGGTTCTCGTGATGCCAGGATTGAATGCAAGTGATAAATGTGGGATGCAAATATTGGTCCTGGGAAAGAAAAATGTGGTGGCCCAAAATGAAAGAATAAAATTGGGAAATTGAAATTGAATTATGCATGGTATGGCAACATGTATGCATGAGTGCATGGATGTATGTGCACCTATGGCATGATGGTGATGAGTGCATGGATGTATGTGCACCTATGGCATGATGGTACATGTGTGACATGATGGTGGTGAGTGCATGGATGTATGTGCACCTATGGCATGATGGTACATGTGTGATGTGATGGTGATGAGTGCATGGATGTATGTGCACCTATGGCATGATGGTACATGTGTGACATGATGGTGGTGAGTGCATGGATGTATGTGCACCTATGGCATGATGGTAAATGTATGACATAATGGTGAAGGTTATATGAGGATGTATGCACATGTGGTGTGATGACATATGCATGGCTTCAAGGTAAGTTATGCATAGATGCATGAATGACATATGTTATGCTATGATTGTTATGATTGTATTGTGTGATGCATTGAGTGGTTTATTGGGTTCTTTACCTGTTGAGTGGCTGTACTCACCCATTTGGGGACCAACATTTCAGACTAGATAAGATTCCTCTGCTGCCACTACTACTAGTAGATGGATCAAGTGGTTGGATATGACCACGAGAAGGAGGATAGTAGAGGAAGGAACTTTTGGACGCCGACATTGATCGATGGACTTTAAGTGTACGACTATTGGAGGAGATGTCGGTCATCTTTTGAAGTATAGCCGAGTATAGAAGACTATAGCATTTTGATGTACCGATGAATGATGTCCATCTAGTTTAAGTAAATAAAAGTGTACGGCTTTTACCTATAAAAGTTTAGTAGGTGCGCATCAATTTCTGAATGTAGGGAAGGGAGTTGATGGATGTGCTTCCGCCATATGAACTGCGCAAGGGACCGATAATAAAAGATGTAAACCCCCATGGTTGTATGGACTTGCTGCAATTGAAATGGTATCAAAGTGACATGTTATTAGGGAAAGTAAAGAAAAAAAAAAAGTAAGCGAACTGTGGCGATCCTAACTGTCCAGGGGCCATTCGAGGGGTGCCACATGCACGCACAATTCTGCATATCTATCCAATGCAAGGTCCTTTCGTACAGCAATAAAATGAGCCGACTTCGTTAGTCTGTCGACCACAACCCAAATTGAATCATTACCCCTTTGACTCCTCGGTAAGCCCATCACAAAGTCCATTGTGATGTGTTCCCATTTCCACTCAAGAATCTCGAGAGGTTGCAAAAGTCCTCTCTATTTACAGCGTTGTGCCTTCACTTGCTGACACTTCAGACATTTGGCAACATGCTTGGTGATGTCTGCCTTCATACCAGTCCACCAATAATGTTGACGCAAATTCTACTACATCTTCGTACTACCTAGATGAATGTTGTAACTGTTACGATGAGCTTCTGACAAAATCTCCTCCTTAACCGTTGCATCGTCAAGTACACACAATCGTCCTCGAAACCTTAGTGTTCCATTTTTAGAAATCTGAAAGTCAGCCTTTCTTTTTTCGATGTCCTCTTGCAGGATCTTCTGAATTTCTGGGTCTATCAACTAAAGCGTCTTCATTTTGATCTGCACTCCCAATTCAATTCTGAGGGTGGTAATAAGATTTGAAAGGTGGCCACCCCAAATTTGAAAACCGAGTCTCGAGCTCTCTCAAGTAAAATCCACGCCTTAATCATCATCTATGCAACTGAAGACTTCTAACTCAACGCATCTGCAACCTTATTAGCCTTTTCAGGGTGATACAAGATATCACAATTATCGTCCTTCAAAAGTTCCATCCAGTGATGCTGTCTCATATTCAACTCCTTCTAAGAGAATAGGTACTTAAGACTTTGATGATCTGTAAAGATCTGGAATCTTTCTCCACACAAATAATGTCTCCAAATCTTCAAAGACAAAATAATCGATGCAAGTTCTTATTTATGGGCCTACTGTCCTATCAAATTCCCTAGCGTCTCCAATGCCTAAATGAACCCGTCTATTCTAGGATCGCCAAGGGCTGCTACCCCATAATCAGGCGCGGCTAAAACCCTTAATTATGTGTTCCAATTTTATCACAACCTAATGAGCATGGCCTACTCGACATTGGGTGGTCTTCTGGCCTAACCAGGCATCATCTCACCCCATTGAGCACAGCAACATCTACCTCGAGACGACAATCCCGAAGGAGCATCGATCCAGAGTCTATTGCGACTGGCATCCGTTGACCAGGGGCATCCCATATAGGGGCAACGTCCACCCGACTCATATTGGGGACGGGTTCTCATAACCATTCATGCACCCATCCAATCCCGGCCAAGACATCGTACTTTGCACTCAAATGTCCCAATTAAAATAATGTACTTGGTCCATTTTCTTCGTATTAAAAACACATGGTAAAATAATCGTGTGTGAATACACGATCAATCTGAACCAGAAAAATTGATATCCTTCCTTTTAAAATCCCATTGTTTGATATAGTCTTTAAAAAGGTTTTCGATGTCAAAACTCAACACCCGGTAATTTCTAATTAATTACCAAAATTTCTTAATTTTGAAATAAATACTCAAAATCACAATCACCACTCAATTTGCACAAAATAGCACTCAATTGCACAAAATTTCGGTCACTAGCTATCCCAAGTATAATTTTTCGAAAAATATTAAATAATTAAATAAATTACAAAAATAATTAAATAATGCAAATTAAATCCAATAAATGCTAACCTAGACCAGAAATGCTAATCTAACCACTTAAACGGGCCAAGAAAATTAATGCACATATCTAGATAAATAGTACAATCTATTTAGCCCCTAATCAATCTATTCTAACCACCAAACAAGCATAATTAAACAATTAAATCACTAATCCAAACTAACTAACCACCTAATCCATACTTAGTCTAAACTAATTATCTACTAAACGTCATTAACTCCCTCAGCAGAGTTTAGCAAGTAAACTCATCGGTTTAATGGGCCGGTGAGTCCACGGTGACGGCGACGTCAAGGCAGGCAAGAACCAAGCTTGGAGCGACACCAACGAAGGTTGGTACAGGCCTCAAAACGGGCCAAGAAGCTCTCAACTAGGCTGAGAGTTCGGCCTCTATCCAAGGGCCGAAAGAGGCTGGTTGAGGCTTGGCTTCCCGTGAAAAAGGGCCAGGTGGGATGATTGTGTGAGAAGGGGACCAACAGCGAGTCTTTAGACGGTTAGACGGCAACGGTGGAGCTCCGGCGGGGCTTTGATGGTGACCAGGAGCTTTGGGACGTCGGGCTGGCACGCGGGATGGCGGGGACGCGTGGCTTGGGCTTGCGGGCGTGTGGCTGGCACGCGACGGGTTCGGCAACTTCGGGCAGGCGGGCGGTCGACAAGCTGGCTGGCTTGGCTGGCTGTTTCTCTGGTTCTTTGAACTCACAAATGGCACAACAATGGATAAAAGAGGGTTGGAGAAGAAGAAGAAGATAGCTACTAAGGAGGGGGCCACCAAAATATCTCAAATACTCAAGTTTCTTCAATAAGTCTCTCAAATGGTCCAAAAGGTTGCTGCACCCCCTAGCTACGAATTTTGAACATTTGGCCTCCAATTTCATTCAATTCCTCACCAAATTAATCCAATTGATGACCCAAAAATTCAGCCAAGGTGCCCACATCACATTCCACATTTTTCCTTGCCAATTAGTCCAACTTGATTGCCAAAAATGCAACCAAAAACAGCCATCTAATTTTCTCGGTCCAAAAACGCCTAAATTTGATTTCGCCAAAATCTCAGGTGTGCTGAAAAATCTTTGGAGGACGAGTCCGTGTTCCTAAAATAAAGTGTGACATGACAAAACTTTTAATTTATGAAAATCGGGTTCAAATTTGTGGTTAATTTTAATCGGGTGCGATTTTAGCGTAACCTAATCCACTAGGTAGATTTTATGAATTTTTAGTGCAATTGACCCGTGGTCAATTATTTTCGAGCCACATTGTGCATCTTCGACTCATTGGCGACTCTTGGTTGCCGTGAAAATCTCGAGATTTCAAATACGGGCACAAGGTACAAAAATGACAAAAAAATTGGTCTAGTGCCGTTCGACGAGAATTTTGCAATTAGGTGAAATCACCCACACATTAATCACATGCCTCTGTCGAACCAACCTATCTCTAGTCTCTGGTCTATTTTGACAGTGCCATATTAACCCTTGCAGATTAGCACGGTCGAGCAGTTGATTTCTAGTCGAATTCTCAAGTCTATTGCACTTAAAATCCTTCAATGGCTTCACTAGATAAACTAGTTATCCAATGAGTGATTAGCCTAGAGAAAAAGACTATAGGCGCGTCAACGAAAAGCCCAACTCATTCAATCGAAAACAGAATCATAAATTCAAGCTATCACACCGGGGAAGTGCAACTGAACATGTCCATAATTAAATAAGGAAAGCGAACTACTTAGGAACATAAATCATGTGTGAATTCTTCACCCTCCTCGGTCTTGTGATGCGAACCCTCCAAGTCAAATATTCTTCCTTCTAGATATGTCACTAGTCTATTCATGCTGGCATCAAATTCTGCTACCTCAGGAAAATGAGATGGTTCAAAAGTCCTCTTGCCTCTCTTCTTCAGGTCACAATTTTTCACTAAAGATAGAGTATCTATGTCATCACGGCACTTTTGCTTGATGAGATAAGCTACAGTACCAAACAATTCATCGACTTGACTTTAGAGGCATGCAATTCGTTTGTTCATGTCATTGTCAATATCAATGATATGGTTCGGCACCTCATTTTTTATCCGTTACTTTAGCTCTCGATCTTGTACGGATGGATGAGCGGGATCACTCCATAATCACATAATTCGAATGAACGGGAGCAGGTAAGCATGAGGTGTAAATAGAGAGTCAATCCATGATAATGATCTAATCGATTTTTTTTTTCATTCTTTTTTTCATTTATTCATGAAAAGTTCATACAATAAGGGAATTTCCTAAAAAGGAGCTAGAAAAATAAAAATAGACACCCTAGCAAGGACCAAATTTCCTAGATATGAATTGAAAACAAATTATCCAAAGTTTTTTTTGGCTATTTTTCAAACGACTCACTCCATAGCAATTTCCTCATTCCATTTCTAACTAACAAAAGGAATTAAATCAAATATTGAACTAGATTGTCATGGACGGACCAAAAGTATGACAAAATAAATTGCATGGTATAAGGAGAAAAGACTTACTTCAGCAAGAAAAATCGACAGCAACCACATAGACAAGCGCATGAAATGTGGGGTTTGATTTCTATCTAGATGGCTTAACTAAGTGGAACTAGAGGATGATCTGACCGCCGTAGTCTTGCATTCAAAGTGTCAGGTCCTCTTAACTCCAGCTCAATTGAATGGAATGCACTATAGTCATGCAGTCTCGCGGATAAGGACAAACATAGACAACACCATGAAGAAATTTCAGGGAAGAGAAGGTTAACCTCTACATAGCAATCTCGCTTTCAAGGAAGTGTCCTTCTCAACACCATTCTGAAATCTTGTCGTGGCCTAGGTTCGGCAGCATAGTTGTATGTGCAATAGTGTAGTGCAAAGGCAATAAAACATGCATAATAATGAAAACAACACTTCTAATTTGGGAATATAAATCATTCATTCCAACACCTCCGTACAAGACAAGGATTAGCAAAGACTACTTTCCCTTATACCTCACATTTGTAAGAACACTTAATACTTGATATTAGGTATGTACCTGGTATCCTTACTGCCAAACAAAAACATTTTTGAAAAGAAATAAAAATTGGTCTAAGTCCACTAAGAGTTTTAACTCAAGTCCCTAGTGAAGTCGCTAAGTTGTCGCCACCTAACCTCGGGTGCACCACCTAAGGTTTGGCTAATGAACTACTAAGTCTAAAGTTAGCTCAGGCTCTCCCAAGCCCATATCAATTCGCGATTTAGGTTTAAGTTTTATATAAATTTTATCTAGGAGTTGCTATTAATTAGTTTATGGTAGGTCGATTAGACACCTAAGTAAAATAGTAAGAGAATTATTTTGCTCTTACAAACCAGAGACTTTGGGTATGGGGACTTGATTACATTAGATTTCTCTAATGTCCTTTCAATACCATTCTTTTTTTATTTTCAAGAAAAATATCTTTGCAGGCATTTTGGATTGATTTTAATTTACTTTTCTAACATATAAAGTAACCATGCAGGTGCGCAACCATTATTGAACAATCGATTAATCAAATAAATTGAACCAAAAGGATTAAACGCACCAATGCCAGAAATTATTTTTTCGGATTTTTATCTTATTCAATGAAACCTAATTTATGTGCAATGCAATGCAATGATGTATAAAAATGTATCTATACTGACACAACATGCAACATGAAATGTAATGGGCAAACTATATGTCATGCGATGTTATTCACGTGACCTAAGCTAATGATGGGCAAATATTAATACAACTATCCTAATATGTCACACCTTTAAATGATCCTAAACATGTAATAACTAAATGATGTGCAAAGGATGATCTAATTTTACATGACACATGCATGATATTTTTTGTGCTTTTTTTTTAATTTGAAATTAAAATTACCTAATAATTATACATGCAATTTTAATTAAATAAAATGAAATGTAACGTCCTAAAGCAATTTTTTGGCGCTTTTATTTATTAAAACTAGCAATTCTATCTAAAATTTCAAAACCATTCAAGACATCGATCAAGAGAAAAATAATCCGTCATCTCGCGTCTTAGATTAATGGATATCGTAACCTTGATAAGGTACTTGCGCAGAATCAAACATAATCAAAAAAATGATCCATTGTCTCATGGTCAAATTAAAGATTCTCACAATCTCATACAATGCAATTGTCCAATAATAAGTTGAAATAATTAAAAAAAAAATGATCTGATATCTTTACAGATCAAATTAGTAATTAAATCAACTTTATCAATAAGACCTAATTGGATATACTTAATATCACATATCAAATAACAATCAATCAGAATTAAAGAACAAAAAATTCCATTTGAATTGGATAAAAATTGTTACCCAATCTGAACACGCGTAATCTAGATCGGGATCGGACTGGATCACGGCTTGTGGATGATGCTCAAGGGAAAAGCAATAGCGGCATGCAACAAGCTTGAACAGCTACAAAAATTGTCGCAGGAGACTCCAGTGGTGCTGGATAACTACTGGCTTCGAATGTGGACCAGAGTCCACTGGACTATGGCAAAATCGTTTGAAAGCCTATAAGAATAGGTGAAAGGAAACTGGTCTAGACTAATGGAGATGGCTTGGTAATAGGGGTGAGCAACCGAACCAGGTTTACCCAGAACCTAGACCGAACCACCCAAAAAACCGGTCCGAGAACCGGTTCCTGGTAGAACTGATCCGGGAACTGGTTCCATTTTTTGGGAACCGGTTAGAAACGGTCCACTTCCTGATTCCGAGTGAAGACCCACCCGAGAACCGGACTAGTTTTGGACCCAGTTTTGAGATATTACTAAAAAGATAAAACCCTAAGCATTCTGCCGCCCCTTAGTCTCTCTCTTTCATGTGATTGCAATCTTGCGGCCGCCCCCACCCCTCTATTGCCCCCCTCTCTCTCAATCGCAGTAGTATTTCTCTCTCAATCTCTCTTCAAGGTCGTGCAATCTCGATCTTGCAACAATGGTTGCTAGGCAACCCTGGTCAAAGGGAAGGAGCAGAGCGAAGAGAATTTCACGAGCATGGGAGGAATCAGAGGGAGAAAGGAGAGAAACTGCTGACTTTCACGACTACTGCGCCCTCACTAGTCACCACCATCATCACCAGTTGGTTTGCCACTCGTTGGCGCCCTGTAGGAACGCAACTCACTGTCGCCTCTCATCCACTTGTCACCTCTTGTTGGTGGGTTTGTGACTCCACTCTAGTCTGAGTGTTATTATCACTTCTCTACATTTATTGTGCCACTTGCGTGTTAACAACAATCCGAACTCACTAAAATGAAAAAACTCATGACCAGTTTATAATTTGTTAACGTATGGATCCTTTGATGGTCAAGAGAGTGCTCCTTTGGAAGTTTTGATTAAGGGATCTTCCCAAAGTCAAGAACCCAAAATAGGAAACAAAGAGGATGTCTCAACTAAAGTGTCTTTTGAGTTCACGTCACACGTTGATGTTGGTTTGGGATATAAGTGACAAAAAAAGAACGGGATTAGAACGCTTCAAGTGCCAAAAGTTGGCACAAAGGGACACTTAAGTGCCAAAAGTTACGAAAGTGACACTTAAGTGCCACTTTGTAAGAAAAGTGGGACACTTGAGTGCCACCTCCGGCTAAGGCAGCCGAAAATCATACGTGGTAATTAAATATAATTTTCTCTCATCGAGGTGGCTCGTCGGAGAGCTGAGTCAGCTCTAATTCACCCAAAACGACGTCGTCTCCTCAGGTTGGCCAAAATAGAGCCCTTAAATTAGCCAAAATGACATCGTTTCCCCCATTGCCCCAGATCTAAAACCCTAAATCAGGCAAATTTCCATTGAAGAGTTAGAGCCCTAATCCCGAACCCTAACTCGATTTGCCCCAAATTCTACGGTAGGATATTAGGAATGGAGAGCAGGACTTTCAGCAGGGGCTTAAATTTCTCTCGCCAAAGCGAAGGAGAAGGCGAGCGTTTCTATTTTTGTGGGTTACCAAGTCCAAGAAGAACATCGTGGACTCGAAGGAATCCTGGGAGAAGATTCTATGAATGTGCCCGATACAGAGAAGGGTCGAAGTGCAAATATTTCAAATGAGTTTATGCGAAATTCTCTCACTAAGCCACAGAGGTGATATTGGACTTACTTGATGGATGTCATCAACCTCCATCTACACTTGTGAACGACTTGGACGAGGTTGACTCAATGCAAGCTCAAGCATCTTTTGCTAACCATTTGAAGAATGAAGTTTCAAAGATGAATATATAACGGAAGTGTTACTGAGCGTTTATTGTGTTGCTGTTTTTTTGTCTATCCTACTTTATGATGAAATGTAAAGTATTGGAAGATGAGAAGAAGTTTCTCCGACTGCCATAGTTGTAAATGAGGTCAAGGTTAAGGAATGAATGAATGAATGAATGAATGAATGAGATGCCGTTTGAATGAATGTATATTGGGTGGATGTGTTGTGGTGACTTCTTTCCTTCAACTGAATGTAAACTAGTAGCAATGAATCGAATGGAGTTGGCATAAGTTGAACATTCGTATATATAAACCAATAGCTTCTCTAGTTTGCTGCAAATCACCATTTACGTAGGACAAACATGAGTGATTACTCGAGTGCTATAAGTTGTATATAGTGATCAGTTAAGTGCCAGTTGTGATTAAAAAAAAGTCATTTAAGTGTCAAGTTAGTATCAAAAGTTATTACTTAAGTGCCATTTGTGATTAAAAGTGAACACTTAAGTACCGGGTTTTTTAGAATGTGATCAGTTAAGTGTCAATTTTGTTTGTACGTTTCATCTATAACCTGCACTAGCCATCAGCTACTATCAGCCACCACAACCGCCCACCACTGGCCACTATCGGCCTCCAGCCATCACCACCAGCCACATCAAGCATCCCAAGCATCCACTTGAGCCACCACTATGCTGCTGGTATTCTGCAGCGCAGAAGTTCCTAGTGCCTTACACCAGCTTGCACCAACATTACCTGGTGCAAGATGTGCGTATTGCACACTTACATCTTACACCAAGTGCAGCACAAATCCCCAACCCCCAACCCCTCAACCCCTATAATAGACCCACCGGCCTATCAGTAGGCATCAGCACCAACATCTCAGCTACCACACCAACACGTAGCCACCACCATAGACCCACCATTAGCAGCCACTATTAGTGGTGGGTCGTGGGTCTGTTGCAAAAGGGGTTCATGCAAACTATACTAGCTGCAACAAAAGGCCCCAACCCAATCCACATAGTGGACCCACCACCATTAGGCTCCACCAACTGCCACCACTAGCCACACAAGCACCCCAGTCACCACCACAGATCCACCACCGAAGCGAAAAGCAGTAAGTAAAAGTAAAAGCAAAATACAAAAAATGAAAAAGGCACCAAAGATGACAAGCAACAAGATCGTTTCATTGATATTGAAATGAAGTCTCACAAAGTCGACTACAAACTATTTAAAAGAAAACATCCACAGTAAAACAATTGACTCCTCAGCCCCACAAACCATATCCCATCTCATTTCATTAATCAATATGCACAATGCTTCTTGTTCGTGCTCCTTTCACTTGATTCATAATCCTTGTGCTTTTTCTAACTAGACATGAGGTTTCTTCTTCAACTGTCTCGGGATGCGTTGATTCTGATGGAGGTGTAATTGTCCTAGGCTGAACCGACGAGAAAGAGCTGGAGCTGCAAACGTCGTAGGCTGAACCGATTCGATGGACCAGAATCGTCGTAGGCTGAACCGATTCGAGATGGACCATGAATCGGGTTCTTCTTACTCTTCTTTCTTGTTGGCGTAGCCAATGTCTTCTTCTTCTTTGTTGGCGCAGCCATTGATTCTTGAGTTAGGCCTTGAGAGATAAGAACCACTGAACTTCTCCCAGGTTTCAAAAAGAAAACTCAATTATTAACAAAAGTTTGTACCATAAATTAAATTAAATATATCCTAGTAAGCTTATAAAACTTACATTAAGAATAACTATTCAAGAACGCTCATCTGTATAAAGCCCATAACCATACTATTTTAGCCTCTTTCCAAGAGCTCCTCTTGTTCGAAGGGGAACATCAGTTTTAGGTACTTGTGATTGGTTAGCCCTTCTTCTCACATGTGATTTCTTGGGCTCTTGTTGTGGCTATTCAGCTACAGCAGGGGCTTCTTCTAGGCATTCGAACGCTAGACATCTTATAGATGACCTTCTTGTAGGTGGCTCATGATTTGGCTTTCTTTTGGTTGTTTTTCTATTTAGCCTTTCAGCTTCAATGACACATTCTATTGGCTTTTATGGTGGCCCTTGTGACGACCCTTCTAGTGGTCTTTGTGGTGACCTTGGTGATGGATCTTGTGGTGACCCTTCAGTTGGGCCCTCTGTTGACAGCTGAGCTCTAGCTTGCCTTCTTCGAACTTGAGAAAAAGACAAAGGACATCATAAATATAACATCAGGCCATTGTAAAGGAAAACTAAACACAAATTATTTAAGCTACCGGGTTTTTTTTCTCTGTTTCTGCTAAAGAACGGTTGACTTAACTGGACCTCCAGTTGCTTCGGCCAATCCTTGAGCTGGCTGTCTACCTGGCCTTGTTTGAACAGACCCTTCAATTTCAGGTATAGCAGGGGCTTCGACCAATTCTTCACGTGTCATTCTCCTGACCTGACAAAGACAAAAACATTATGTCAATTACCTGTACATATCTATTTATACAAACCATAAAACAACATAAACACAATTATCATGACTTACTGGGTTTATTGTTGTCGATTGAAGAACAGACGACTCACTTCGCATTTCTGTTTGTCTTTCTCCAATTGTCCCTTCACTAGGCCCTTTGGCTGGTCTCAACTGTTCCCGCTGCTTCCTTAATTGACAGCCTTTAGTATTATGCCCTGCTACGTGGGAAAAAGAGCACTTCATCTTTACACCTGTCCTACTCATCCTATGCTGACTTGAGACCTCTCCCTCCGTCATTCTTCGTTTTCGCTTTGGTCTTCCCATTCTCTTCTTTAGTGGCAAAGGTTGAGGTGCTTCGTGAACTGTTGGCTCCCAGAACTTGGCACCTTTGATTGGCTGCAACATGCATTGGTACGAAGCAAGATATCTCGGTTTCCTGTACCAATCATCAAGGTAGTCTTCTATGTTCTGGCCCTTCAATTGAATGGCACATATGGCATGTGTACAAGGAATTCCACGTACTTGACATGCTCTACATGAACACTTCCTCGTACCTAAATGGACAACATACTTATCAGAGCCCTTCATTATCTCATATCCTTCATCCCCATTCCAAATGGGATGACAATACCTACTCGCAGCCAAGTTCTCATCCAATTTTTTAGCAATCCTAGGATCACATTGCCTAGTCCAATTTGCAACCTCATCCCTTTGTTTGTGCAGCCGAGTCATAACCATAACCCTTATGTCTTCAAGCATCGAGATAATTGGTTTGCATCTGGCATCTATTATCCTCCCATTAAATGCTTCGTAGATGTTATTTATGTTATCGCACTTGAATTCCTCACTGAGAACGCCCTACACCAATACTTCGGTTCTATTTGGAATAGTGCATCATAACCTTCCCTTGTCAATTGAAGCAGTTCTTCTTTGGTCAACCTAAAGTTAGCCATATCCGTGCTCTTTGCTAGCTGCCAAAATTTGAACTGCAGCTTCTCCCCTTTATAGTTCTTTGCCCAATTGAAGCATATATGTGCCGCACACACATTCGATGCTTGGCATAAGGCAACAACTCAACTATTGCTAGAACCAGTCCCTGCAATAATTCAAAAAAAGAAAAGAAATATAAGCAAACGACATGTTGATATCAACAAGCAAACAATTGACCAAATCTTTCAAAGAGTACCTTCTGCTGGTCACTCATGAACGCCCACCTTGCAACATTTGTTATCTCCAAATCAGCCATCAATTTTTTTAGGAACTAGGACCAATTGTCCTTGTTCTCTACCTTCACAACAGCCCAAGCCAGTGGAAACATCACCATTGTCGGCCGAGCATACCCTCCTTGGCCAAACACCGAACAAACAACGACGGTGATGGGAACGTAATGAACGACCACACGGCCCATAGGGACATCACAATAGAGCACAACGCGCCCAAACAACTTGATTTCATCTAAAGATGAAGCCATGGAGACTAGATCTCGTTTTGGCATTCTATCGAACAAGTGCAATACGTCAGAGGAATGAGAGATTCCGGCTCGGATAAGACTTAAATCCAGACCAAAACTCTTGACAAATGAACTAGGACACACGGAAAATCAAAGGGGAACCGGCGGGGTCAAAACTTGTGTGAGCCAGATGATCGCAAGATCCAACCTGGCGTGCACAAAACAAGGTTTGAAAAAGAGAAATAAAGGGGCTTACCGGTTTGGCTTGAGGACGTTGACGGGAGGAGATCGTCGAATGGAGTTCACGTGTGGCCAAGGCCTTCTCTCTCTCTCTCTCTCTCTCTCTCTCTCTCTCTCTCTCTCTCTCTCTCTCTCTCTCTCTCTCTCTCTCTCTCTCTTGAACATCTTTTTCACTCGGATCTATCTCGATCTCACCTTCCAGCCCCTTCTCGTCGCTCCCGAACGGCCGCGTCCTTAGGCAGCTCCCCCCGTCGATCCGGTCCCCGTGCTTGAAGTGTGCTGGCGAGAGTGTCCTCAGGAATGTGGAGCCACCACCGTTGCTGTTGCGTCCACTGAAGGCGCCAAAGGGAGTAGCAGCGCTCGGAACCTAGTAGGAGCCAGAGCAAGGCTGGGGTTGTGGATATGGTCGGCGTAGTGTGGTGGAGTGTGGCTGAGTCGCGAGGTCAGGCTCTCTTGTTCTTGGTCCTCTAAACTCTCTACTCTCCGATCTCCCCTCCTACTAGCTCTCCATCCTCCCTCTTTCTCTGTCTCCCCCTCTCATGTTCTTTTCTTTTGTTTTTATTCTCTTCGCAGCCCGGCTTTCATTGTGCCAGCTGCCCTTGCCGGCCTGATCCGCGACCACCAACTCCAGCCGATCGTCCCCTGATTCGACTGTTCCCTCTGCTCCTCTCTGCTGTTCCTACTTTTCTTCCTTTCTTGCAGGCGCGCGCAAAGGACAGTAAGAGGGGGATGACCAACTCGTGCGCGGGCTGGGCTAAAGGCGAAAAAGGGCTGGGTCAGGCCTAATGCGAGGGAAAGAGAAAAGGAAAGAGAGGAAGGGGCTAGCCCAAGGCTTGTCTCGAACCCGGCCTCGACTCCCTTTTTTTTTTTTTTTTTTTTAATTTTGAATTTTTGAATTTTAATTTTTTTGTAATTTTTTTGATAAATTTTAAAACTAGTGATGCAAATGCTCCTAATGTCTATATGTGATGCAATTTTAACGAAATTTTTTTGTAAAGGGGTTAGAAATTTATCCCTAATTTTCCAATGCAATTAATAAACACTTAAATAAATAGCCAAAATTTAGGTATCAACAGCTGCCCCTCTTTGGAAGGGAGCTCGAAGAGATTCCTTTCAAAGACGAGAGACACCTAAATTTGTTCATGGATGATGACAATTAGGGGCTGCCAATGAGAAAATGAGATGAAGGAATGACCTTACTTTGTAAGAAAATAGCCTTCGACTGAGATGAGAAAGTCTTATTATGTGGTAATTAGTTTCGACTGGAAGGGAGGTCTCACCGCGTGAAAATGGGTTTCAACTAGAAAAAGGGTCTCACCGTGTAAAAATGGGTTTCGACTGGATGGATAGTCTCATTGTGTAAAAACGGGTTTCCACTGGGTATGATAGTCTCACAGTGTATAAATGGATTTTGACTGGGGGAAATGTCTTACCGTGTACAAATGGGTTTCAACCGAATGTGATAGTCTCACCGTGTAAAAACGGCTTTTGACTATGTATGATAGTCTCACCGTGTACAAACGAGTTTCGACTGGGAGAAAGGTTTCACTGTGTACAAACGGGTTTCGACCGGATGTGATAGTCTCACCGTGTAAAAACGAGTTTCGACGGGATGTCATAGTCTCCCCATGTAAAATCGGGTTTCGACTGAGTATGATAGTCTCACCGTGTACAAATGAGTTTCGACTAGGAGAAATGTCTCACCATATACAAATGGGTTTCGATTGGATGTGATAGTCTCACTGTGTACAAATGGGTTTCGACTGGATGTGATAGTCTCATTGTGTAAAAACGGGTTTCGACTGGGTTTGATAGTTTCACCGTGTACAAACGGGATTCAACTGGGAGAAAGGTCTCACTGTGTACAAACGGGTTTCAACTGGATGTGGACAAGCGTGGTTTATAGATGAACCCACCAATCTTGTGGTTTAAGGATGACCCATGAACCGTGTGGTTTAGGAAAAGCCACCAATCCCATGGTTTAAGAATAAACCCACCAACCTTGGAAATTGCATGGTTTAAGGCTGACCATGAACCTTTGGAAATAGCATGGTTTAAGGATAACCATAAACCTTTGGAGATGGCATGGTTTGAGGTTGATCATGAACCTTGAAAGTGCATGGTTTAAGGCTAACCCATGAACATTTTAGAATTGCGAGGTTTAAGGATGACCAAGAACCTCTTAAAATCACAAGATTAAGGCTAACTCATGAACCCTTTGGAATTGCATGGTTTAAGGATAACCAATAGCCTTTTGAAAATGCATGGTTTAAGGCTAACCCATGAACCCTTTGGAATTGTGAGGTTTAATGATCACCAAGGACCTCTTGAAAATGCATGGTTTAAGGCTAACTTATGAACCCTTTGAAATTGTGTGGTTTAACTAGAGAAACCTATCATTCGAGGATATTCTGAAATAGGTACTGCACATCAAATAGAATTTATTATAACAAGTATTCTAGTAGCGAAAGTATACTAGATAAGATCAATTTCAGCACGTCATCAGACACAATATCAAAAGTGTAATGGTAATGAGAAGGCAATGATTGCATAAACAAATTAAACTAATTCCGACCACTTGACAAACTTGCAAAAATGTCATCACGCTCGAATGATATCATTAATCATAAAATTCTCTTGGGAGAAAAGTCCTTGTTGAAATGACCTTGACTCCTGAGAAAGGTCTATTAAATATGCCGAGCAAGGACACGTAGTTAGAAAGGGCTTCTCGCATATTCTCAAGAAATGGCTATTTGATCCCATCTATTCATGTGTGAAATAAACCGATCACTCAATCTCACTTTTCCAGTGTGTAAGGCTTTGAATCATTTGCAAAAAGTACACATTGATCAATCTAAAAGGTCTTTTAGAAGGATTGTAGTGCAGTTTTGGTCATAGTTTTAGTAATGGATAAGCATCATTGGCTATGAAATGAATTAATCACCGATCAACCTCTTCGCCAGGTTTACAAGTGAAGAAACCTTAAGATGAGATAAAAGAACTTTGCTCTCACATCTTTGAGCAGCATCTCTTTTGAGAAGTCCTTATTTCCACTTTGAATCATCCCAATATGAAGAGATTTTCGAAATGGGTTGTAATGTTGATTTGGGGAATGGTTCAAAAGGCTTAGAACTTTTTGTCGATGGGGGATTGAGAGTTGGTGATTATCATGGCACCATTACCATATCCTCATTTTTTTTTAAAAAAAAAAAACACTTGACTTTTAAAATTTAAATTGTCTCAAAAGTCCTTTGACTAATCATCTTAACACAATGGCTCTTGCATTTGCAATGGTTTTCTCTTCAATGCAGACATTTTTTTTGCCATTTTTGCTTTCACAGAGATATTCCTCTAGATGCATTTTTTTTCTTCTACTCTCTCTCCTTTTCTTTTTTTTTTGGGGGCATTGGCATTACTTTTACCAAGCACACTACTTTTTCATGCCCCTTAATTTTCACTTGACTTTTGCTCTTTTGAACTTTTTGAGCTCTTAGGACTTTCAAGATGCTTTTCATATTCTCATGGAAACACCAACTGCATTGGTAAATCATGTGCCCTGCCCCCAATGTGGGGGAAAATCACCACTCGGGTTTTAGAAATGAATAGTTAAGCTCAATATAGTTTAAGCAATGGGTATATGTGTTTGGGGGGAGAAATGAATGCTCTTCTTCACATCGGGATGCTTCAAGTTTCCATAAGAATTCATTTGAAGTTACCACAAAATATTTATGCAAGTGAGAGCAAAGAAACCTTTCTCATCTTTCCTCTCCAAATAATGTCAACCCAAACCTCCATAATTGCCCCATTGTGGGGTGGTTCTTGACAGGGATATTTTGTAAAAAATTCTTCACATTAAAAGGCTCAAATGTGCTAACTATTGTCACCCGTAGTGTGTATGATAGAGGAAAGAAATGCTTCTTATCATCTTGATCTATGTACTGCTTGCGAATGAATTCATTGACCTTAAAGGAAGAATCTTCGGATGTGGAACTGTGAAGATTGGAAGTCTCACAATCAACAACATCTCCTTGGTTGAAGGCTTGAACTATGATCTGCTCAACATAAGTCAACAATGCAATACTGGATTCAAAATCAACTTCCAAGAAGGCATTTGCTTAGGAACTAGTAAAGATTTGTCTCAATATTTTACTGGATGAAGACATGGAAACATATACCTACTGGATATAAAACCAGAAAGCTCTCAGTGTTTAATTTCTATTCAAGATGAAGAAAATCTTTGGCATTGAAAGCTTGGTCATGTCAATATGAAGCAGATAGCCAAAATTTCCTCAAAGAAACTTGTTCGTGGACTACCCAACTTGAATTATCAAAAGTCTGAATTATGCACACCATGTGTTTTAGGAAAACAAGTTATAAGCTCTTTTAAACCTATAAATCAAGTTTCTACTAATCGAGTTTTGCAGCTTTTGCATATGGATCTTTTTGAACCAAACATAACTCAAAGTATTGGTGGAAAGAAATATTGCTTAGTAATCATGGATGATAACTCTTGCTTTACATGTGTATTCTTCTTGGCAAGTAAGTCTAAAACATTTTCTCACTTTAAAATTCACTAAGAAAATTCAGAATGAGAAAGGATATGCTATTACAAGCATATGAACAGACCATAGAGGTGAGTTTGAAAATCAAGACTTTGCAAATTTTTGTGATGAATTTGGTTTACAGCATGTTTTCTTGTCACCATATACTCCAGTGCAAAATGGGGTTGTGGAAGGAAAGAATAAATCTCTGTAGGAAATGGCAAGAACACTCTTGATTGAGAGTAGTATATCCTCTCGATTTTGGGCTGAAGCAGTTTCTATAGCTTGTTATATTATTAATAGAGTATATTTTATGCCTATTCTCGGGAAAACTCATTATGAAGTGTTCAAAGGAAAGAAGCCAAATGTTTCTTATTTTCATGTGTTTGGCTGTAAATGTTTTGTTTTAAAAAATGCAAATGATCGAATTGGTAAGTTTGAAGAAGAGTCAGACAAATGAATTTTTCTCGGCTACTCAACATCAAGCAAAGCTTATAGAGTATTCAACAAAAAGACCCGGTCTGTGGAAAAATCTATGAATGTCAAGTTTCAAGACTCTACACAAAATCAAATGGTGGAGACTCAACTTGAAGAGACTGAACCTGCTCGAGACATTATAAAGTCTACTTCTCCCGCAGAAGTTCAGAGTTAACTGAAGTAGAGAATGAGCAGACTCATAAACCAATCGGCAATTGGAAGCACAAGTCTAGTCACCCCAAGGAACTCATCATTGGCAACATTGATGAAGGAATTCATACCAGATCCAAAAGGCGAGAAGAGTCTAGTGTTTTGGCACTTATTTTTGAAGTTGAACCCAAAAGTATAGAAGATGTGACATCCAGATTTTCGGGTTCTAATTTCGACTAGATAAATAGGACCGTTTTTGTTCAGTTGAAGTTAGGGATTGTGAATTCGGGATACAAGTGGCTATACTGATAAGAAAAAGTACCAATTTGATCAATGAAATATTGAATGAAATTATGGGGGGTCAAATTGATTTGATTCAAGTGGGATTAAGGTTCAACTTGGGAAGAAAACTTAGCAAAATTCGTATGCCACCTCTACCCCCACATTTTGGCCTACCTAAATGCTTCTAGAAGGGGTATAATTGTCAAGAAATGGTGAGTGGAAGATGACATCATATTAGGTCATGGTGGGCCAAGTTGAGATGACCTAAGAGATAGAGTGTGAGAGGAAGAGGGGAAATTGATTTCTTCTTCCCCCTCTCTCTCCTTCGATGACCGAATCCCCCCCCATCTTCCTCTTCGGCTGCTCGACACCATGGAAGCCGAAGACCGAGCTTCCATCACAGCCTCTCGCCGCCGTCGTCGCACGCCCACAAGCCACCAGAGCTGCCCGCGCGCACCCAAGCTCATCGCCGAGCTGCCGTCTGCGCGCCTCCACCCCTCTCCTCCCTCTGGTTCGAACAGAATCGAATAGTAGAAGCAGAAGCAGAAGCAGCGTCCAGCGTCGCCAGAAGCAGCCGTGACCAGCTGCTTGGACGCTGTAGCACCAAAGCTGCTGCGCCGCCGCCCGCGCAACGCCGCGCGCTCTGCGGCCTCACGCTCGCACCTGCCGTCCTCGCTGTGTGACCCAGCCCCTGTTCCGCCTCTGTTTAGCTTCATTTTGGCCATCACAGGCCATGGTTCGGCCACCTTCGGCCATCGTGCACCGCCACCTCGACCTGTCGGAGTCCCCTCGCCCTCCATTGGCCCTGTCCAGCTCGAATCGGCCCCTAATTCAGCCCCAAACAGCAGCAAACAGAGAAGAAGAAAATGGGTATGGCAACCCCTTCGTGGGCCGTTTTGGCCACCTTCCTGAGCCCGGATGCTTGGCCCACTTTGAGGAAAGTCGATCCTCGCGTCGAGCCCATCGTTTTGAGTGAGTTTTACTCACTAATGCCTTCTTAATGTGCTAATTATACTTAAAGGTTGATTAGTGTTAATTAAATGTAATTAGGTTGTTAGATTAGAATTGATTAGAGATTTTTAGTTAATTGCTTTGCATATTACTTGTGTAATTAGTGTAATTAGATAGAGAATTGCCTATAGTATTTATTGGAAGCTTCTTGGGATTTTTCCTGTCTCTTATCGGGTGTTAATTAAGCAAATTAGGCCTAGGTGGAACTTTTAGGAATTAAATATTAATTTTTGAAATTATTTATTTAATTATTTATTTCCCGAAAATTCAACCGAGATGGCCAGTGACCGGCATTTTATGCTAATGATCATGGCGCAGTCCGTTTATTTAATTGAGCTTTATATTGTGCTAAATTGAATTTATTGTATTTATTTATTTAACTTTCGAATTTAATTATTTAATTATTTATTTTCCGGAAATTCAACCGGGATGGCTAATGATCGGAATTTCGTGCTGATTGTCGTGGAGTGGTCCGTTTATTTAATTGAGCTTTAATTCGTGTCGAATTGATTTAATGGTGCATTTTTAAGTTATGTTCTTAAATAATGCGATTTTTAGTTATGTGATTGAGGATTGGTCGAGTATCGGTTGTCAGTATCGAAAGTGCGTTGGTAAATCACATGGAGAATGCCCGTGACCTGGTGAATTGGAGTGTAACCTAGGAAGGACACGTGGCTCGATGATTGGATATGTCACCTTGGTGAAAAGGTAGCCTTAGAGAATGCACGTGACTCGGAGACTCGATATGTCTTCCTGGAGAATGCACGTGGCTCGGTGATAGAGTATGGCATCGTAAAGAGGGTCGGGTGGGACCGTAAAGCCCATAAATCTTGAAAGGGTCGGGTGGGACAGTAAAGCCACTAAATCTTGGAAAGGTTGGGTGGGACCGTAAAGCCACTGAATCTTGGAAAAAGGTCGGGTGGGACCATAAAGCCACTAAATCTTGGAAAGGTCGGGTGGGACCGTAAAGCCACTGAATCTTGGAAAAAGGTCGGGTGGGACCATAAAGCCACTAAATCTAAGAAAGTTACTTGGTGGGACCGTGATTTATATTCGGTAATTGAGTTGGAATACTTGAAATGACCGTGAGTGGTCTTGTTAGTATGTAATCGATTAGGTCGATTGATTGTTTTCTTGATTTGATGTTGTGGATTGAATGATTGAATAGAGATGACCGTGAGTGGTCTTCTTGGTGTGTAATCGACTAGGTCGATTAGATCGATGCTTCGATCTATGATATGATTGCTTGGGTGCCTATTTGATTTGTGCTAATATGCAGGTGGAATCTGAGGCTAAGGTAAGCCCTCTGACTCATGTTGTGTATAGGCAACCCTAAAGTGTATTAGTTTTCTAATCAGGTCTTAGTGTGGTAGAACTTGCTAAGACATCGTCTCATCCCGGTTTGGGGAAAATATTTCGGGACCTTGATGAAGAACCTGAGGAGAAAGAACTCGAAGAGGAGTAGTTGAAGGAGAACCCCGAGGATGATCCAGAGTAGGATCCTGATGACTTTTGCTATAGAATCAATTTGAGTAGAAACCAATCATTTTAGTATGGCTTGTATATGAACATAAGGGTGTTGGTTTTTAGGTTCAATTTCCTAGTCCTACTTGTATATCCCATTGCTTTATTGTCTGGGGATTTTATAACTACTTCCGCATGTGCTATTAAAAATGAAAAGGGTCGGCGATATATAATCTTGGGATATCGCAATTTTAAAATCGCCCAAGCTCGAAGGATGGTCACGTTACCGAGAGTCGGGGCATGACAGAAGAAGCCTTGGCTGATGAAAGCTGGATTAAAGCAATGCAAGAAGAACTCAGACAATTCAGCATCAATGATATTTGGAAACTAATCTCCAAACCAAAAGGTAAGTCTATTATAGGAACTAAGTGTGTTTTCAGGAACAAAGTGGATGGGAAAGGAAAAGTGATCAGGAACAAAGCAAGACTCGTGGCTAAAGGATATACACAAGAAGAAGGGATAGACTGTGACGAGACCTATACACCAGTAGCAAGGTTAGAAGCAATTAGATTACTACTTGTTTTTGCTTGCTATAAAAATTTTAGGCTATTCCAAATGGATGTAAAAAGCGCATTCCTAAATGGATTTATTCAATAAGAAGTCTATATGGAACAACCGCCTAGTTTCGAAGATCCAAGAAAGCCAAACTTAGTTTACAAATGGAAAAAGGCACTATATGGACTGAAGCAAGCACCTCGAGCCTGGTATGAAAAGTTAAGTAATTTCTTAACTCAAAATGGATTTGTTAAAGGAAAAGTAGATACTACATTATTTATTAAAAGAGAAGGTAAAGATTTTATACTCGTTCAAATTTATGTTGATGATATTATCTTTAGATCACCTAATGAAAGTCTATGCAAGAAGTTTTCTAGATGCATGCAGGATGAACTCGAAATGAGTATGATGGGTGAACTAAATTTCTTTCTAGGATTACAAGTAAAATAATCAAAGGAAGGGATTTTCATTCACCAAGAGAAGTATGCGAAAGATCTCATCAAGAAGTTTCAATTGGAAAATTGCAAAAAGACAGAGACACCTATGTCAAGTTCTTCAAAGCTGGATAAAGATGAAGAAGGAAAGAATGTGGACCAGAAGCTATACAAAAGTATTATTGGATCACTTCTTTACCTTACTGCATCTAGACCTGACATTTTGTTTAGTGTTTGTATCTATGCTAGATTCCAATCAAATCCCAAAGAATCTCATCTCAGTGCAGGAAAGCGAATCATCAAATATGTTGCAACTACTCCAAAGCTAGGACTATGTTATCCAAAAAAAGGAGACTTTACTCTCCTTGGATATTTAGATGCAGATCTTGCAGGATGCAAAGTGGATAGAAAAAGTGCTTTTGGTACATGTCAACTGCTTGGCAACAAGCTAGTATCATGGTTTTCAAGAAAACAGAGTATCGTAGCTCTTTCAATAGCTGAAGCGGAATATGTAGCAACTTGGAAGTTCCTGTTCTCAAATCTTATGGATGAGGCAATAGCTAAGAGACTTTGGAATTGAAGAATCATGCACTGAAATCAAATGCGACAACACAAGTGCCATCAATCTCACAAAGAATCCAATTCTTCATTCAAGGGCAAAGCATATAGAAATACGTAATCATTTTATTAGAGATCATGTTCAGAATGGAGAAGTTCTGATTCAGTACATTGACTCTAAAAATCAACTGGCGAATATATTTACAAAACCACTAGAGAAAAGCTTATTTGAGTATATTCGTGCAAGACTGAACATTATATCTTTTGCTAGGTAAAGTCTAAAGATGTTTAGACTCAAAATTTCCAGATGTTACGATTGTAAGTGAATTTCTTCTAATTGAATGTGAAGTTATTCTTGGATAAATTTTTTGAAAAGGAACGTTATCCTTTTTAATTGCTTTTTGCCTATTTCGTTTTTGGAAATTATCCTTATTGACGATTTTCAAAAAGACAGTTATCATTTTTTTAAAAAGCAGTTTATCATTTTTTTTAAAAAGGCAGTTTTTACTTTTCCTTATGATGTTTCGTATACCTGCTTTATATACTATCGAAACTCTTCTTCTTCATTTATGCCTTTCTTGAAACCCTAGAATACTGTGATCTTACTCTCTCGCATTTTTGCTTGAGTTTAATCCAAAAAGTTTTCACCTTTTCAACGAACGAGTTCGAGAAATTCCCCTCGATTGCTACAATGTCTTACCAAAGAAAGTCTTCGAGAATTGGAAGCCGGGGACCATAGCATATGCGTGAGGGACCTACACATTTCGATTTGACTAAGGAATAAGATTTTCCTCAATAACAACAATAGCAATAACCAAGGCAACATTCTCAACAGCGTCAACAAGTAGCGGAAAATCCTCCTCCACAGTAAGAATAAGAAGAGGTTATTGAAGACGTTGAACCTGTAAGGACTCAAAAACCCTAATTTATCTATAGACTGTATTCCAACTTGAAAATGGGTGGTTATGCTATGAATCTGATCGATGAGTTCTTAAAAGCACGTGGTTACAAAAATGAGACCCTTTTCTTGAACACTATCGAAAGATTAGGAGTTGCGCCTTAGGGTTTGGCACAATGGACGTTTGAAAATTTTCCTAGTGATCTGAGATTCGATCAGCCAGAAGAGAAAGATGACGATGAAAGGATGTTTGCTCATTTTCAGCCCAGGATAGGCATTGTTGCAAAAGTTCGTGGTGAAGGGACGAATTTATTTCGATCCAAGGACCGTAAGAAGATTTACTCAAGTTTGTTGAAAAGAGGGGTTATAAACCCTAGGAGCGTGGATTTCGACTTTCTTGACTCTTAAAGATCAATTTGAGGGAGAAGCTTAGTTTGCTTCAATTTGAACACTTTTGCACCGAGACGACCGTCACATATCCCGAGCTTACTACCTACTTTTATTCAAATCTATCATTTTTAGATGTGAATAAATTTAGTTTTACTGTGAGGGATAAAGAGTTCATAGTTGATGTAGACACTTTGGCTGACATAATTGGTGTGGAAAGAGAAAGATTCCAACTAATTGGTGTGTCTTATGCCCATGCTACCTTGTCCATTGCTAATGACAGAATGGTCGAAGGCAAGATTTCTTATTCAAGAATGAATGCCTCCAATATTCTTCTTCACAAGGTGGTGATTAATTGCATCAGGCCAAAGTCTACCTCAAAGATGGATGTTTCTCATTCCAAAGTGAAGTTAATGTACGCGATCAACTCTGGTCGTAAGTTCTCTTTGCCTCACATAATTTTTATGCACATGTATAGGACTATGGTGAAAGACAAGAGACAACTCCCTTACTCTGTGCTTATCTCTCAACTCTTCAAGCATTTCAAGATCAAACTTCCTGCTCCTCTTTGTGTTAGAACCATTGCTCCAATGGTTATTGTCTGAAAATGGTCTCTAAGATGAGGCTGAAGGAACTAAGCAAGGAGCAGAAGCATTTCAAGGAGAAGTCCCCTATGAAGGTGAAGCAAGACTCTGGTGCGAAGAAAAGGAAAGTCAAGGAGCCTATGACAAAACCAGTGAAGAAAATGAGATCTCTTATCTTGGAAGACGAAGAAGAAGATGATGATGATCTAACTATCTCAACTCTTGCCTTGTGAAATCTATAGAGTTTTGTGAGCTATAGGGAAACAGAGAGAAGAGATGAAAAAAGAGAAGAGATGAGAAAAGAGGAAGAAGAAGGAGGAGAAAGAGAAGAAAAAGAAAGAAGGAGAAATGAAGAAGAAAGGAGTTGCGATGACTCTTTTGAACCAACATTGGCTGCATCATTATCCAATGATTCGGAGAAGACAAGGAGTGGAAAGACTGGAGAACAACATCGCTATAGTGCTGAAGCTGAGCATGAAGAAGAACATATTTCTCCACCTAAAGGCATGAAGATAGGGGGAGATGGTGAGAAACGAGGTACTTCTTCACCCATCTTTGCTAGTGATGTTAGCAGATCTCCACCAGGTCCAGAAGAAGTCTATGCCTCTCAATTCCCTGAAGCAGATTTTAAGGCATATACTCCTAGTCAAGGTGATAGAACAACTGATGTTCCCCCTCATTCTCAAACTCCTGTAATTGATTTGGCTGGACCTAGCACTACTACAGATCACTCAACAGATTTTTGGAGAGTGATGGAACTTCTTTTTGAATTAAATGGATAGCAATATGCTTTCAAGTTTGAGATGAAGAACATGATGACGGTTTTCAAGACAACAGTAGACTGTGTCCAAGAACAGATTCAAGTCCTGAAGCTTCAAATGCAAGAAATTGCAAAGGGTGAGGACTTACTTCAACTTAAGGAGTCTCTGAAAAACCTTGAAGACACTGTCAAGTCCATGAGGGATTTCCAGCTCATTCGTATCCCTAAGTAGCACTGATCTTATCCAACTATTTTCAACCGTTTTTCTCCACTTTTTGCTGATGACAAAAAGAGGGAGAGTTTGAGTGCAGATTTGCAAATTGGTTTTGGTTATATTGGTTTTTATTTGACTTTACTTTCTGTGGACTTTTTGATTTTGGTTTGCTTTTGACATTTGACTTTGGATACCGTTTGACTTTGAATTTGCTTGCAGTGATTAATGTTTGCAATATTGATTATGACTGGACTGTTATTTATCCTTATGTATTAACATGTGTTCAGTGGTTGCAGAATTAAAATTTCTAGGTCCTAATCAACTTACCTTTATAAGATATTATGTATTGCATAAGTACTATTTTGCAAGTAAAAAGTTTTCTAACTCTGCAGGAAAGTTTCGTCACCATAAAATGGGGAAATTGTTAGAGAAAACTCCTTTATTGTTTTGAAGTTGACAAAACCTTTCCAAATTTATATAAGAAGATTTCAAGACTTTATTGTCAAAGTCTAAAGACCATCAGACCACTAGATTTTAATCTCAAAGTCTATCCTCACTAACTGTTCTAGACTGAAGTATGAAGACTTATCCAAATGCAGGATTATTATCTAGATGGAAGATTATCTTCAAAGTTTCGATTCGTATGGTTATTGGAAGACCTTATAGCTGGATTTCACATATACTTGATTGATTATTCTTATCGGTAACTACTTCAATATGAGGATCTTTGAAAGGCGAAAAAACTTGGAAGGTTCCACTTATGGAAATTCAAGATCCTAATTTGTACAGGCGAACAAGATTGACGGGCTTTCATCACAAATCATCTACTGACTTGAGATCACCTTAATTGATTCTGTCCAACGAGTAGATTGGAAGAATTCCTTTGGAAAGTACCAATGGTTGAGAAGGCATGAAGGAGTATTTAAGGGTTGACTCTTTAATTGTTCAAAAAAGTTGCTTGAAAGAGAATTCCAAAGTCTAAAGCTTTCTAGTCTCTCGTTTTTTCATTCATCGAGTTAAACATTGTATACAAATGAGAGAAACTCTTAGTGAGACAGTGCAAAAGTTTGATAGAGACTTGTCACCGTGACAGTTGAGATCACAAGCTATAACATCTCTTTTGATTCTTAGTGGAATCCAACCAACAGACTATCAGTGAGGAGAGTGGACGTAGGATTGATTCAAGCTGAACCACTATAAACCCTGTGTTCATATTCTCTTTTCCCTGAACTCCTTACTTTTATTTATTGGGTGTTTATTTGCTCAAAGTTGAAATAAATTTAATGTTTATCATCTTCTAAAAGGGAAAATTACTTTTACCAAATCCTACGAAAATTTTTATACGCGCCTATTTACCCTCTATAGGTGTATTCACAAGCCCTTTCACACAACACGATGTTCTTGGCCAAGTGTGGATGTGCGTGTGGTCACTATCGAAACCGGTCACCTAGTGGGAGTTTGGGGACGATGCCCGATTTTATCGAATGCCCGGCGAGAGTTCGAAAGCCGGTTGTGGTAGAGGCTGGATCGCTGCCCCTTTTTGGGATGCCGTCTAGGCGAGAGTTCTAGACGTTGCCGTGCCCGATGGGGCGGGACAGTGCCCGATTTTTATTAGATGCTCGGCGGGAGTCCGGATGACTACCGGCTGGGGAGTTGGCCATGGTCAATGGACCATAATAACTGGAACATGCATGAGTGGATGAGATAGTCGTGCCTGATTATGGAGCAAAATTGTGTGGCATGGTATGAGACGTGTCATAACGGTTTTATCTTGTAATCGGGACCCCTGTGAATATTTGAAAGATGAATTGATGTGCTCCAGTTATGAGATATGTCTATTGTGTGCATATGAAATATGTGACATACTAACGTGCAGGGAGGTGCTAAGGCGAGGTAAGTTGGGTGTGATGCATGTTTAAGACGCCTTTAAGTGAATTCTCATCCTAATCGGAGTTTAGGGTGTTGATTCGCTGAGACTTTGTCTAACCCCGTCGTGGTTTAAATTTTTTAGGTCCTTAGTATGGAGATACCGGAGGGTGTCGTGGAGGGTCCTGAGCCAGAGTCGAAGGGATCCAGAGTATAAGTTGTTCAGTAGTTCTTTTTGGGACAAACCTTTGGTGTACATACTTGTAAGACTGACTTGGTTTGTATATATGAAAAGTATGTTTTGTAAATATTAGTTGTCCTGCTTTTCTATCCTATGTTTGTTGTTGTCCGGGTATATATTTAATTCGCTTCCGCATGTGCATAAAATGAATGGGTTGGCGACGCGTCTTGGGAACATCGCAAATTTTAGTTGACCGCCGCGGGATGTGTGTGTGCCTGGGGTTTGGGGCGTGACAGAGCGGGCTTGGTGGTGACGGGGATCCCCACCGTGAGCATAGGGAAGAAGAAGAAGAAAAAAAAGGAAAGAAAAAAAAAGGGAGGAAGTGAAAGAGGGAAGAGAAAAAGGCAGCAGAGGGGAGAGGAGTGTGTGCTAGAGGTTCTCATGTGGTGGGGCCTGGGAGACACGTGTTGACCGGTGAGTGGACTAGTAGGTTGGCACTCTTGCATTATTTTTTCTGGAAAGATATGTAAGACGGATGATGGCGGGGAATTTCCCTTCGGGGGCAATTGGGGAATGCTTTTTGTTTTCTTATTTCTTTTTTGCTTCATGGGGAGATTAATTAAAATAAATTATCTGCTGACTTGACCAACGACAACCGATTTCTCATATTAGTATTTGTTAATTATCAAAACCACCCTTCAATTCCACCTTTTTCTTGAACGTCGAACATGATGAAATTTTTTGCCGACATCACTAGTTGATTCTCCTTAGCCTCATGTTGGTCAAAGCACACTGCATTAGGTCAAATGTGAAAAGGTAGACTTTTGCTATTACACATATAAGATGCCAGTTGGGTTTGTACCAAATATATGTATCCAATGATGGAAGTACAAATTCCGACGTCATTTATATGTTATAATAATCCGAAAGCCTTAAAAATCGAGAAAGTGGTAAATTTTGATTAGGCATGCTGGAGATCAAATATCGAGATTCATCGCAATCAAGTCGATCTGGCTCCACATTTGAATTGTGTTGATCTTACTTGATTGGATAGTAAGAAAAAGAAAATTCGAATTAAGTAGATCTTAAGATATCTTGGCATGGACCCAACTCAAGCTTGGGCTAGACCGGGTTAACAATCCGGTCCAGAAGAACTCGAGGAAGCTTGGCCCGGTCTTGGTGGGCCTATCTTATAAATCAATTTCTTTGAATCATTTCGAGAACACCTCAAACCATTGAAATTTTTTTTTGAAATAACGACACAAATAGTCTTTTAACTTTGACCCAAGATGTAATATGATCTCTAACTTTTAATTTAACTAATGTGGTTCATAATCTTTAACTCAATGTGTTATGTAGCCCTTAGACTCTTAATACATTTTAGTTAGTCCATGGACAATGTTAAACATTTTTATATAGTACATGGACTGGATTGGACATGTATACGAAATTGAAGAATTACATGAAACAAATTAAAAATTCATGAATCACATTGCAAATTTGGTCAGAGTTTGGAGATTATTTATGTCAATTTCCCTATAAAAAAAATATCTATGCGTGGATATGATTATTTGAAGTCATGTCAAAACTGTTCACTCTTCTAAAATGTTGATATAAACTTTTTTCCCGAGAAAGAGGGATAATTAAGTGTTTTACTTTTGGTATTTTAGGACAGTGTTGCAACTTGAAAGGGTTTGAAGTGATGAGAAATGTTACTTTTAAGCGGATTCGGTTTCTCCTATTCAATCTCTTGCATTAGGAGCATGATGTATGCGCTCTTGTGATTATTGTTCATTGATTGCGAGAACTATAATGGAAAGTGGAGATTAGACGAGTCATCCAAAGACACCGAACATCTCATGATCGGAGAGAAATGACTATTATAATATGATCTACCCAAAAATTTTGAACATACTCCATTTAGTGAATTATTTACATTGAGATCTTGAGGGCCTTTTTCATACAAGATAATCGGTTTGATTTTACTTTTCAAACTACATTGATAATTTGTTGGGTCAAGTTTTGAAAACTATTCTTGAATATTAAAAAAAAAAATACTTTCTTCAAATGTAATCACAATAATAAACCAAAAATGAATTGTTTTTTTTTTTTATAGTTTTTATTTGTATAAGAATCCATATATTATTAAAATAGAAAAATAGGGTTGTAGTTAGGTAATAAACAAATAAATTTCACGCTATCTCATGTGGAAACCCTCGATGGCCCCCGAACCGTTAAGGTCGCCATAGATCGCTTGCCTTTCACTCATCCTGATAATATATCACTCTGATACCATAGAACTATAATGGGTCCATAAGTTCTGGGGGTTTATTTCATTTAGATCGATCCCTGTGCAATTTATATGGTGGAAGCATATCCAACAACTCCCTTCTCTATATTCAGAAAACAGTGCACACCAACTAAACATTTTATATAAGTTAAAGCCGAACACTTTTATTTACATAACTAGATGGACATCATTCGTCGGTACACCAAAATGCCGTAGTCTTTTATACTCGGCTATACTTCAAAAGATGACCGACATCTTTTGCAACAGTCGTATACTCAAAGTCCATCAATCAGTGTCGGCATCCAAAAGTTCCTTCCTCTACTGTCCTCCTCCTCGCGGCCATATCCAATCACTCAATCTATTTGCTGGTGGCGGTGGTGGCAGAGGTATCTTGTCTAATCTAAAATGCTAGTCCCCAAATGGGGTGAGTACAACCACTCTGCAGTAAAAAATTCATCAAGCTATATCAAGCAGTACCATCAATATCTAGACTTATGCAGGATAGACAAGATCAGGTAGTCAAGGGATCATTGTACATCAAAATCATGAGATTCTTTAATGCAATGGCGAATGCAATTTCAAAATTCAAATGCATCATGTCCAGTTACACCAGTCCCGATCATAGGGCCAAACTGTAATGACACATCCCATTCTATGCCATACAATTTAGTCCCATAACCAGACCACACTCACACTTAATATAATCATTCGTATTATCATTCAAATGGTTTCATCCCCCCAAAGGACCATTGTTTGCATCCTTATGGGATTCCACACCCAACCCTGGCATTGCGGAAGCCTCCGAGCATGTATTCAAAATATAACCGGACATTTGGAGTGAATCAAGCCTCCAGGCATCTCATACCCCACCTAGCATCACAAGGAACCTCGAGGGCCTCCCATGAAAATGGTTACCCTGGCCATCCGGAATTACGTACCGACAAACATACCACCGGGCATCCCAAAACTCCCAAGGAAAATCCTATGGGCATGTATTCAAAATATAACTAGGCATCCAAAGGGCATTGACTCATTCGAACCTCTAGGCATCCCGACTCCCGGGGCATCGTTGACTCGATGGTCCAACGGCAACAATTAACGTCTTAATTTTCAAAAACACTTTTCAATGCAATGACAAATGTCTCATGAGTCTCATCACATTTCAATATTGCATGATATGCCAATGCTAGTATCATCATGTCACATAACAACCCAAGATGCATTCACTTTTGAAATCAGTTGAGCAAAGTCGGAGTAAAACAGCTTAAAAACCAAAATGTTCAGCTTTAATGAAAATTTCGAAATAACCCTAAATGAACTCAGAAAATTCTGAGATTTGGATATGTTGTAAAAAAGACCTAAAGAAAAATTTTTCATGAAGAACACTAAGTCAAATTCATTGTATATCACGAGAAATAGTTTCGATATTCCTTACTAACACTCTGTAATAATTTCCAGATTTAACATTTACAAGAAAAATCATTTCACCAATCAAAACTTGTTCATTTATTATCAAATTTGGATATATTATTTCTAAGGATATTTCCTACAACTTTCATTAAGGATTCAAAGTTCAATTCTATCTAGAAAATTACAGAAAATTCGTGGAATCATCAAAGGTCAGGCAGTTTTTCTATGGAACAGTTTTTCTTCTGTTTTAAAATGAATTGCTTCTATCGTACATGTTCTTGTATTCATATAGCTATAACTATGAATTAAACTCAATCTAATGGATGTTATCTTAAGTAAAATGATTCTATTCCTCATCTTCATCTCTAGAAATTAAAGCGACACAGTATAAACGACTTTCTATCCATGTTCGTCTAAGACAGAAAACATGTAATGCTTTTCTTTTCATTTCCAGCTCAATCAAACCATTTGTTTTACTACAAATTCACCATGTAGCATCTCAACACACTTACATAGCATCTAGGAGTAGTCATAGATCATTTTCACTCACCTAGAATCCTTCACAACTCGGTACAAAGCACATACTCACATCTCGGCTCATGTAACTCAACATGCATCACATTTTCTTCACTCGGCACACACCATTACACCTCACTCAACAATCACAGCTCACTCACAATTAGATTTCGAGATATGCAAGCCTCAAATGCGACATGCAATGACTTATAGCCTCAATCTAGAACTTATCTAGCTCAATCCAACACAAAACAGCAACTTCACATTCAATCCTCCACAGATTGGCATTCAGTTTTCATCTCAACCCTTTCTCAAGTCTATTGCAGTACACTAGACAGCAACAGCACTACATCGCAAAGATTGATGAACTTCTACTTGCCTTAAGTCCTATGTGACCACAGCAAAATGGAGAACTCAGGGTCTTGGATGTGGCTCGGCGACGGTGAACTCGAGCATGTCAAGGAAACAGAGGGGTAATGATGGAGGTCTATCCCGCCCAACAGGAAGGGTGGAATAGGAAAATCAGGATGAAGATGGAATGATGTGTGTCGTTTCTGCGGAAGACGACATGGGTCAGCCCCATGCCCCTTAAGGATGGGTACTTGTTTCGAATGTGGCCAGCTGGGTCACTTGGCCAGAGATTGTTCCAGAAGGCCGAGGGGACCACCGCAATTACTGTTCCGACACAGATGAATCAGAACCGAGGACTCCCGCCATTGATTGTACAGCAAGGTGGATTGATCCAACCTCTAGCTCAAGGTCAGACATACGCCATCACTAGTGGATAGGACAAAGGGAAAGCACCACGGATAGAACACCAATAGGATGGTAAAGGGGACAGGAACGAACTAACCATGCACCGATCAGAGGAAGAACATTTTTGGGGTGATTTTGTCAAAGTAGCACAGTGGGTTGTCTTGGTTGCACGTTAGCGATTGGTGAGCGAGAGGAGAAAATATACTTGATAGTCCTAGCCATGTACAACTTTGATGTCATGTATGAGAGGAGTTGACTCAAGGAGCATCTTGTGGTAATGAATCGTTAGCATAAGGTAATACAGTTTGAATCATTGATGGATGAAAGTTTCAAATTTATTGAAAGTCAAGAAGGACCCTCGACCCCTTTTATTTCGTCAATTAAGACAACCGGGTTCTGGACGTAGGTTATCAAATTTAATTGGAAACTATAGTGGATGCGCCAGTTGAGGACATCTTAGTAGTTTAAGAATTTCTGGATGTGTTCCCACAGGAATCGTCAGGTCTGCCGCCAGAAAGAGAAATAAAGTTTCTGATTGAGTTAGCCCCCGGGACAGAGCCAATCTCTAAGGCTCCTTATTGGATGGCTTTATTATAATTGAAAGAATTGAAGGTGCAAATGCAAGAATTTTGGATAAGGGATTCATACGTTCTAGTGCATCACATTGGGGAGCACCGGTTTTATTCGTAAAGAAGAAGGATGGATCGTTGCGCCTGTGCATCGAGTATCGACAACTCAATCAAGTGACGATCAATAACAAGTATCCATTACTGAGGATCAATGACTTGTTTGATCAGTTACAAGGAGCGTCGATATTTTCAAAAAAATTGACTTGAGGACAGGATATCATCAGCTGAGAATCAGAGAGGAAGATATACCGAAGTCAACATTTCGTACTTAGTACGATCACTATGAATTCATGGTCATGCCATTCGGGTTGACGAATGCTCCAGTTGCTTTTATGGATCTGATGAACCGAGTGTTCAAAGAATACATGGATCAGTTTGTGATTGTGTTCATCGATAATATCTTGGTGTACTCGAGAAGTCCAGAAGAACATGAAGGACATTTGAGATTGGTACTACAAACTCTAAGGACCCATGAGCTATATGCTAAGTTTAGCAAGTGCAAGTTTTGGTTGATTTGTGTTGCTTTCCTAGGTTATGTGATTTCGGGAGAAGATTTCTCTGTAGACCCAAGCAAGATAAAAGCAGTGATCAATTAGTCAAGACCGACAATCGTGACAGAGATCAGAAGTTTTCTCGGTTTAGCAGGAGATTATAGAAGGTTTGTAGAAAGGTTTTCAGCGTTAGCGTCGCCTATGACTCGACTCCTAAAGAAGGAAGAAAAGTTTGTCTGGACAGACAAGTGCGAGCATAGTTTCCAAGAGCTTAAGGAAAAGCTGACTGCCGCACCTGTGCTAACCATACCATCCGGTCCTGAAGGATACGAGATATACGGTGATGCATCGTTCTGAGGACTAGGTTGCATGCTGATGTAACATGGCAGAGTTGTTGCATATACGTCCCGTCAGTTGAGACCTCATGAGCATAATTACCCAACACATGACTTAGAACTCGTAGCTATTATTTTTGCTTTGAAGATTTTGATACATTATTTGTGCGGAGAAAAATTCCATATCTTCACTGATCATCAAAGTCTCAAGTATCTATTCTCTTAGAACGAGTTGAATATGAGACAGTGTCACTGGATGGAACTCCTGAAGGACTATGATTGTGATATTTTGTATCACCCCGGAAAAGCGAAGAAGGTCGCTATTACATTGAGCCGAAAGTCCTCAGTTGCACAAATGGTACTCAAGGAATGGACTTTAATCAAGAAGGTTAGAGATTCGGTTTTCAAATTTAAGGTAGTCCACCTTTCAAATCTTATGGCCACCCTCAGAATTGAGCCAGAAGTGCAGGTCAGAATCAAAATGCTTCAGCCGACAGATCCAGATATTCAAAAGATCCTGCAAGAGGATACTGATAAGAGAAAAACTGATTTTTAGATTATTGATGACAAGACACTAAGGTTCAAAGGACGTTTGGTTGTACCTAACGATGTAGAGCTTAGAGAAGAAATTTTATCTGAAGCACATTGTAGCAGTTATAGCATTCATCCTGGAAGCACTAAAATGTATCATAATCTGCGTCAACACTATTGGTGGTCAGATATGAAGGTGGACATCGCCAAGCATGTGGCCAAGTGTTTGACATGTCAACATGTAAAAGCCCAGCATTGCAAGCCGGGAGGATTTCTACAACCTCTCGCGATCCTAAAATGGAAATGGGAGCACATCACAATGGACTTCGTGATTGGACTACCAAGGAGTCAAAGGGGAAATGATTCAATTTGGGTAGTGGTCGACAGGCTGACAAAGTCGGCTTACTTCACTATAGTACGAAAGGACCTGAGTTTGGATTGACACATAGACTTGTATGTGTGTCAGGTGGTTCGTATGCATGGAGTGCTGGTTACGATAACTTCAAATAGAGACCTGAGGTTTACTACTACTTTTTGGAAGAGCTTGCAAAGTGTTTTAGGTACAAAGCTTCAATACAGTACGGTATATCATCCTAAGATGGATGGTCAATCTGAAAGGACAATTCAGACTCTCGAGGACATACTGAGAGCTTGCATAATAGACTTCAAAGAAAGTTGGGAAGATCAGCTTCACCTGGTGGAGTTTGCCTACAACAATAGTTATCAACAGAATATTCAGATGGGTCCATTTGAAATGTTATATGGCCGAGCGTGCAGAACACCAGTGTGTTGGGATGAAGTTGGGGAAAGGAAGATAACAGGCCCAGAGTTGATTCAGTAGTCAGTAGATGCTGTGGCAATGATCAAAGCTAGATTAAAGACAGCGCAGAGCAGGCAGAAAAGTTATGCAGATAACCGTCGAAGGTCTTTAGAGTTCCAAGTTGGTGATCATATTTTTCTGAAAGTATCACCAATGAGAGGAACTTCGCGCTTTTGTAAGAAAGACAAACTGAGTCTGAGGTACATAGGTCCATTTGAGATTCTTGAAAGAAGCGGGATCCTAGTGTATCGTCTTGCATTACCGCCAAGGTTGGTGCAAGTGTATGACGTCTTTCATGTGTTGAGGTTGAGGACGTATGAACCTAACCCGACTCACGTGCTAAATCTGGAAGAATTAGACGTGAACGACAGAGTGTCGTACGTGGAAAGATTGGTTCAAATCGTGGACCGCAAGGAGCAAGTCCTAAGTATCAAGATCATCCCGTTGGTCAAAGTGGTCTAACAACACCACGACATAGAAGGAGCAACTTGGGAAACTGAGGAATCGATGAGATGACTGTACCCTCATCTTTTTGGATGAAGATTGTAAGGTTTAAATTTCGAGAACGAAATTTTTATAAGAGGGGAAGAGTTGTGACAGCCTGAATTTTCAGAATTTGTTTTCTATTAAATAAATTGGGCCTTTCATCGACACACTAATAGTGCTATTCTCTAAGCTGATTACTCACGAGATAACTCGACTATCTGAGGAAGCAATTAGGGAATCTAAATGCAATTGGACTTGAGAATTCGACCAAGAATCGACTGCTCGACCGTGTTGATTTGCAAAGGTCATTACGACACCGTTAGAGATTGATCAGAAATTAGAGATAGGTCGATTCGATAGAGATATGTGATCAAATTGTGGGTGATTCCACTTGATTGAAAAATTCTCATCGATTGGCACTAAATTGATTTTCTGTCATTTTGGTACCCGGTGCTCGTAATTGAAACCTCGAGATTTTCATGACAATGAGGGTCGCCAATGTGTCGGAGATGTACATTGTGACTCGAGATAAATTGATCATGGGTCAATTGCACCAAAAATTCATAAAAGTTACTCTGTAGACTAGGTCACGCTAAAAGCGCGCCGGATTGAAAATAACCGCAAATTTGAACCTGATTTTAGAAATTGAAAGTTCTGTGGTGTCACGAGCTATTTTAGGAACGTCGGCTCATCCTCCGAAAATTTTTCAAAGATTCCGGGATTTTTGCGGAAAATCGATACGGACGTTGCGGAAAATCAGCGGAAATTCAAATGGGCTAAATTGATGGAAATTTAGACTTCCAAGTCGAGCCTTTGAGTGATGGGGACTTGCACAAAATTATACGGAATTTTTCTTCATCAAAATTGGACCTCAATTTGGAGAATCGATGAAGAAATTCAAGAGAATTTAAGTGAAATTTGAAGCTTTACAAAGGGGTAGCACTTTTGGCTTTACAATTTGGAAAGAAATATGGGACATGCAATCAATATAATGGATTGAGTTGCTTTACTTTGGGACCCTCCACCAGCTGCTTCTCCCGCACGCCAACCACCGCCTCTTCCCCCTCTTTGTGCGCCTTATCTTCAAGCCTGCAAGCTGTCAAGTCTTCATTTTCATTTGGCCGGCCATGAGTTTTGTTTCAGCGAAGCCACCGAAGCAGCTTGCTTCTCCACGCGTCCAAGCTTGCAGCTTCCTTAGTTAACAACACCCACATAAGCCCCTTTGTTGACCCAATTTGCTGCTGCCCTCGCCCATCTCCACTGAGTTTTGTCTCCCATGAGTCAGCATTCAACACTTCTCAGCTTCGATTTCTTCCTCACCCGTAGAAGCCTTCACCCATCATCACGTCGCAGCTTTCCTCCACGCGGCCAGCTCCACCACGTTTCAGTCCATGGTGCATCTTCTCGATTGATTTGTTGACCGCGAGCTGCACGTTTGGTCGTCCTCAACGCCAACGAATTTCCTCAGTAATTTTCATCTTCAGCAGCTCGCTCGTTGCTTCTCTTGCACGTGTGCCTATAGCTGGGTCGATCAACTTTTCCGATTCCCTCGAAGACCAGCAGATCAGTGTGGGTCAACAAATCCAACAAGCCCATCTCCACAACTGCTTCTTGTCCAGCCCAGTCATGGATCAGCTGCATCAAAGCCCACAGCCCATCCAACTTATTCTCAGCCCAGTTGAAATCTTCAAGTGTCCAGCAACAGTCTAAGTTTCAGCCCAAGAATTCAACCCAGCAAAGTCCATCAAGCTCAGCTCATTTGAAGCCTGTGAAGCTAAGCCCAGTTCAGCAGCCCAAGCCTGCGAAGTCAGCCTGCTTCGGGCCTGGTCCAATTCAAATGCAAATCTCAAATTGGACTGAGATTTGTTCGGCCCATTTTAGGCCAGGCCCGAATCCGCTGACGCGGCCAAAAATTCAATTTTCGGCCGCCGTCGCCCCGTCGTTGCGGTGAACTGGTTTCTGTAATTAACTAGTGAGTTTTTTTTTTTTTTTGTGACCCAGGGAACCTCGTGCGCCGCTTCGCGGCGAAGCTCCCCGGGAACAGGTAGAGTCACCACCACCCTTACTTGCCGGGTAAATTGCTTGATGACGCTGTGGATCGAAATCGGGACCTCTCGTGAAAAGTTCCCTTGCCCAACCACCTACGCCACCACCACGGGTGGTAATTAACCAGTGAGTTTATACTCTAAACTCTGCTTAGTAGGCTAATGATGTTTAAGGGGTGTTTAGATTTATTTTATTAGGAATTAGGTTGTTAGATTAAATTAGAAATGTAATTATTTAATTGAGCATGTTAGGTGGTTAGCATAGTTTAGCTAAGGCCTAAATAAATTGTACTATTTATCTAGAAGGGTTCGGGAATTTCTCCGAGTCCGTATTGGTTATTAATTTAATGATTCTATAGGTTAGTATTGTTAGAATTTAAATTGATTTATTTAATTAATTTCGGTAATTATTTAATTATTAATTATTTTTCCGGAAATTATACCGAGAGAGCCGCTCGATAGAATTTCGAGCTAATCACAGTGATGTATTTAGTTTTTGCAATTGAATGCTGTATTGTTGAATTGAGTGATGATTGTGATATATTGGTATTTTAATTGGAAAATGCCGAGTGTCGGGTGTTGACACTGAAGTGGTCTTTGAGTACCAAATCAGCTTAGGTGAGCAATATAGATCTATAATAGCTTCGAGGAGCATTAACATCATTATTGATCTTTAGCAGCTTCAGTGAGCAATTTAAACATCAGCTTCGGCGAGCACTTGTTATTTAGCAGCTTTGGTGAGCATTATTTGATCTAGTAGCTTCGATGAGCAAATTTTGGATATCAGCTTTGGAGAGTAATGATATATGAGTATATCTATTTCAGCTTAGGCGAGTAGTGTTCGAATCGACATAATATATGGATGACACTGATGGCATGGAGTTGAATGAATCAACTGATTGATGGTGGATTTGAATTGTATTGTTTAATTGAGTATTTGAATTATACTGACCTGCAGGGTGGAACTGAGGTGAGATAAGTCCTCTATGCTAAGTGTGTGATTGTGGTTAGGACACTTCTGGACGTATTTCCCTCCTAATTAGGGTTTAGAGCTTAGACTCACTGAGATGATATCTCACCCCATTGTGGGACAACATTTTCAGGGCCGTCAAGTGGAGGGCCTGGAGTTGAGAGGAGGTGATCGGAAGCGTAGGTCAGTTAGAACCGCTTCTTTTTGGAAGGCCAGTCTTTTGTAGTCTTTTGGCCATAGACTTTTATACATAACTCAGGGTGAATATAAAAGCATGTTTGTTTATGAATTCGTATCCTACTTTTCTATCCCAAGATGATTACTGTCAAGGGATTTCTTTTCGCTTCCGCATGTGCAATAAAATGGAAAGGGTCGGCAACTTGTCCTAGGACTGCCCCAATACAAGAACCAGACAAGTTTACTGCTCCATCAAAGAACATGGTCCATGAATCTTAATTTACATTTAAAACACGGTCGTTTAGGGAATGGTCATCGTTATTTGAGACTCTCGAATTCTCGGCCAATAGATCGGCGATCACGCAACCCTTAACCGACTTTCGTGGCATGAATTGCACATTAAATTTTAAGATTAAAATTCGCCATTTAGCTAACTTACCCACCAAAGTTGGCTAATCAAGTAAGTACTAGATAGGATTGTTCTCAGTCACGAGGAACATCGGGTAATGTAGTGTGTACTGTCGCAATCTATGCAGTACCCACACCAATGTGGCATAAGTCTTTTTAGCATCAGAATATTTTAGTCATGATATAATGAACTTCTTACTCAATTAATAAATGGCTCATTCTTTTTTATTAACGGGACTTTCCCGAGCTAACATTGCACCCAATGACTTACTGTGAATGGTGAGGTAGTGTCATGCCCCGAACCTTGGGCACGTGCACATCCCTCAACGGTCGACTAAATTGTGACGTTCTCAGGGCGCGTCGCCGACCCTTTCTTTTATGCACATGCAGAAACGAAATAAACAGATACCCTGACAACCATCAAGCACTAGGATAGTAAAAGCAGGACACCCAATTTTCACAAAACATACTTTATATACAAGCCAAGTCAGTCCTATAGGTTTGAACACTAAGGTTTGCCCCAAAAGAACTACCAGACAACCTATACTCTAGATCCCTTCAACTCTGGCTTGGGATCATCCACGACACCCTCCAGCATCTCCATACTAAGGACTTGAAAAATTGTAAACCATGACAAGATGAGAATAAACCTCAGCGAGTCAACACCCTAAACCCCGATTATGATGAGAATTCACTCAGAGGCATCCTAAACATGCACCACTCAGAACTTACCTTGCCTCAGTACCTTCCAACACATTAGTGCATCTCATAAACACTTATAAACGCAGCATGCATAAACAATAGTTGGAACACTTCATATCACTCATCAAATATTCACAGAGGTCCCGATTATAGGGTCATGGTTGGGGGAGAAAAGCTTTTTTGGGATTTTTGGTTTTTTTCTCGAGAAAGTGAGGGAGAGGTCAGGGACCAAGGAGGCTTATCTAGTAAGAGAGAGTGAGAGCCGTGATTTGAAAGAGCAGCCACTGAACTTCTGACATGTGGCGTTCCGCGGCAATTGGCGGCCACTCGCTCGCTCGTCGCGTGGGCTCTTCCGTGGCTTCTCTTTCTTGGGGGGGATTGGTCTATGTTTGAGGAAACGGGCCAGGTCGGTTCGGGCTGGGCCGACGAGTTTGATTCAACAGCACTGATGTGACACCGCTCGGCAACCTCGCGCACCTTTTTAGCACTTACGGGCGGGTTTCGAGGAAAGAGAAAAGATTCATCCTTACACATGTGTCTAGCTAGATTGTCTTGTCCCATAATTAGATGTGGATAACTCATATAGGTGATTCAATCCACACCCGATATTCACTCTTAACATCCAAACTCAATATTTAAACTCAAGGGATGAATGAATGTGAATTTCATCAATGCATTGGTGGTTGATCTCACTCGGAATTGATCACTCCTGAGATACTGACCTTAAGGGGAAAGGCTAATGAGGACAGACTCGTACGACTAAAGGACTCGACCTGGGAAAATGACTTGACCATGAGACTAGCGTGAGGATGATCCTGTAGATAGGCAGGCCGATTCTGAGGATGACTAGAAGTCGATTTGCAGATAGAACATAATGGAATGACGGGTGATTCCGTTTACCGTTATCAAACTTGCGAACGACCCTATGTCGATCTTTAGTGATCATGTACTTTGAAATAAGAATCCATCCTCCATAATTTCATGCAGTCAAGGACGTCCATCCGTTGAGATGTCTTGAACGTGGTTTGGCATGAGTCGATCACGCGTGAATCCTCATAGTCACCCGTCAATCTGAGTTGTAACCGAAATGGCATTTGGTGAAATTGACATGGCAAGAGAACTTAAGATTGGACTTCGAATTATCGGGAACGTCCAGGAAGGACTTTGGATAAAGCCACATCAAACAGTTGATAGAGTCAGTTAAGCCGAGCAATTGGAAAAGGGATTTTCGGACTGAGGAAGCGAGCCCGTGAGGACGTGGGCCGGGCCAAGTCAGTGTGGGCCTTAGGCCCAAGGTGGACAGCCACTATAATGGGCCCAAAGAAATCAAATGAGCCCATTGGGACGAAATTGTGTGACACGGAATGGGACGTGTCATAATGATTTGGCCTTATAATCGGAACTCTTGTAGATTGTTTGATAGAATGATGGATTAATGGTGTTGATTCAATTGATTGACTAAGATTGAATGAGATGTTTCAAATGTTCCGGCGTCAAATTTTAACACCGAAAATGGTTTTATATACAATATAAAACATTGGGATTTTTAATTGTAGGATGTCAATTTTTTCGGGTTTGATTTGACCGTGTGCCCACACATAATATTTTCACTGGATATTTTTAATACGAAGAAAATAGGCCAGGTTCACCATTTTAGTTGAGGTATTTGAGTGCAATGCACGATGTCCAAAGCCAAGATTGAATGGTCGTGTGTTGGTTAAGAGAATCCATCTTGGGCTATTAAGCTAGACGTTACCCGTATATGGGATGCCCCTTGACAATGGAAGCCGGTCGCAATAGATTCTGGACCTATGCTCATTCGGGAAAGCCGTCTAGTAGAGACGTTGCCGTGCTCAATAGGGTGAGACGGCGTCTGGCTACGCCAGAGGACCGCTGGACAGAGAGCAGGCTGTGCTATAAGCCGAGATCAAAACTAGGAACGCATGATTAATTAAGTTGAATGTGTCTGATTATGGGATAAAATTGTGTGGCACGGTATGGGATGTGTCATAATGATTTGGCCCTATAATCAGGACCCCTATACTTGGTTGCAATTGAGTTTGGTGTTCCAGTTGATGAGCCTAATTGCTGCTCATGTGTTTGTGGTTGTTTGTGATATGAATTGTATTGACCTGTAGGATGGATCTGAGATGAGGTAAGTCTCTGTGATTGTATGATTGTGTGGTTAGGACGCCCCTTGGCATATTACCCTCCTAATCGGGGTTTAAAGCGTGAACTTGCTGAAATTTATATCTCACCCCGTCGTGGGCTTAATTTTTTTCAGGGCCAAAGAGTGGAGGATCTGGAACTAAGCTGAGAGGATCCGAGGTGTAGGTCAGATATAATAGCTTCTTTCTGAGAGTCAATTTTTTGAAGTCTTTTGGTTGTAGACTTTTTGTACATGACTCAACGTGTATATAAATGTGTTTTGTTTATGAATCTGTTGTCCTGCTTTTCTATCTCGAGATGATTACTGTTAGGGGATATGTTTATTTGCTTCCGCATGTGCAATAAAATGGAAAAGGGTCGGCGACTCGTCCTAAGAAATCGCAATTGTTATCGACCATAGAGGGATGGGCACGTGCTCGAGGATCGGGGCGTGACACATGGTTCGACATATCATCAATCTTGTAAATTGATTCTAGTAAATCTAGTATTGCAAGCGTCTAACTAGGAGATTTTTCCCCAATTTTGATTCTAATGGAGATATTATCTCCAATTTCCAAGTTATTATCACATACTAATATACTGAAAAGCCACCATTTTCCTCTTTGAAATAAATGAATCAATCCAAAAATTTTAATAGTCATAAATTGGTATAACATTTAATTTTCCAGGCGGTGAAAATGCAAACATAGATATATTCGTAAAATAAATGCAAATAAAGGAATAAGATTTTGGGGCTGGGTTCTGTCGTTAAATTATTGGAAGTAATTCAATAATTTTTGGACTTACATTCCATGAAATAAAACTAAAGAGGATATTGTTTTACGGGATATTTCGTAAATTATAGTCTAATAAGTCTAGCATTGCAACCATCTCACATGGATTATTTTCCCCAATTTCGATTCAAGTGGATATATAATCTCCAAATTACCAAGTCGAATTACTACCAAAAGATAAGGTCCTTTTCATTTTCAATTCAGTGCAGTAATCTTCCCTATAGCAAAATAATCCTTAATTTAAACTCGAACTAATACCCCCAAACAAATCCCACTAAAACCCATAAACAATAGATAATCCCTCGAAATGTCTTTTCTAACTATACATAAAATATAATCTTTGAGCCGATACATTCAGAATTGATGTGTCTTTCTCAACTCCATCATGTATTTGTTTCGGATAAATTAATCAACACTCTGAAATGCATGAGTACTCTTTTGAGAAGCGTACTTATGCCTATAATTAGGGTTCTTAGTCTCACAAACTTCCTATCTACTCTCTAAGGTTCGATTTAGGTCTTAGTCTCACAAACATCCTAGAAAGAGTGACCAACAATGAGATACTTAGGTTTTACATTCGATCAAATGTCCTACTTCTGGTGGCAACAACCATATACTACGAAATATGCACGAAACACATTCAATTGGCCTCGAGTTGCGAGACCACAACATGGTGCAAGCACTCCTCCTACAAATGCTTACGCTTTATGTTTAGGACTTTTCTAGCAATTTTCCTAGTGCGATTAGGGTGACCTACGTCCATTGGGAGAGCAATATATAGTTTCATTATAAATCAAGCAATACATTCTCAATTCACCGAGATTACAACCGCACTCAAACATTTTCAATGTTTCATAATCTGAAGTAGATCCAATAACTCATATAGTATTTAGCACTCACAATTTCACGAAATAATCTCTTAAGGAATCTAACAAATTTGGTACCATTTTCTATTGACTAGGGAACACTTGTGAACAAATCCTCTTGGATGAAATCCCATTGAGACAAAACTCCCATGGGATGCAAAACAAATTCACGAACACGTTTATACACGCGCATGACCTTCTTGAAATTCTTGGCCAATGGAGCAATTTACTCCTCCAAAACTTGCACCCAAACCGGAAATATTATATAAAAAAAAAAAAAAAAAAAAACTAAGAACAAGAAGGAAGAAGAAAGGAAAAGAAAAACCAAAATGATAAAGACGTATTTTTGGGGTAAATTTTCATCACTTTTCTTCATCCTTGTACATGTATAAATTTATAATACAAAAGATAAGCATAATGGCAAGAATAGACAAGATTACAATACGATTACAATTTCCCACTTTATCTCCGCGTATCTTTGATTTTCCTACTTTATCTCCTAGATCTTTAATTAAATCAACTAACATCAAGGTAGGGAAAAAATCGTATATATCTCCAACGCTCCCCCTCAAGTTGGTGCATAGATATCTTGCATGCCCAACTTGCCAAGTGAGTTATAAAAGACCCCACTCTATATAGCCTTTGTTAGTATCTCCGCTAGTCGATCTTCAGATTTTACATACGGAAACCGAACCACCTTGGTATCCAGGTTTTGCTTAATGAAGTGACGATATACCTCAATGTGTTTTGTATGGTCATGCTAAACCAGAGTATGAGATATATCGATGGTTTCCTTGTCGTAGAACAACCTCATCTCAGACAGATGAGCATAAACCTTTGTGCATCCTCCTAAATTCTACCTCTGCACTTGACAACGCTACCACCTTTTGCTTCTTGTTCCTTCAAGTAATTGAGCTTCCTCCTCCTGAAGTCAACCTCCTATTAGATACACTCCTAGCCCAGTCAGCATCCGTAAACCCCTCAATTTCAAGGTGCATTCTTCAGAAAACAAATTCCCCTTCCTGGAGCCGCTTTAACTAGCGAAGTATTATTATCACAACATCCATATGAACTTCACTAGGGGCATGCATGAATTGACTAACGACACTCACAATATAAGCAATATCAGGTCGAGCATGTGACAAATAAATTAATTTTCCCACCAACCTTTGATGCCTTTCTTTGTTAGCCGATACCTAATCTGGATACTCCCCAAGTCTATGGTTTTGCACAATTAGTGTCTGCGGGTTTATAATCTAGCATCCCCACTTCTGCTAATAGGACAAACATTTACTTCCTTCACGAGAAAAATATTTCACCTTTAGATCGTGCCACTTTTAATTTAGGCATCCTTCTGACCTAATATCATCCATACGAGCCCTTGTTGCACACCACAATGCCCATCTGCCTGGAAACCGCAACTATCAGCTTTGATACCATTTTAAAAAACTAAGAACTAGAAGGAAGAAGAAAGGAAAAGAAAAATGAGAACGATGAAGACACATTTCTGGGGTAAATTTTCATCACTTTTCTTCATCCTTGTACATGTATAAATTTATAATACAAAAGATAAGAATAATGGAAAGAATAATCAACATTACAATACAATTACAATTTCCTACTTTGTCTCTGAGTATCTTTAATTGAATCAATTAAGATCAAGATCGGGGATAAAATTGTATCTATCTCCAACAAATATTGCATGGACTTTAGGTTTTTAATCTCAAATTGAGATGTCTTTTCTCAACTCCGACTCGTATGAGTAACTCTTTTGAGAAGAACACTTAAGCCGGTAATTACGGTTCTTAGTCTAACAAGCTTCCTACTGCTTTCTAAGGCTGAATTAAGGTGTTAGTCTCACAACCATCCTAGAAACAGCGACCAACAATTAGAACTTTATGGTTTAGATTGAATTTCAGACATCTGAAGTTTTTTCGGGCTGCGCCAACCGCGTACTGCGAAATACACATGGAACGCAAGCATATTTCGCAGTACGGTTGCACAAGCATCGGTTGGTGTCCAACAGGGATGTAAGGGGACGACCTAGGAGCCCTGGCAGATACGTATTGGCCATCAGTGGCAGGCCATTTTTGTTAGTATCGGAAGAGTACAGTTCCGCTTGAGTGAGATTGCTTTCAATGTCGAAGGCCTTGTATTATTAGCGAGAAACCTTCTCAGAATTTGGTTAATGGAGACTGTAAGGTCTTTCTTTTATTTTCTTTTTTTTGGCCCCGTTTCTTTCTAGGAAGTCGATACTGTATGTTCGGGTTTACTTCCCGCCCAAAGGGATTTTTCTCTTCAGCTAGGACTGAGTATTGTCGGATGAATTTGAGCTGAGGACGGAACCGGGTTCTGATATGTCATTACAAATCGCGGTGTACTTTTAGAACGGGAGGTGTCGTGTTTGGAACACTCTGATCACAGGCCGGGTTCGAACACTCTGATCTCAAGCCAGAAGGACACATCCCCGGGAAGGTGCTCCCATCAGAAATATGCAAAGTAATGTCGGTGGATCCTTTTAAGGGAGGCTTATAGCAAGACTTGAAGCAATTTTAAGGAGAACCCCAGGGTTCCGAGAAGAAAAAAAGGGAACTCGGGGTATATATGTAGTCCCCCGTTCAAGAACGGGAAGCATCGACGTTGTCTGAACTGCGCCGAACCATCCGGTGCATCTGGGCTGATCAGGGGCACACTGTTCGTTCGAATCTTGCGTTTCAGGACGAGGGTTCCTGTCTTTTAAGTTTCCTACCAAGATAAGAACGGAGTAATTGGTACACCGATGATCGTGTTTCGATGCTGATGATGACCGAGTTTCTGGAGAAACCTCAGATGGTAGAAACGAAAACACAGCAACAGCATTCATCCGTCCTAACTTTTTACCCTAAAAAGTGGCTGGCTACATGCAGAAATACAGAAAATCCATAGCTGGTTGTAGATAAGGGAGAGAGAGGAGAAGAGAGAGAATCATTCAGCACAAGAGACGATCAAAGTAAAACATATCTTAGTCAGTACAAGAAGAGTTCGAAGGAAAACATAATTCTTTTTGTAATTTTTTTTTTTGGATTGCTACTCCCTAAAATCAAGCTCTCGGAGAAACGCTGTGTAGCTTTCTAGTCCTAGGAGCTCTGCCGGAATTTGTGCTTCGAGAACCGAGAGGGACAGGAGCAACACAATAACTACCGCCAAAGCGACCATGGAAGTCCATCGGCAAATTCTCTCAGCGAACCCTGCCTTGTTGCAGTAGATCAACAGCAGCGAGACGGAAGCGGATGTGAAGGCGAGCACGATGGACAGCCCTAGCGATCTGAAGGTAGACGAGTGTCCCCTGAGGATCGAAGTCGGAAGAAGGTTGAGGGCATTGCCGATTACAAAGGCAATCCTCACGATGAATCTCAGGATGGAGTCGTCACCTTGATGATGATGATGGGGATCAATTCGAGATGAGCTGGGATGAAGCGGCGTCTTCAGATCCATGGGGAAGCAAAACGAGGGGAAAGATCTGCTTTTTCTTCAGGGTTTCAGACCTTCTGGCTATGAAAGAGTTTTCTTGTGTATCAGCACTTATATGGAATAAGCCTTACGCCTTCTTCGAAAGGAAAAAAAAAGATACACCAAAACGCGTCTTCACCAAAATTCCATAAATAAACCTTACGCCTTATTCCAATTTTTGGGCTTTAAAACTCAATATCACCCGGAGATCCAAATTTCCATAGATAAACCTTACCCCAAGATGAGCCTTTACGCATTATAGGAAAGAAGAACAAAAAGGAAAAAAGACGGAGACACGTCTTTACCCAACAGAAAAGGCTAGCATAACCGACCTTTGCAAAGTGACGGTCTCACGGTCAAAGGGAATCCATAAATATATTTTGAGTAAACCGGGAGACTTCCTCAACTGGTTCCAATTTTTGACCGTATGTTTCCTTTTTTGTTTTCTTTTTATTTTTAAGTTTCCTTTTTACAAGCTCAATTGAGAGACAAAATCACAAGAGGACGAGAATCAATTTTTTTGAATATGAAGAAGTAAAAAATAAAATAACTACCACAATATGAATAATTACAAGTAGTATATTATAGAAATTGTCAATATCGTTATATAGATCTATTAAATTTAAAAGACGAACAAAAAAATTTGATGTTCCATGGTGTCGTGACACTTTCATCACTATCATCTTCGTTTGTGTTGACACCTAACTTTTCTTTTCCTCAAATGTATTGTAACAGCTTGAATTTTCAGAATTTTTTTTCGATTAAATAAATCGTGCATTTCGTCTACGCGCCGATAGTGCTATTCTCTGAGTTGATCACTCACGAGATAACTGGTCTATCTGGGGAAGCAATTAAAGAATCTAAATGCAATAGACTTGAGAATTCGACTAAGAATCAACTGCTCGACCGTGTCGATTTGCGAGGGTCATTACGGCACCATAAAAAATCGGTAAGAGACCAAAAATAGGTCAATTCGATTGAGGTATGTGATTAGTGTGTGGGTGATTCCACCTAATTGCAAAATCTTGTCAAACGGCACTAAACCGATTTTTCTGTCAATTTTGTACCCAGTGTCTGTATTTGAAATTTGAGATTTTCACAAGAACTGAGAGTCGTCAATATGTTGAAGATGCACTATGTGACTCGAGATACATCAACCACGGGTCAATTGCACAAAAAATTCTTAAAAACTACCCGATAGACTAGGTCACTCTAAAATCACATCGAATTGAAATTAACGGCGAATTTAAATCCGATTTTAAAAATTGAAAGTTTTGTCGTGTCACAATCTATTTTAGGAACGTCGACTCATTCTCCAAAAAATTTCTGAGATTCCAAGATTTTTTGCGGAAAATCGATTCAGATGTCGCGGAAATTCGTAGAAATTTGGATCGGCCAAATTGATTGAATTTTTGGCCTTCTTACCGAGCCTTTCAGTGTTGAGGACTTACAAAAAATTGTTCGAACTTTTTCTTCATCGAAATTAGATCTCAATTTGGGGAATTGAGTGAAGAAATTGAAGACCAAAAATGGAAATTCGGAGTTTTGCAAGGGGCAGAAATTTTGGGCTTCAAAGTTTGTTAATTCTTGGAAATTAGATTGCTAGAAAGTAATTGGGGGACTATAGGATAAACATGAGGACTTTAAAGGCCAAGTTATGATGATTTTTTATGTTTCTCGTGGACTTTTCTTCCTTTGCTCCTTCCGATCGTCCCATTCCGCCCGTCTTCTTACGCTTGCTCGAGCACTTCTACTTTCCTTTCATTCTGACCGTCGAAGCTCAGCCCTCTCTTCCATTTTGTTCCAAGCTTCATCCACCGAAATTTGCTGCCATTTTCCTTCCTATCTCTCCACCGAGCTGCCAGCGAAGCTTCACGCTTCCTTCCACCAGCATCTTCGGTCTCTTCTACCATCCTCCGAAGCGACGTCACTCATGCGTCAACAACCGACTGGAGCTGCCCCCAGGTGTTGACCGAAGGTTTCTGCTTCACCACCGATCTCTCCCTGCTTCCATCTTGCCGCGTGAAAGTCCACCAAAGCAGCCCCACTCCTCGCGCCTTCAGGTCCCTCGGTCGAAGACCCCAACGAAGCCAGCGAAGACCGTTCCATCGAATTCTTCACCGAAGCAGCACGTCCGCAACCCTGCTCCAATTCAGCCGAGCCCAAACCCCCGGCTCAGCCCATCTCCACTCCAGCAAGACATGTTATTTTCCTCTCCGTGAATTTCAGTCGCAAGCCCAGCATCAGCCCGTGAAATTCAGCTTATTTCAGCCCAAGAGCGTAGCCCACTAAGTGAGTTCTTCAGCCCACAAGTTTGGCCACAATTCGGCCCAACTCGCAATAGTTCAGCCCGTGAATGTTTCAAAGCCCAGCAGCCCAAGTAATTCCAGCTCAGTCCATTGGATTTCGGCCCAATTTTAGCTCACTTGAAGCCCGCGAAGCCAAACCCAGTCCAACGTAAAAACAAATCTCAGATTGGGCTGAGAATTGTTGGGCCAAGTTTAGGCCCGGTCCGAGCTCCGTCGACGCCATCGCAAACTCAAGTTTCAGCCGTCGTCATCCCGTTGTCGCGGTGAACCGGTTTTCGCAATACACCAGTGAGTTTATTCACTAAACTCTTCTTATTAAGCTAATGATGTCTAAGGGGCGTTTAGATTTATTTAATTAGGAATTAGTTGGTTAGTTATATTAAATTAGAAATTTAATTATTTAATTGTGCATGTTAGGTGGTTAGATTAGATTAAGTGAGGCCTAGATAAATCGTAGTATTTATCTAGAAGGGTTTGGGAATTTTCTGGGCCCGTATTGGTATTTAATTTAGTGATTTTAGCCTAAGTTAATATTTTTAGAAATTAAATTGAATTATTTAATTAATTTTCGAAATTATTTATTTATTAATTATTTTTCTGGAAATAAGGCCGGGATAGTCGGTGACTGAAATTTCATGTTGATTGCAACGGTATGGTTAATTTTTGCAATTGAGTGTTAATTTATGCAAATTTAATACGATTGGATTTTTGATATTTAATTCCAAAAATTGATGAATTTCAATATTTATTCGAAAAATCTAGGGTGTTGGATTTTAACACCGAAAGTGGTTTTATATATTATATAGAACTGTAGGATTTTAAATTGGAGGATATCACATTTTCTTGGTCGAATTGATCGTGTACCCACACACGACTATTTTACTAGGTATTTCTAATGAGAAGAAAAAGGACAGGTTCACCATTTTAATTAAGGCATTTGAGTCTAATGCACAGTGCCCTGGGCCATACTTGAGTGATTGTGTGTTGGTTAAGAGAAACCATCCTGGGCTATTGAGCTGAACGTTACCCCTTTTTGGGATGCCCCCTAGACAACGGGAAGCAGCTCGCAGTAGATTTTGGACCCTATGCTCCTTCGAGAAAGTCGTCTGATAAAGAGATGTGCCGTGCTCAATTGTCATGCCTCGAACCTCCAGCGCACGCACATTCATCGATAGTTGATAAAATTTTGTGACATTCCAAAGACTCATCGCCAACACTTTTCATTTTATTACACATGCGGAAGCGAATTAACTTATCCCCTGACAACAACAAACATGGAATAGGAAAGTAGGACAACCAGTTTTGAGTTTATACAGAAGGTCTATCTCATAAAGGATTACTAAGCTACCTATGTTCCTGACCCTTCCGCTTCAAGCTCCAAGTTCTTCATATTGGGGACCTGAAAATGGTTATTCAATAACCAGTGAGATGTAAATCTCAGTGAGTTCTTCCCCTAGTCCCCTGATTAGTACACCAACTCAACTCGAGGTATCTCTTTAGAAACATCTCACAAATAAACCAAAGATTAACAATCAACAATCAATAATCAATTCACATACATCCTTACCTGGTATGCCAACCCTACACGTCATAGCTCAGCACGATACACGTAATGCACATGGCTATTAGATGATGTGATTCATCAATCACATATGAATCGCGTTGCAAGCAATCTCACATGGCCATTGCCACACAAACGTGTTGTCTGGGGTAGAGGCGCAGACGCACCGCCATCCCTCATCCCAGCCCAGTATTGTCCTCTTTGGGCCTCGCACTGGCATGGACGAACCGCCATCCCAGTCGAGCCAACCCTCAAAGCTTTGTTCTCAGTATAGCAGAAGCATATGTGAAACGCGTTATCGATTCATGCGTGCGTGCCATGAACATTGTACTCAACTCATGCATGACTAGAACTAAAGATGTCATGATTCTCATGCGTTCTTACACATTAGTACGCCACACAGCACACATTGATCAATCACATGGATCTTAGTCAATGCAATAGATAATAGTCTTTCGGCATAACCGGGAATCGTCTCACACTATCGAGCACAGCAACGTCTACATCTAGACGGCATTCCATATAGGAGCATCGGCCCAGCCTCCGCTGCGATCGGCATCCGTTGACGTGGGGCATTCTCGAAGGAGCATCGGTCCAGCATCTATTGCGACTGGCAACTAATGACTTGGGGCATTCCGGAAGGAGCATTATCCGGTCCCAAAGGCTCGTGACGACATCTCATATCATTCATGCATTCATTCAATTTCGGCCCAAGACACTGTGCATTGCACTCAAATACCTCATTAAAATGGTGACCCCGGCCTATTTTCTTCATATTAGAAATGCATGGTAAAATAATTGTGTGTGGGGACACGGTTAGATCGAACCAGAAAATTTGTGTCATCTCTTTTAAAATCTCACTGTTTGATATAGTATTTAAAAACACTTTTGGCGTCCAAAACTTGACACCCGGTATTTTCTAATTAAATACCAACAGTTTCCAATCACCATACTATTGCACAAAACATCACCCAATTCATGCAGATGCCCATGTATTTACACATTCATTCACTTCATAAAATCAATACATATGAAATTAGACCACTTTTCATTCTTGGGGTGACAGTGCACGTGAACAGTGCGCATGAACAGTAACTCGTGAATAGTGCGTCATGAACGGTAAAATTTCAGAATTAAATAACTAATAAATTAAACCCATGAGTCATTAAAAACACAACTTAAAGCAAGCAAAGCATCAAAAACCATCACCAAACTAAAATCATTCCTAATTTACAGAAACCGGGCCTTCGCGCATCTCTAAGTTTAAAAATAGAAACCTAACCAATCAAGCTCGGAAAATTCCAAAATTTAAATATGTTGTAAAGGATACGTAAATGAAAATTTTTCATCAATACATTGAGACCCAGATCCTTCTAGATTCGGCCCAATAAATCACTCAATCCAGTGCCAAAATTAGGCCTGTTCTCAGAAAGTCAGTTTTCCGAAATCAGTTTGGTTTGAGGTCTTAAACACGTTCGTTTGATTTGAAATTTGAGTATGTTAAACTACAAGAGGTGGAAAAAAACTTTTGTGAAGAAAACATTCGAAATTTTGACCCCAACAGTTGATAAAAACCCCTAGATCCTAAAAGGTCACCAGTTCCAGCAAAAATTGCAGTTCTGTTCGAAAATGGCGGAGCTAATATCTCCTACTTATGGGTCTCTAAAAATCTTGATAAAAATATATATTGTAGCTTAGGATGTTTAAAATATTTATCTAGAAGATGTCGGCTCCAGATTCACAACCGATTTCAATCTACAAAAATTACAAACCACAAGTGTCCAGGAACCAATTCTGAAGAACAGCCACTGTTTTCAACCAAATCATCCTCAACGGAGCAAATATCCCTAATTAGACTAATATTAACCCATTCTAATACTAATCTAACTATTATAGACTATCACTAATCCCTATTTATGCTAACCTAAACCATCCTTAAGTCTAAATCAACCTCCTAAGCAAGTTTAGGCACTAATCAAAGGATTAGGAGCTAAACTCACCCGTTGACAATTCCGACGACATGAGCGTGACGGGGTGGCAAGGGCTATGCTCAGTTACGTTCAAAATGTCATGGAGGTGCTTGGCTAAATGGGTCTCGGCGGAGGAGGTTTCTGATTTGGCATGAACGGCAAGCGGACAACTCGCGGATGGGTGGTGCGGTTCTTCGGCGGTGGATGGCGGGTTGCGGACAGTGATGGCCCACGGGCATGGCACGAGATGGTGGCTGGTTTGGGACAGAACAGCAGCACATAGTGCTGTTTTTGGGAGCAAAATAGAAAAAAAAAAAAAACTAAAGGGAAAAGGTGAAGAAGAAGAAGGACGTGGGAGTGGGGTTGTCGAGAGGAGGAAGGGAGGAAAGTGAGAGAGAAACAATTAAAAAAAAAGAGGTGAGGGGACGTTGCAAGGAAATTGTAGGGAAATTGCAGCAGAAGAGTGGCGTAGGTGAGGGGGTGGAAAAGTGGAAGAGAGGGAGAAATGAAGAAAGAGTGAAGAAAAAGTTACCATAAGTGAGGGGGTGGAAATTGTGTGGAAAGAGGGGGAAAGAAAACGTGAGGGAGAGAGAGAAGGAAGAGAAAAGAAAAGGGAGGAAGAAAACTTTCGGCCAAAGGAGGAGGGAGCGTAAAGGAAAGGACAAAGAGGAGAAAGAGGGAAGAAAATAATAATAATAATAGTAATATTGTTATCATTTTTCTTTTTCCTGCCAATTTCCGATTTTTCATCTGATAATTTATTTTTCTGAAATTTCAGGATGTCATATTAATGGGGTGAGACGGTGCCTGGCAATGCCAGAAGACCGTTGAACAGATAGTAGGCCGTGCTATATGCTGAGATCAAAACTAGGAATGCATGTTTAATTGAGTTGAATGCCCCGGATTATGAAACAAAATTGTATGGTATGGTATGAAACGTGTCATAACGATTTGACCCTATAATCAGGATTCTTGTGCTTATTTGAGAATGTCAATATGGCGTTGCAGTTAATTGAGCTTAGTTGTTGCTCATGCTTTTATGCTATCTGAGTTATAAACTGTACTGACCTGCAGGGTAAATCTGAGGCCAAGGTAAGCCTCTGTGATTGTATGATTGTGTGATTAGGACACTTCTAGGCGTATTTCTCTCCTAATCGGGGTTTAGAGCATGGACTTGCTGAAATATTGTCTCACTGGTTATTATATAACCATTTTCAAGGTCGTTGAGTGGAGGACCTTGAGACAAGAGGAGGTGATCGGAAGTGTAGATTAGTTAGGATTACTTCTTTTTGAAGGGCTAATCTTTTGTAGTCTTTTGGCCATAGACTATTGTACATGACTCAATGTATATATGAAGGCGTGTTTGTTACGAATTTGTTGTCCTGCTTTTTTATCTTGAGATGATTACTGTCAAGGGATTTATTTTTGCTTCCACATGTGCAATAAAACAAAAAGGGTCAGTGACTCGTCCTTAGAAGTTGCAAAATATTATCAACTAAAAAGGGATGGGCACACGTTCAAGGTTCGGGACGTGACATGTATAATTTAAAAAATATATAAATTATTATTATTATTATTATTATTATTATTATTATTATTATTATTATTATTATTATTATTATTATTATTATTATTATTATTATTATTAATTGTTAAAAAATTGAGAGAGGCCGGGTCGGGCCGGATCGGACCTTGGCCTGACTGCCTCTTTTCCTTTTTGTCTCTATGCGGACCACAAGCATAAATTATTAATATTGCACCGAGAGTAGACAAACCAATTTCTAGTCAGAAGGATATCCGTGTGATTTGGTCAAACCCAAGGTGAAAAGTTTGACTTTCCTCTGTTTTTATCTTGCTGACTTCATCCTAAAATATATTTATGTACATTTTAAGCAAAATGCAAGTCCAAGTCAACTTAGATTCGGACTTTGGGAAGTTGATTTTCGAATCTTCTTTGATCAATTTTGGATGTGTGCAAAATATCCAATTTGAAATATTGAGATGTTCGCACTGGACTCTAATTCGAGACTTATTTTAACAATGATAGTAATATTCAGACAGAAGACACGCATTCCTCGGTTCGTCTTTGGGGTGAGCCAAGATTGGGAGATCTATGTTCCTATCATTGGGCTTGCAAAGACAGCTGGGAGAGATTGGTCACTATGTTTGATCCGTCGCTCGTCGTGATCATTCAGAGTGCTTGTTCCCTTATTGATGGAATTCAAGTCGGCGGAAGACGACTTACTTTTATCTGATGGGCAAACAACAATTAGCCCCGGAATGAATGTTGAATTGCCGATTAAACACGAACAATATTACCTCACGTTGGTTTGGATGCAATCATGAGGAAAGCACCTGATTTCCACGGCGTAAAAGCAAATTGTTTTTGTAAAAATGAAATGGAACACCTTATCCCTTTGATGGAAATGGAACTAACAAATGAGAGGATTTTGTGATCATATTCTCTACCAACCATACCAACGGTTGTCTTCAAGAGGCTTTTATACATCTTCCTTCATGCCCTTTCAATAGTGTCTTTCCATCGTAACGTATCAAGACGATACGGTGCAATCCAATCACACCCCATCATAGACGTACCAGCTAAAGCACAACATCTCCCACTTGGACATGATGAGCTTGATAGCGCTCTATCAAGAATACAAGGCGTTCAACATTCATCAACTTTACAAAACAATTCATACTAGTAAGTAAGCTGTGCGACCAGTGAGTACACTTGCACTTGGGAGCTCAAATTATGCAGCTGTTAGGGATGACATAATGGCTATAACCCTTAAAAGAAATAAACAATCGATGTCTCATAGTGCCCCAGACATATTTTGTTACATCAATCCAAGTATACCTATCCCTTATACTTGACTATCATAAAAAAACACACAATGTATTTACAATTATATCCACAACTACATAAGGCGATATAATTGGTCGACTAGTAAATACATGTGATAGATGTAAAATAACAATAGTATTCCTTCGCACTCATGTTTCTCTCCATTTAAGAACAACTGCTTTCCTAAACACGTTACATAAGGCCATATCTATTCATGACCGCCGGTAACATGCTAAAGTAGCAACATTGATCTTTCACTTCGAGAACATAGTCAGAAGTAACATAGCACAAAAATGAGGTAAATTATAAATTATCTCAAGAGCTCACACGATGAGTAAATAGGGATAATTTTACTCATCTTCCCTTATTGGTCGTATGATGAACATGTAGTATGAATTATATGCTATAGTGGATTACTCTTTCTATAAGAGCGTATGTCATTTATCAAATATATCCACTATACGGATTTTAATCTAAACATAGTCACGTGCTTCTCACGTACTCATATTTAGCCCGAGTGCTATTTCAGCTCGCTTTTTATAGTGCCTAATTAAGTACTCGCATCCGGCATCTTACCGGCATACATGATTGTGAGACTATTATGTTCGGTTTTATTATAACCAAATCACAGACCTCATATTGACTCCAATCAATACGACATATTTTATGTACCGGACTTGCTCTTCAGCATTTATTTGTACACAACATCTCATCTCAATGTGCTATCTAAAGCACTTGAGGCGATTGCTCGTGTGAGTGAGCCAATCATTGCCTACTAACATACTTTTTAATAATATATGTGTGTAGTACCGGTCTCATACTGTATACGTAGTTATTAATAAAACATTAAGTCACTAATAAACAAACAAGTACAATACATATATTCACAAATACATAAGCCAATGATCCTTTACAATAACACATATCACATTCTACGCAATTCTAGTAACATCCTGTGGGTCAAGAATATGTCTCTAGGAATAGCCTTCGTAAATGGATCGGCAACCATTCTATTTATTGAAACATATTGTAGGATCACTTCTTTTTGCGCTATTATATCTCTTATGAAATTGTTCTTTATGTCAATGTGCTTTGTCCTTTCATGATACTTGGGATCCTTCACATAGGTAATGGCTACTTGACTATCGCAATAAATTATTACCAGTCTTGAAACCTCAGTGACACTGGCTAAATTTTCTAAGAAACATTTTAACCATACTGCTTCTTGCATTGCGGTAGAGTATGCAATAAATTCTGCCTCTATCGTAGATAAGGCCGTGCATGTCTGTTTTTTTCTATTCTAAGAAATCGCACCTCCATTGAGCAAGAACGCATATCCAGAAGTCAATTTATGCTCATCCAGGTCTCCATCCCAATCGGCATCTGAATAACTCAATAGGCGTAAATCATTCCCTTGGTAACAAAGTCGATAGTCCATGGTACCCTTCAAGTATCTCAGGATCCTCTTCACTGTTTTCCAATGTGCTTAATCAGGATTTGATTAATATCGGCTCACCAATCCCACGGCATAACATATGTCAAGTCGAGTACACATCATAACATACATCAAACTTTCGACTGCACTAGAATAATGAACATTTTCCATTAAATTAATTTCTTCTGGAGTCTTAGAATACATCTCAGTACTTAAGCCTTCACCTTGCATGACAAGGGTATTAATGGGATTACAATACTGCATATTGAAACGCTCAAGAATCTTCATTATATAAGACTCTTGAGATAAAGTAAGGAGTTTCCTTGATCGATCTCTTTCGATCTTAACTCCTAATATATAAGCAGCTTCTCCCATGTCCTTCATTTCAAAATTGGAGGACAACCATTCTTTTATGGTGATAACCAAAACCTTGTCATTTCCAGCCAATAGAATATCGTCCACATAAAATGATAAAATTACAAATTTATCTTTTCGGACTGCTTGACATATACACAGTGATCTTCTTCGATCATCATGAAACCAAAAGTTGTTAGCACTCGATGAAAACGAAGATACCATTGTCTAGATGATTGCTTAAGACCATATATTGAGTGATGAAGCTTGCAAATTTTATGCTCTTGACTGTTAGCTATGAAACCTATTTATTGTTTTATATAGATTTTCTCATCTAGTTCTCCATTGATAAATGCCGTCTTTACATCCATTTGATATAATTCAAGGTCCAAATATGCAACGATGGCTAGAATAAGGCGTATTGAGGCAAACCTTACAACTGGTGAAAATGTTTTCTCATAGTCTATACTCTCTTGTTGAGTATAACCTTTCGCCACAATGTGAGCCTTATACTTTTCAATGAATCCATCTGCCCTTCGCTTAATCTTAAAGACCCATTTGTTTCCAATGGCCTTACGGTTGGGTGGTAGATTAACCAAGTCCCAGACATGATTTGCCCTCGTAGACTCCATCTTATCTTCCAAAGCTTTTCTCCATTCTTCCTTATCAAAGGATGAGAGAGCCTCTTGAATAGTCTTAGGCTCGTCATCATCTTTTTGAGCAATCATAAATGCTTCCCCTTCAATCTCAAAACGATGACGGGGAATACTTTTACGATTACTTTTACGCAATTGAATTTCTCTTGACTTCAATTCGTCAGGTGATGCAACACTCCCACTAGGTTTTGCATGTTGAGATAAATTTTCATTTCCATCGACAACATTAGTGGATGTGTTATCGGAATCTTCCATCTCATATAATTGGAAGTTCTTATCAATCTCACCTCTACTAAGAAAATCGTTCTCCAAGAACGTGATATCTCGTGACTCCATTTCGGTTACACTTCCATCATCTTGTTCACCTATGAACATGTACTCTTTAGAGTATTCAAAATATCTTATAAAGATACATTTCTTCCCTCTAGATCCTAATTTGCTATATTTATGGGAAAAATCATGAATATAAGTTGCACATCCCCATGGACGTAGACTACTCAAGTCTGGTTTCCTACCAGTTCATAATTCATAAGGGGTGGAAGTGACCGATTTTGAGGGCACTCGATTAAGTATATAGGCAGCAGTCAATAATGCATCTCCCCAATAAAAAATAAGTAAATTTACTTGCGCCATCATAGACATAACCATTTCTAATAGGGTTTTATTCCTTCTTTTAGCTACCCCATTTTGTTGCAGAGTACCAAGAATAGTCAATTGTCGTACAATTCCCTTTTCATCACAAAGAGCCTTGAATTGCTCCAATAGATACTCACATCCACGATCGGTTCTCAATACCTTTATTGTTTTGTTCAACTGATTCTTTACCATCATTATATATTATCTAAAGCAGTCTAATGCTTCTGACTTATGGGAGATTAGAAAAACATAACTGAAATGTGTGAAGTCATTTATGAAAGTGATGAAATATGAAGCTCCATGCCTCGGTCTCACATTCAAAGGACCACAAATGTCAGAATGTATGAGATGTCATGGAAATTCAGCTCTAGTCCCTTTACCGAATGGTTTTCTAGTTGTTTTTCCCGCTAGATAATGTTCACATACGGATAGACTAACATTAGTGAGTGACCCTAAAAGACATTCTCTAGCTAATCTTTGCATTCTTTGCAATCCAATGTGACCTAATCTAACATGTCAAGTACTTGCATTAATCTCAACATTACTAGAATATGCAATTAAAGAAAAACAACCATCGACACTAACATTATACTGATCATAGTCAATGTCTAATACCACAAAACCATTCGATACATGACCTGAACCATAATAAATTATTCCATACAAAATGTCAACACAATCACCATGGAAATTCAATACATAACCTAAGCTAAAAAGAACAACTACAGAGACCAAGTTTCGTCGAATATCTGGAGCATAAAGGACATCATGCAGGAATAGGTTTCGATCACCACGTAAGATTAATTTACATTTGCCAATACCCTTCACTTCAACTCATGAGTTATTCCCAACATATATCCATCTTCTTCTAGACTGTATCCGACGATACTCCACAAATGCTTCTCGGTCTCTAGCTACGTGGTCTGTTGCTCTTGAGTCTACAGTCCATATTCGATGAGATTCAGCAAGCATTACAGTACTAGAAACAAAAGCATTACTCAAAGTAATGGAGTAATAGGGTACCATTTTTGGCTCAGTGCATTCACGAGCAAAGTGACCCATCTTGCCACAATTGTAGCAATCCATCCTGGCCTTGTCCTTCTTCCCACCATGCTTCTTGCGTCGGAAGGTCTTAGCCCTTTTTGGTGCATGATTAGTCTTCTTCCCTTTGTTGTTGAACTGAAGATTCCTCTTGCACTTGTAGCCCGAAACTTTGCGCGAACTTGATTCAGCAACATAAGCATGGGTAGAGGATCTCGTTGCCTCTAGGCACTCATCCTCTAATTCCAAATGACGCGCAATATCATCAAAAGTGACAATATTCTCATTATGCATCATATTGATCTTTATATACTCATAATTGTCAAGAAAAGACCTTATAACAGCCTAAACTTGTTGTTCATCAGTAAGGGAGTGACCTGCCAACTTCAGCTCATGAATAATGTTTGACATCTCCCAAAAATGCTGCCTCATCATTATATTTGGCCGTTTTTGGAATGTGTCAAACTTGATGGTGAGTCTCCTCAGCTTAGTGGCAAATGTACCCCCAAACTTATCTTTCAAGGCAACCCACATAACTTGAGTTTCATCATAACTTTCAAACTCACACATAAGATCATCTTGCATACAACTCAGCAACGTGATGCGAGCAATGCTATTTTTCTTTTTCCAAGCTTGATAAGCTTCTAGATCTCTCTTGTGTTGAGTTGAAGTTCCATGCTCAGGTTCATCCATGGTATGATTGAGGGTTTCCAAAACCTCTTGTGTGGCATCCCAAAATTCATAACGACCTCTAGTTACATTAAACTCTGTGAATAGGTGATGGAAGTACCATTAAGTTATTTTATAGCCATTTAATCCATAATTTGCAATAAGATTTATGGCCAAGCTTTGAATGGATAATTATTTGATAGGAAAGAAAATTCTATCTTTGGCCATGTGCATCATAAATTGGAATTTATGGATTTGTGACTACAAGTTTAATGGCCTTATTATTTTTGCAAGTTAGGTATTTATTTAAGTAGAAAATGTTAATGGATGATCAAGGTTGGTGCTATAGGACAAATTGATAAAGAAGACTTTGTTCTTGACTATGCACTTTATAGATTTGATTTTATGGATTAATGTCACAAAGTCTTTTGGTCATTTTATTATGCAATTAAGTATTATTTAATTGGGGATTAAATGGAATATGAATAGGAGGGGTGGGCTGATTTTTAGGCCCAAAACCCATCCAACCAGCCCACGCCAGCCCCCTATTCGACCAGCCCATAAAGGCCCAAGACCGGCCCAAAAAAACTGAAGCCCATTAACCTTGCATGTCCTCCAACAATTGTCTTCAACCTTGCCACTTGTTCTCCTCATGAGAACACTTGTCCCCCATGCAAAATGAGGATGCATGCAAGTATATAAGCCACCAAAAAGAAAGAGAGAGAGGGAGTGGCTGGTTTTGAGAGAGTGAGAGAGAGGGAGAGAGTTGCCAAGAGAGAGTGAGGAACCAAGAGAGAAAGGGAGAAGCTGCGCGGGGGAGGAGGTCCGCCCATCCATCGCCCGTCGCCGTCCGTTCGTCCTTCGCCGGTGTGCCATCCGTGTGCTGCCGTCTGCTTGATCTTAGAGACAAGTTAGGATCAATTTCTACTCTTGCATGTGTATCTTGCATGTGTGGTTGAATTCTTGGGTGTTTGGAGGTAAGGAACCGAAGCTAGTGTGGCTTGTTCTTGAAAGATGCTTGCTGTTTGCGTGTATACCGCCTGACCCAAAAACTTGTGGAGGCTTGCATGCATGTTTCGAGTTGGATTTTGACTTCGACTCCTTCATGAAAGTTGTAGAAAACATCTGGAAATATAACATATTAAAATCTGGGACAAAATGGTTGAGATTTATGGGGCAAAACCCTCTTCCTACGAAGACACTAGATCTGGAACTGTTTTACTGACCTTTTGGTAGTTTTGTGGGTTGCATGTTGCTTTTTACCGAGAATTTCTCTTCGACTTCTCATTAAAATTGTAGAGAACATCCTGAAGACTAACATACTCAAATTTGAGAAAAAATGAGCAAGTGTAGCCTAGTGAATCGACTTACTCTTGAAGACGGTAAATCTGGAAATACGGTACTGGACACCCGAGACTTCTTGGACCCATATGGTGACTATTATTTGGAAATTTCACTTAGATCCCTTAACTAAACTTGTAGGGGACCTATTTAAGTACAACATATCCAAATTTCATAGGAAAATAAGAAGAATAAAGGGGTGAAAACTCGATATTTCCGAGATAACTACACTGGACGTTTCGGTGCGAGAACCAGGAGCTTCGTATGACTATAGAAAATTATCTAAAACGAATATTGCCTAGAAGTCTCGATTAAAAATCTACATTAGTGTCTTAAATATAACCTGGTAAAATTTCATAATTTTCGGAGGTCGTTTGGGTATTTTAATCGAATTATTTCGGAAACTGTGCATTCTGTTTCTATCTGAAATTGCATGCTGTTTTTGTGTGAACTGTATCTTCTTGTGTGGAACTCTATTGGGCATGTGCTTTTCATGAAATTGCTATCTTATTGTCTTATCTATCACATGTCTTGATTTCATGATTTTTGAAAAGCATATGGATATTAATTTAAATATTTTCTAAAAATGGTACATGCCGTAAAATGCATGAAATATGGACCATTTTAAATTGCATGGACTCCATGAATTGTATTGATTGGATGATAGTGTCTTGATGCATGCATGATAATGAATTGAGATGCATGTATGAATTCAATGATGAAAATGATCTTGATTGCCATCACATCGCATGCCATGTTAAAATTGAACTATAATTGAAGATGTGAATTGAGATAAGTGAGAAGGCCGCCGGAGGTGTGAACCGATGATGCCTCGGGAGTTTTGAGATTCCCGGAGAGTGGGGGAGCCGGAAGCTCGGCTGGTATTGAGCTAAGGGATGCCTCGCGATGCTAGTTGGGGTGCGAGATGCCTGGCTAGAAAGGTACGGTCGGATGCCCGGCAAGTATTGTGCTAGAGGGTCCTCGTGATGCCAGTTGGGGAACGAGATGCCTGGAGCGTGGGGGTGCCGGATGCCCGGCGGGTATTGTGCCAGAGGATTCTCGCGATGGCAGGATTGGGCGCAAGTGATGAATATGGGATGCAAACATTGGTCCCGGGAAAGAGAAATGTGGCGGTCCAAATTGAAAGGATGAAATTGAGAAATTGAAATTGAATTATGCATGATGGTATATGCATGACATGATGATGATATGTGCATGGATGCATGGTAATGATGATGGTACATGTGATATGATGATGATGAATGCATGGATGAATGGTAATGATGATGGTACATGTGATATGATGATGATGAGTGCATGGATGCATGGTAATCATGATGGTACATGTGATATGATGATGATGAGTGCATGGATGCATGATGATGGTAAGTGTATGACATGATGGTGATTACTATATGATGATGTGTGTACATAAGGTATGGTGACATGTGCATGATACCAAGGTAATTGTGCATGGATGCTTTAATGACATGTGATGCTATGATTGTGATGACTGTGTGATGCATGATGCATTGAGTGGTTTATTGGTTCTTTACCTATTGAGTGGCTATACTCACTCCTTTTGGGGAATAACATTTCAGACTAGATAAGATACCTATGCTGCCACTGCTACCAGTAGATGAATCAAGTTGTTGGATATGATTGTGAGGAGGAGGATAGCAAAGGGAGGAACTCTTGGACACCAACACTGATCGATGGACTTTAAGTATTTGACTGTTGGAGAAGATGTCGGTCATCTTTTGAAGTATAGCCAAGTATAGAAACATTGGCATTTCGATGTACTAACTAAAGATGTCCATCTGCTTTATGTAAATAAACGTGTTCGGCTTTAACTTATATAATATGTTTAGTAGGTGTGCATCGTTTTCTGAATATAGGGAAGGGAGTTTGTTGGATGTGCTTCCGTATATGAATTGTGCAAGGGACTTATAAAAAAAAAAAGTGTAAACCCCCTATGTTGTATGGACCCGCTGCAATTGAATTGGTATCAGAGTGACATGTTAATAGGGAAAGTGAAAGGTAAGTGAACTGTGGCGACCCTAACGGATCGGGGGCTGTCGAGGGGTGCCACAGCCTGTTTTGGTATTAGAGCTATGGTCTATTTGGAGTGATAAGGAGCCTCAGATGGAAATGAGGATAGAATGATGCACACCATAGGATACTAACTGGAATGGTTGACTAACTTTAAGCAACAGGTGATGGGTATTCACTCGTAGATCCCTGGTAACTAGTGTAATGTTGCTTTTGTGTGCTAGTAACTTTTTATGTTACTTATATGACTTTAGTAACATATGAACATTACTTCTCCTTCTTAGCTAATTAGTGACACTGAGTCGTAAATTGTTCCTAAAGTGAAACTTTCTGAGCTGTCTAGGTATGCCCCTAGATTGATAGAGGATTGGGAGGAAAAGGTTAAGAGATTCCTTAAGGGCCTGAGGACAGATAGTAGGAGACAACTAGTGCTCTTGAATGTGAGGGATTATAATGAAATTTATGAAAGGGCTCAACTTGGAAAGCAAGAAATGTTAAGAGAATGAATGGAATCAAGGAGACAAGTGACATTGAGTGATGCGCGATAAGGTAAGAGACTCTATTCAAACGAAGAGCTACCTGAGATAGTGCTTGCCCATGCGCCAAGGAAGAAACCATGAAGCCTAGTATGGAATAGGCCAAAATGGATAATAACTCTGTAAGTTAATCCCTATTGAAATGAGACCCTTCAGTAGATGTGTAGTTTGGGTTCGAACTAGGCGAAAGCTGGTGTACCTGTAACGTCCCAGTTTGATGAGGGCAGGGAGTGGACGCCGAGGTCAGAGGACTTGAACAAGGAGCGGCTTCTGGCAGGCTGCTAGAATAGCAAAGGAATGAGCTTTTGGATGCCCAAACTAATCGATGGACTTTAAGTATATGACTGTTGGAGGAGATGTCAGTCATCTTTTGAAATGTAGCCGAGTATAGAAGACTACGGCATTTTGATGTACCGATGAATGATGTTCATATGGTTTAAGTAAATAAAAATGTACGGCCTTTACGTATACATGTTTAGTTGATGTGTATCGTTTTTCTGAATATAGGGAAGAGAGTTGTTGGATATGCTTCCGTTATATGAATTGCGCAAGGGGCCGATCTAAAAAAAAAAAAAATGTAAACCCCCGGGTTGTATGGACCCGTTGCGATTAAAATGATATCGGAGTGATATGTCATTAGAGGAAAAGAAGAAAGGTAAGCAGACTGTAGCGACCCGAACGGTTCGAGGGTTGTCAAGGGGTGCCACATCTTGCTCCTCAAGGATGTACTGAACCTTTCGATGCCAAATATCATAATTGTAATCATTTAGCTTCTCACCCTTATTGAGGTTAGCCACAATGGTCTTGGATGCCAAAGTCATAATCAATTGCTATAACACATTGACATAACAAACGCAGAATCAATGCTAGCACACTTTTCAGGGTAACACACATATTCAATTTACAGCAAAAACAAACTAAATTGATGATAATTCAACAAAAGACACAGAGGCAAAAGTTCACTATGTTCCCAATCAACTTCTGTGTACGATTGTTCTATTATCATTAATTAGTTTAATTTGCACAAATTTTAAGTTCTAGATGAGAACTCCTTCAAATTCTACCAACCTGTGAACTCCTACTAGGAAAAATAATTACATGACCTTATTTAATTTCTACATTTTTCCATTAACACAAAAACATAGCATGATATGAAACAACGTACAAACAACAATCATGCTTCGACTATAATCAAAATCGCAATTCAACATGTAATGGATTTCCTACCATTGTTCGTAATTTCTAGCAACTAGAAAATTGCAAGTATATTAAACTATATACATGATATTATCGAACCAAGCTCTAGACAGCATATATGACATCATTTGCACACAAGCTAACTACCGTATTTCCTAAACCACAAAAAAATACAAGTTACAAATGAATAAATTATGCATTAAACCCCAATTCCTATGCATTTTCATACATTTATAAAATTCAAAAGTATAAAATAAATATACCATAGTGTAGACAACATTCATACGAACCAAACGCCGCTGACCACGCTCCAATCGGACCTCACACGAGCCCACATGCGCCGCCTGAGTGCGCAATGCCTGTGGCACACGTGCCAGCGAGCCAAATGGCTCTTGGCTGGTCCGACCAGTTGGCTGGCCAACTGCCGCCGGTGGTGACGTCATCGATGATGTCATCCTAACGGCTACCGACTATTGGGTCACAGTGACATCATCATGCATCGGTTCGCCGACCGGTGCGTGATGCGCACCTGCCGATTCGCTAACTAGTGCATGTTGGGCATGCACAGGCGTTCCCAGTGCTTCAGGCGCATGGTGCCCACACGCAGTGGCTTCTGGCCGCTTGTGTGGGCAGATCTAGCATCCTCCGGTGGCGCTTGACCCATCTACGGACTCATCTCGACGAGTACTTTCACCCTGTATATTTAAAAATTGATTTTGGCTGAAAAATATTTCAAAAAATGGCCAAAACAGTACGGATGCACACGACCCGAACCCGTTTTTCGCTTCGTTCGATTTTGAGTTTTCAGATTGCAATTCCGACCAATAAATATCAAAACAATGTAGGATATAATCTCTTGATCTCAATATCAAATGGTAAATGAGAAAACTCAATGAAAAAACAAGGTAGAAATCGTGATCGAGCTCTGATACCAAGGATGGAATTCAAGTCGACGGAAGACGACTTACCTTTATCCGATGTGCGAACAACAATTAGCCCCGGAACGAATGTTGAATTGCCGATGAAACATGAACAATATTATCTCATGTTGGTCTGGATGCGATCACGAGGAAAGCACCCAATTTCCACGGCATAACAGCAAATTGTTTTTGTAAAAATGAAATGGAACACCTTATCCCTTTGATGGAAATGAAATGAACAAATGAGAGGATTTTGTGATCATATGCTCTGCCAGCCGTTCCAACGGTTGTCTTCGGGAGGCTTTCATACATCTCCCTCCATACCCCTTCAATAGTGTCTTTCGATCGTAACGTATCAAGATGATACGGTGCGATCCAATCACACCCCATCATGGACGTACCAGCTAACGTACAACACTTGTGGTTTACAAAAGGAGCAATGGTTCTTCCGCAGCTAAGGATTCACTGTCTCTTATCTGCTTTTGGTGGCAAATGGTTCCGCTGCTTAAAATTGGGAGGACTCGGAGTGCTAGCCGTCTCGTTGGGCTTTCTGATGGCCATGGTTTTAATTGTCCTCTATAAAATTTGCTGAGCCGATAATTTTTGTTTCTCTATTTTTCCTTGTCTTTTCTTGCTTTAAATAAAGATTTGTATAGACATTTGCTTTTTAAGGCCTCTCCTTTTTCAATTCATGACCCTGGGAATAAAAATTAAGCAAATCTTAATGATTTAAGGATCACGGACCAACGGATATCCAAAAATACTGATTATGCACATAGTGAAAGATACAATAGAATAGAAACGAACTTGGTACAGCTTTCTCGCACCTATTTCAACTATGAAAATGGGCGTGAGAGCTTGTCAAGGGTACTTGATAAACTAAACATCTCAACAACCGCAGATTCAATTAGGAAAAAAGAAAAATAGCTGCAGCATTAGCGAGAAGCTGCTTAACCTAATTTTCAAATGTTATGGCTTTCAACTAAAAATCACAAAACATATGTATAATACTTCACATCACAGATACAACACAATCACAGTTGCATCAAACATATTTGGCTCTTATTTTGCAGCCCCCATTAATTTGGTGAATACATGATTTACCATTTTGTTCGTCACTATTGCCCTCAGATTATCTATTAGATGTTTACTGGGTCTCCAATATATGGTTTCACTTTCACTATAGATTTTTTGTGATTCACAATATGCGAAATGAGTTTATGAAAATTTTCTTTGGGTCATCCATTATGTTAAGCCATCCAAAAGTTTGTATTAGTAAATATGGTTGATTGGTGATGCTTGTGCCATAAAATCAATCTTGCCAGGATTGGAATTTTGAGGAGTATTGTTAATATGAGGTTTTCACAGGATAACTATAATAAAAAAAATTCCTAAATTTATTGTGTGACGGCCATTATAGTCCAAAACCTTTTTAATTTTGTCAACTTAATGGTAAACATTTTGACAATTTGCAGATGGAGTTTAACTCGTCAATTTTGATTGAAAATCGCTGACATAAATATAAATTGTCTATGTAACACGGCTGACGTTGACGTATATATTTTTAAATTTGTTTTTAATTTTCTGAATTTTTCACACTTTATTTTATTTTCTTTTCTTTTTTTCCCAACTACGGTGGCCTCCACCGGCCCACAATTGGAAAAAGACAAAGAAAGAAAATAAACAGAAAAAAATACAAAAATTATAAAAAGTTCAAAAAAATTTAAAAGAAATTGCAGAAAGAAAATTCACCGCACCACCTCACCCCCCCCAAATAATGGAAAGGATAAATTATAAATAAAAGTCATTGAGCAAAATGGAAAAAATAGATTACGAGGATGCACTTCCCCTTCGGATTCCGTCCGTCAGTATTATAAGGGTCTATTCCAAGCTCAAAAAAGAGGTTGCAGTTTTCTGAAAAATGGCAGCCTCTGCAGGCATGACTAGAAGAGATCACGGAAAAGTCAAAGTGAAAGCCGTCGCCTGCCAGGATGAAGTTCCAGTAATGCCACCTACCCACGCATGGCTGCGCTAGTTGAGGCGTACCCCCTGATGTGGCCACTAGGTCAAGGGTTCGACTCCCTGAGTCGTTCACAACTCTGAAAGTGTTTCGTGATTTAAAGGGGGGGCCCCAGCGGTCAGTTGTTGGGTCAGTCTCCCCCGAGATATAGTCGATGTTGTGCTCCAGAAGGTGAGCTAGGCCGAATCCTCAGCATAAAAAAAAAAAAGTTCCACTAATGCTTGAGAAGTAAGTGAGCCTACAGGCCTAATGTAGCTAACGAAGTTTCAGTACAAGAAACTTCTGCACCATAACACAAATATTGAGAGATATTAGAACTCGCCTAATTTCTTATTAGTACTATTAAATTGGAGTTAAAATCTCATGTGATTAAGATGATTAATTCAACCATCGAACTCTCTTCTTCCACTAGTGAATGCTGACTTCCTTTTTTTTTTTTTCCCTAGGTGAATACCTCTTTGAGCATCCTGATATTTTATCATAGACCATAGAGCCAACTGAGATCACACAGTCTGATACTTTCTACAGCTCAAATGAATTGCCAAATAGTTAGAACAATCATTACAAAGTTCCAAAATTTGAATAACGCTAGGAGATGTCCTTGAAGATATAAATTTATTACGGAGATGGATGTTTTCCATCACACTCCCATGTGATATATGCATCCATAAACAATGGTGTCACGACCTATCCCTCAGGGGAGGGAACAGGTTTAGAGGTATTGCCCAAAGGACGGACCTAAAACTCATGATTAGGCGCGGGCTCTCCCATGCCCATACCTTGCGTGACATTAGGGTATTCTTAAGAATTTTGTAATAAGGAGTTGCCACTAGCCTATTGGGGTTAGCTAAAAATCAAGTGAGGCATGTGAGTGTACCTCACTTCCTACGCAATCAGAGAATTTAGGGTTGGAGACTTTATTACACTAATTAATCAATTAGTGTCCTTTCAATACCAAATCTTATTCATTTTACAAAAAAAAAAAAAAAAATTCAGGCGGTATGAATTGATTTTATACCTATCCACTAACATGTGAGGTGATCATGTGAGTACGCAATCATTAAAGTAACCAATAGCAACCAAGCTCCTAATTGTAGTAAAGTTAGCGTATGCAACCTAGCAATCACAAACGTAATTAAACATGTAAATTAAACTTGCGACATAATCAATGTGCAAGAAAATAAAGGTCTAATTACACTAAGAAGGCAAGACATGACAATTCCCAACCAAACCATACATTTTTTAGATTTTTTGAAATTTTTTAATTTTTTAAATTATTCTTTTTAAAAATAAAAATAAAAATTAGTTTTTTTATTTTTAAATTAAGAAAAGGTCGAATTTCATTAATGCTTTCTAATTTTTTGAATTTTCGGAAGTCTTTTTAAATTTTTATTATTTTTTGAAATTTTTGATGTTTTTTTTTTGAATTTTTAATATATTTTTAATATTGAATATATATTCAAGAAAATGGGTTAGGATTGGGTAAACCCAATCCGACCCATTAGCTTGGTCCAACAACCCGAACATAACCTAAGACGGACAAAACCTATTTCATAAAACCCTTTTTTTTTCTTTTTCGTTTTTATATCAATATTAATTTTTAATTCTTTTTTTTTCATTTTTCGTTTTCCTTTAATCTTTTCTTTTCTTCTTCTAGCCTCCTTCTTCTTCGTGGGTTCTCTGCACACTCAAAGCCCCTTCTTTCACCAAGATCTTGTTCCTCATCGAAGCTCGTCCAAACGGAAACACCGATCGAAGCAATTGGCGTTCCATCGCCGAACCACCACCACCTACCAGTTGTCCATTCCAACCGGCAAAGACCACTGTTGACCATGAACTCCGGCAACCATAAACCCATTTGTCGAAACAAAGAAACACAACCACTCGATGATACATGTTTTTCTCACAATAAACGTACAAAAAAACTCAATGGACACAAGCAAAACAAATGTAATTTTGCGGATCTAGGAGCAAGAATGAACCGATCCCATGTCAAAACATGAAATATTCTTTCGGTTCTCTTTCGAGCATTTTATCAAACACTTTGATGCACCAGCCAGTAGACTCATTCGAGGCAAACATCAACACGACATGTGAGAGCAATGTTCAAGATCAACTCAAAGGCTAGTTGGTCGCATTTGGAACAGATATGAAGGAAGGACTAACAGCTTCGACCATAACCCAAGGACCAATGAAACCGGAGCTTGCGTGAACAAGTCGAACACGAGCTCCAACCCGACACCTAAAAGATGAACAAATGTAGCTTAGGAAGGCCTACTTGGTTCGGATGAGACACGTAGCGACGGACAGCGACTAACGGCTGGGTCTTTGGCAATGGCCAGGGACTTTTCTAATCTCACACTCTCTAGCTCGATCTTGACTCTCTCTGTGCTACTGGACTTTGAGGACTACAACGGTGGTTGGAAGCTTATTGGTGGCAACTGGACGTTCCAGGGGCTCCTTGGCTCCTTCTCTGGCCTATTCTCCTTCCTTTCCTCTACCATTTTCGCCTACCCCCTCTCTTTCTTTTCTCGCCTCTCTCGCATTTTCTGCTATGTCTCCCTTGTCTTTTTCCCCATAGGTTTCCACACCTGCCCTGCTCTCTACTGTCTCTCCGCCAACTCCCCATGCCTGCCCTGCTGCTGCTTTTGCTTTCTGTAGGTTTCACGTGCGAAACAAGCTAGAGGAGGATGGAGGCTGGCGTGGGTCGGGCCAAAAGGGAAACGGGCTTGGGCCGCGCAAGGGAAAGAGAGGTGGGTGGTAGGCCAGGCCAATGCCAAATCCCACCCGACCCGACCTCCAGGCGTTTTTCTTTTTCTTTTTTTTTTTTGTTCTTTCATTTCTCTTGTATTTTTGTTTTGTTTTGTTTTGTTTTTTTAGTGACTAATTCCTAATTTTATATGCGATTAAGTTTGAAAAATTGCGAAAGTTAGGTGTCAACAGCTATCCCTCTTTGAATCGGAATTCGAAGAGGTTCCCTTCAAAGACAAGAGACGCCTAAATTTTGCCATTAGGCGATGACAATCAGGGCTGCGGATGGGAAAATGATATGAAGGGATGACCTTACTTTGTAAAAGATATCTCTCGACTGAGATGGGAAAATATGATTGTATGATGACTAGTTCCGATTGGTAGAGAAGTCTCATCGTGTAAGAATGAGTTTTGACTAAAAAAAAAGTGTCTCACCGTGTAAAAACGAGTTTCGACTTGATATGATGGTCTCTTCGTGTAAAAACGGGTTTCGACTGGAAGTGATAGTCTCACCATGTACAAACAGGTTTCAATTGGATGTGATAGTCTCACCGTATAAAAACGGGTTTCGACTAGGAGAAAGGTCTCACCATGTACAAATGGGTTTCGATCAGATGATAGTTTCATTGTGTAAAAACAGGTTTCGACTATGAGAAAGGTCTCACCATGTACAAATGGGTTTCGACCGGATGATAGTCTCACCGCGTACAAACAGGTTTCGACTGGGAGAATGGTCTCACCGTGTACAAACGGGTTTCGATCGGATGATAGTCTCATCGTGTACAAACGGGGTTTGATCGAATGATAGTCTCATCGTGTATACACGGGTTTTGACTGGGAGAAAGGTCCCACCATGTACAAATGAGTTTCGACCGGATGATAGTCTCATTATGTACAAACGGGTTTCAACTAGGAGAAAGGTTTCACCGTGTACAAACAGGTTTCGACCGGATGATAGTCTCACCATATACAAATGAGTTTTGACTGGGAGAAAGGTATCACTGTGTACAAACGGGTTTCAACCGGATGATAGTCTCATCATGTACAAACGGGTTTTAACTGGGAGAAAGGTCTCACCGTGTACAAACGGGTTTTAACTGGGAGAAAGGTCTCACCGTGTACAAACGGGTTTCGATTGGATGATAGTCTCACCGTGTAAAAATAGGTTTTGACTAGGAGAAATGTCTCATCGTGTACAAATGGGTTTCGACCGGATGATAGTTTCACTGTGTACAAATGGGTTTCGATTGGGAGAAGGGTCTCACCGTGTACAAACGGGTTTTGACCAAATGATAGTCTCACTGTGTACAAAACGGGTTTCGACCGAATGCGGAGAAGCGTGGTTTACGGATGAACCCACAAGCCATGTGGTTTAGGAAAAGCCACCAACCCCGTGGTTTTGAGGATAAACCCACTAACCTTGTGGTTTAAGGATGATGATGTGGACATCGAGTCATATCAAGGAGGAGGTGCTAGGAACCCATTGTCTATTCCTATTGGTTCGATTACTCGAGCGCGGGCCAAACAATTCAAGCAAGCTGTTGGCGTCATGGTTCGTGATCTTTGGCGTGAAGATGACCTTGGATCAAATCTTGAAGAATCTTGGAAATCTTGGTGCAATTTAATTATCTTGTCACCAAATAATTGACCAAGTCAATTTATATATATATTCTTGTTTAAGAATATTCTAAAATAGGAATATTTTAGAATATAACGCATTAGATTTTTAGGGTTGGTTTTTAGGGTTTGTGTGGCAGCCTATATAAAGGATTTGCCAAATTTCTTTGAGGACAGATATATATATTTTATTTTTGAGGAAAAGAATTGAGGGGTTCTCTTTTTACTGTTCTTTTGAGGACTTGACCTAATCAAGATTCTCTTCGACTTATCGAGCGAGATAGCGAATTCTTTTGCTCGTGGCGTCTATAACGTTGGTTGGTTGACACGTGTTCGTCAACAGGTCACGTTCATACCGAGGTTGCCAATCACAGGTTTGATTGGAGGTCGAGGTTTGCAATTCGCACCATCTGGGCCTTCGTAGAACGATCCTTCCGCAACGATTCACATCAGATGACCCACGAACTGTGTGGTTTGGGAAAAGCCACCAGCCCTGTGGTTTAAGGATGACCACAAACTGTGTGGTTTAGTAAAAACCACCAACCTCTTGGTTTAAGGATAAGCCCACAAACCTTGGAAACGGCATGGTTTAAGGCTGACCGTAAACCTTTGGAAATGGGCATGGTTTAAGGCTAACCATGAACCTTTGACTTTTAGGGAATCACCTGCTAACCCCTTCAAACTGCATGGCTTCACTGAGGAATCCTGTTAAACTCGGCTTGAGCAAATGTCATTAGAGACGTCATCAAGAGACGTATTGGCAATAATGCAACATTAATTAAACAAGCTAATCAAGCTAAGTTCAACTACTTTAGAAGAACATTCGATGTCAATTAGCATCATGTGGCGCAAAACTGTCATCTTGCTCAGGGATATATCATTAATCATTCGAATTCATCGGGAGTCAAGTTCTTACCAGAACAGCTACGACTTGTTAAGAAGGCTCATTAAGCATGGCAAACTAGAGCTTCTTAGTCAAAAAAGGTTTCTCACACACTCTTGATAAAATGGCTGCTTGATCCTATCTATTCGTGTGGGAAGTAATAGATTGCTAAGGGTATCTCACATAATCCATGTCAAAGGCTTTCAGAAACATTTGCGATGACCACAATTTGATCGGTTAAAAAGGTATTTTGAAAGGACCGCAATATAGACTCTGTTAGGGCTTACACAAAGGAATTGTTGCTTTGAGGCCAATAAAGGAACATTTGTCGCTATCTTCATCAGGTTTACAAGTCGAGAACATGGAAGATAAGACAAGATAGAATTACCTACATTCGTTCAAGCAATAGCTTCTCTGTGGCATTCTCATTTTCACTCAAACTATCCTAATCAGAAGAGACTTCAGAAGAGGGTTGTAATGTTGGCTTGGGAGAGGTTCGAAAGGCTTAAAATTTTCAAGAGAGTTTTTAAGAGTCGGTGATCATCATGACATCATGACTAGGTCACTCGACCTTTCGAAAGCATTTGGCTTTTGAAACACAGCACATCTCAAAAGTCCCTTGACTAATCATTTCTGCATAGGAGCTTTGCTCATCTCTCTAATTTCCTTTACTCTTGTAATGATTTTTTTACGCAAGCACTTGGACTTTGAATATTTTTTCTTTCACATAAGATGCAACCTTTTGGCTCTTTTTCTTGATGGGCATTGGCCTTACTTTTACCAGATACACTACTTTTTCATGCCCCCTAATTTTGTCGAACTTTTTATTCTTTGAACTTTTGGAGCACTTATGACTTTCGAGATGCATTTGGTCAGACTTTATGCTTTGCCTTAGTGAAGGGAGATGATCACCGCTCGGGACTCAGTAATGAAGAATCAGGCCCAAATTGGTTAAAGCAATGGGTATTAGTGTTTGGGTAGAGAATGATATAATCTTCCTCACCTTGGGATGAGTCAAGCTTTGATGAGTATTCCTCCGAAGATATCACCAGAAAATTGATGCAAGTGAAAGTAATAGAATCTTTCTCAATCCTTCACTCTACGACACGGTCGTAACCTCCTATGCTGCCCCAATATAGGGTCATTCTTGACAGAGTTACTTTGAAGGATCATCTTTACTCTGCCCAAAGGGGTAGCAAGAGATTAGTGCAATGCTTGGGGTTGATGAAGGAAACGTGTTTATCATTTCAATCTTTGCGCTTAATGTGATTGAATCCTTTGTTCTAAGAGAATGTCATTTTTCACTCAACTCTCAAAAGTGTTTGAAAGATGTGTTTGGACATGGGGTTGCCTTTCTTCATCCTAAACATTTCTTGTTTGGCATGATTAACATCTCCATTTCACTCTGTCGAGTTCATCAAAGTAGATCAATCTCCATAGGGAAATTGGATTCAAAATGAATAACCCACAAAGCGAGAAAACAATTTTGAGATAAATAGGATATTCAAAAAAGTTTGTAGAGAGTTTTTTTTTTCTCAATTATTCATTTTTGTGCTTGTTTCTAGGAAAGCGCCAAAGGTTCTTTTTCTGTAATGGAAATTCTCTTTTCTTTTATTTTTTATTTTTTATTTAATTTAATTTGAGAAGAAGGGTACTTACTTGCGGCATGGTGACTCGATAACCCTATAAAGAATGTGAAAGAATATGTTAGTGCAAAAATCTATAGGGATTGAAATGTTGGAAATGATACATTATTACCCTTCACTCGCTTTTATCCTTTGGATGCTAACATTTCTTGTATCCACCATCGTAGATAATTGGTAATTCGACATTACCCTTCACTTGCATTTGCCGTTAAATGTTTGGGAAAAAAAAAAGAATTATGTCAGACACGTTATCAAAATAAGCAATTGGAATCAACACAATTTACCCTTCACGTGTTTTTGAATTCGTCTTTTTGGATGCTTGGCAACTCCCTTCATTTGTCTCATCATGTAAAGTGAACGAGATCGACGGGCTATTTTGGCACCTAAGGCATTTGCTTCATTTCCTTGCGATAAAGCATATAACAAAGTAGCATTTTGCAACACGAATCTCTAATGTTGATTGCAGAAAACTCTTGCAGCCAAATGTTCAAATGCTTTAATTGTCAAAATGCGCAAGAGCCCTAATTCTAGCCTTCTAGTAACATATGATGCAGCTCTTGATAAAACTCATAAAAAACAATCTAGTGATGGCGATGCTCAATCTCCAAATAAAAAAACTTCCTAGAACGGAATTCAGCTTCATTCTACCTCTATTGGAAGATTGGCGCCGACAATGCCTCGACACATGCTTACTCCTCAAGTTCCATGAGCCTACACTTTTATCTTTTAGAAGAGGCAGATGCCGGTCTCAAACAAACTCCTCATTCTTCCGGAGAAAGCAACCACGTGAAGAGAGGGCCTTAAGCAAAGCTTTCTTGAAATTCATTTTGGAAGGTAAACATAAAGGTTCGCTTGAAACACTTCTGAATTCGTTAATTTTTTTTTTTTTAAGGGATGATTTTCATGAAATTGAATTCCATCTTTAAAAAATGTGAGTCACATGATTTACAAAAGCAACAATTGGATTCACAATCAAAACCCAAAATGGAAAACATGACTCTTAACAAGAATGAGAACAGTGATAAAATACAAGAAACTCTTGTATAGATAAGAGTAAAAATCAACTCTTGTCCTAACTGTAGAATTCTTATCTTTATGTGGTCAAACACGAGAATGTCATGGAGCATCACGCATAACCTGCAAAAAAAAAAAAAAAAAAAAAGACAATGTTAGAGAATGAGAAAATGATCTCTCAATAAGGTCGCTTCTTACAACAAAATCGAGGTGATGATACATGTCATGCCCTTAACCCCAAGCGTGTGCCCATTCCTCTCTAGTCGATAAAATTTGCGACTTCTCAGGACGAGTCTTCAACCCTTTTCATTTTATTGCACATGCGAAAACGAAAATGAATCCCCCAACAGTAATCATCTCGGGATAAAAAAGCAGGACAACAAATTCACCAATAAAACACACCTTTATATAAACATTGAGTCATGTACAAGGTCTATGACCAAAAAGACTACAAAAACGGGCTTTTTAAAAAGAAGCGGTCCTAACTGACCTACACTTCAGATCACCTTCTCTCGGCTCCAAGTCCTCCACTTGACGACCCTACAAATGGTTATACAATAACCGGTGAGACAATGTCTCAGCAAGTTCACCCACTAAACCTCGATTAGAAGGGTAATGCACCTCAGAGCACTCTAGCCACACAACCACACAATTAGAATAGAGAACTTACCTCGCCTCAGTTCCTTCCTACAGGTTAGCACGGTTCATATCTCAAATGTATGCAATTAATGCATACGACAATTGAAAGGCCTTACTTTTCTCAATCAACTACAAGGGTCTCAGCCCAATCAATCACAGGAGTCCTAATTATAAGACCAAACTGTTATGACACGTTCCATACCATGCCACATAGTTTTGTCTCATAATCAGGCACATCAAACTCAAGCAATCATGCATTCCAATTGTTAATTAACCCACTCAAGGCATTACCGACTTCCATGTTTGGCAGTCTACTAGTGTAGCCAAGCATCATCTCTTCCCCATAGAGCATGGCTACATCACATTGATAGCTATCCTGAAAGAGCTTAGGTCTAGAATCTACTGCGACCCGCTACCCTAATGCATGGGTAACCCGAAAGTGGGATTTAGTAATGTCCGGCTTAAACGCTAGGACGATTTCTCTTTAACCAACACACAATCAATCAATTGCGGCCTAGGACACCATGCATTACATTCAAATGCCTCCATTAAAATAGTGATCCCGGTCTATTTTCTTTGTATTAAATAGTCGTGTGTGGGTACACGGTCATATTGGACTTGGAAAATCCATAACCTTCTTTGAAAATCCCACTAGTTTATATAGTATATAAAACCCTTTTCGGTGATAGAACTCGACACTTGGGATTTTGTGAATAAATAACAATTTTATAAATTCTTTTTAATATATGTCAAAAAATCCAATAAGCACTCAATTTGCATAATTTAACACTTGATTGCATAAATTAATCACATCATTGCAATCAGCACGAAATTCCAGTCACCGGCTATCCCGGTCTAATTTCCAGAAAAATAAATAAATAAATAAATAAATAAATACGAAAATTAATTAAATAAATCAATTTAAATATCGAAAGGACCCCGAAATTAAATTTCTAATTTAATCTAACTAACCACCTAATTTCTAATTAAATTAAACTAAACACCCCTTAAACGTCGTTAGTCTACTAATAAGAGTTTAGTGCATAAACTCACAAATTTATTACGGAAACCTGTTCATCGCGATGGTGGTGCGACGGCGGCCAAACTTGGGCCTGCAACGACACCCACGAGCTTGGACCAGGCCTAAAATCGGCCCAACAAATCTCAGCCCAAATTGAGATTTGTTATTTAGTTGGACTGGGCTTGCTTCGGGGGCTTGGGCTTCAAATGGGCTTGACCAAAACTGAAGATGGGTTGATGAAATTCACGGGCTGACTTCTGTGAAGATGGGCTGCTTTCTTGGGCTGAATTGTGGGCTTGCTGGACTGATCTGTGGTTGCTAAAGATGGGCCAAGCTCCACGTGGGCTGGTGTTGGGCCGTGTGAAGGAGAGAAGCAACTTCGGTGGAAATTCACAGACGTGTGTTAGAGAAAACTCCTTTATTATTTTGAAGTTGACAAAACCTTTCTAAAGTCTATACTTGAAGATCTCAAGACTTTATCGTCAAAGTTTGAAGACCGACAATTCATCAGATTTTAGTCGCAAACATTATCCTCACTAACAGTTCTAGACTGAAACATGAAGACTTATCCAAATGCAGGATTATTATCCCGATGCAAGATCATCTTCAAAGTTTCATTTAGTATGATTATTGGAAGACCTTATATCTGGATTTCACATCTACTTGATTAATTATTCTTATTGGAAACTACTCCGATATGAAGATCTTTGAAAGGTGAGCTATGTTGGAGAAATCTTCTTGAATGTTTTGAAGCTGACAAAACGTTTCCATCAGTCTAGTCTGAAGGTTTTGTAGACTCTGCTATTTAAAGTCTGAAGACCTCTGGACAACCAGACTCAAGACTCAAAGTCTATCCTCATTGACAGTCTCTAATCCGTTGAAGAAAGGTTATCCAGAATTGGATGTTTCGTTAAGGATATGACCTTATCAACTGGAGAAGATCTCGTGGCTGGAAAAGACATAACGGAATTTCTTTGATTGATCGAGATTGACTCGATGATTGAAGATCCGATGATTTCTTGAATATTCTTGGAAGGTTCTACATATGGAAACCGAGATCCTGATTGTATGGGCGAACGGGATTGATGGGCTATCGACACGTTCCTTTAATAGCTCAAATAATCTTCTTAATTGATTCCGTCCAACGGGTAGATTGGAGGAATTCCTTTGGTAAGTGCCAACGGGTATGATGGCATAAAGGAGTATATAAGGAAGACGTTCTAAGTTGTTTGAGGTGTGCGCGATAGAAAAATTCCAAAGTCTGAAAGCTTCCTGTTGTTTAGACAATTTCTTTGAGCGGAACATTATATTCAAGAGAGAGTATATATTTGTGAGAAACCTTGAGGAGGTGTGGTAGAACATCTACACTGTGGAATCAAGGGAAAGCTGTGGTGTAACTTCTCTTTTGTTCATAGTGAAATCCAGCCGGTAGGCTGTTAGTGCGGAAGAGTGGACGTAGGCTTGGAATAAGCCGAACCACTATAAACCCTATGTTCAATTTTATCTTCCTTACTCTCTTTACCATAATCGTATTTCATTTTGTTAATCAAGAAAGAATTTCCTTTCTATCGTTTGCCAATAATCGCTTCTGTATCTCAATAAATTGTTTGTGCACCTATTCACCCCCCTCTAGGTGCTTATACTAGCTATCTCAATTGGTATCAAAGCTCGTGTGCTCACTTTGTTTGAAGTGTTTTACTTCAGAGTAAAAGATCCATGGCTAGTATGTTGGCTCCAGGGTTAGTAGAAGGGCAAAGCAACACGAGACCGCCTTACTTTGATGGAAAGGACTACAACATATGGAAGAACAAGATGAAGGCGTTCTTAAGATCAAAGGATCATCTGGAATGGGACATTGTAGAAAAATGAATCATTCCTAAAGCTGCATCTGTCTCAGAAAGAGGAAAGGACACTGTTGAGTCTAGCGAAATGAGTCAGGAAGAGATAATTAAGAGACAAGCTCTTGATGCAAAAGCAATTTATTCTTTATATTGTGCTTTATCACCTACTGAATATAACAGAATATCTTCTTGTGATACAGTCAAAGAAGTCTGGGATAGATTACACATTACTTATGAAGGAACCGATCAAGTGAAAGAAACTAGAATCAACATTCTTCTGGGTCAATACGAAGCCTTCAGAATGAAACCAGGAAAATCTATAATTGACATGTTTAGTCATTTTACAGAAATCGTAAATGGTCTTGAAAATTAAGGTCAACCAATTTCTGATCCCATGAAAATAAACAAGCTACTGCGTGGACTCTCCAAGGATTGGAATCACATAAAGACCTCAACCAGAGAGACCCAAAGAATCATGCCACTGTCTGTCGATGAGTTAGTTGGAACCCTTCAGTCTTATGAAGTGGAACGAATCAATGAAGATGAAGATCCTAAAGGTAAGAAATCTATTACATTAAAATCTAATGATGATTCTGATGTAACAGATTCTGAAGACGACATGGATGATGAAGAACGTGCTCTCATGATAAGAAGATTCAGAAAGCTGAATAGAAAAGGAAGAAGATTCAATGCAAAGAAACAAAGTTTTCAAAAGCAACAGACCAAGTCTGCTGAAGATGATGAATCAAATAAAGATGTAGTCTACTTTGAATGTAAGAAAAAGGGACACATTAGACTCAACTGTCCTCTTCTAAGGAAGAAGAAAGGAAAAACTGAAAAATATCGAAAAGCTCTCAAAGCAGAAACCTGGAGTGATACGGAGTGCGAAGACAGTGATGATGATTATGCCAACATATGTCTAATGGCACAATCGGATTCAAAATCAAACTCCGAGACTGATTCGACTAAGAAACTGAATTCGAGGTAAGTAACTTCAAAATCCCTATTAAAGTTTCAAAATACATTGATGAATTATGTTTTAGTCTTAAGACTTCTCTTAAAAGAATTTCCGAACTCAAAAAGGAAAATTCTGCTTTAAAACATCAAGAGAATGTTTTGGAAGAAAAAGTGAAATGCTTAGAACAGAATGTTTCTTCTCTTAAAGAAAGTAAAGATAATCTTTTAAAAGAAAATGCATTTTTGAAAAATGACATTTCAAATATTTCCAAAAGATTTTCTCTAGGATCTGAAAAACTGGAGAAAATACTTTCTGTTCAAAGACCTTATTTCAATAAATCTGGGTTAGGAATGACTGCTAAAACTATTCATTTAATCGATTTTCCTAAAGTAAAAGAAAGAATCAAACAAAGACCCACAAGAAATGCTTACAAAAATCATTTTGAAAGGACTTTTGTAAAACCAGTAGGTCGCAATGCTCTTAGATGTTCAAAATGTAATAGTGCATATCATTTTGAGAAAGAATGTCCTATGGTATGGAGACCTGTCAATAAAGTGTGGGCAAAAACCGTATATCAGACTAACTCAAAAGGACCCATGAAAATATGGGTACCAAAGAAAGCTTGAGTCTCTTTTTAAATGCAAGTCACTATCAAGAAAAAGGTGAAATGGTACCTGGATAGTGGATGCTCGAGACACATGACAAGAGATTCAAATTGCTTCATAAAGCTTATTCAAGTGAATGGTGGAAAAGTCTCATTTGGAGGAAACAGCAAGGAAAAATAGTAGGATTTGGAACTGTAAAGATTGGGAACCTCACAATAAGCAATGTTTCTTTAGTTGAAGGGCTCAATTACAATCTGCTCAGTGTCAGTCAACTGTGTGATGCCGGTTTTAGAATCAACTTTCAAGAGGGTATTTGTTTAGGAACCAGTAAAGACTCTACTTAGTCATTCATGGGTCGAATACATGAAAATATCTACCTTTTGGACGTAAAACCAGATGAGTCGCAATGTCTAATCTCAATCCAAGACGAAGCGAGCTTATGGCATAAAAAGCTTGGGCATATTAACATGAAGCAGATAGCCAAGATCTCAGCAAAGAAGCTTCTTCGTGGTCTACCCAATTTATCATATCAAAAGTCCGATCTATGTACACCATGTATATTGGGAAAACAGGTAAGAAATTCGTTTAAACCAATAAATCAAGTTTCCACTAACCGTGTACTGCAGCTCTTGCATATGGATCTCTTTGGACCAACAAGAACGCAGAGCATTGGAGGTAAGAAATATTGCCTAGTAATTGTGGATGATTACTCACGATTTACTTGGATATATTTCTTAGCAAGTAAGTCTAAAACTTTCTCTTACTTTGAAAAATTTGCTAAGAAGGTTCAAAATGAAAAATGGTATGTTATTTCAAGTATAAAAACATACCATGGAGGTGAATTTGAAAATCAAGATTTTGCCAAATTTTGTGAAGAATCTGGTTTTCAGCATTTGTTCTCTTCTCCATATACTCTAGAGCAAAACGGAGTTGTGGAAAGGAATAATAGATCTCTTCAAGAAATGGCTAGAACTCTTTTAATTGAAAGTAATATCTTTTTACGATTTTGGGCTGAAGCAGTTTCAACATCATGTTATATTATCAATAAAGTTTTTCTAAGACCTATTCTAGAAAAAACCCCCTATGAACTATTTAAAGAAAAGAAGCCTATTGTTTCATATTTTCATGTAATTGGATGCAAATGTTTCATACTGAAAAATGCAAATGATCGAGTTGGTAAGTTTGAAGAAAAGTCAGATGAAGACATGTTCCTTGGATATTCAACCACAAGCAAGGCATACAGAGTCTACAATAAGAAGACTCAAACAAAGGGAAGAATCAATGAATGTCAAATTTCAAGATTCTACACAAAATGAATCCATTCGAGACTCATCTCGAAGAGACTGAACCTGCTCCAGAATCTACAAAATCTAAATCTCAAGAAGCAGCTCAGACTTTGAAGGACCAGCAACAAGTGATTGTTGAAGATTCCAAAGAAGGAAGTGACCATCAATCTGATAAATTAACCAGCAATTGGAAACATAAGTCCAGTCATCCCAAAGATCTTATTATTGGCGATATCAATGAAGGAATTCGCACAAGATCCAAAAGGCGAGAAGAGTCTAGAAGAAGCTTTATCCGATAAAAGCTGGATTGAAGCTATGCAAGAAGAACTCAGACAATTCAGAATTAATGATGTCTGGGAACTGACTCCAAAACCAAAAGGTAAATCAATTATTGGAGCTAAATGGGTTTTCAGGAAAAAGATGGATAAAAAAGGAAAAGTCATAAGAAACAAGGCTAGACTTGTGGCCAAGGGATACACACAAGAAAAAGGGATCGACTATGACGAGACTTACGCACCAGTAGCGAGGTTAGAAGCAATTCGTTTATTACTTGCATTTGCTTGTCATAAAAATTTCAGGTTATTCCAAATGGATGTTAAAAGTGCTTTCCTAAATGGATTTAACCATAAGGAAGTTTATGTGGAACAACCACCTGCGTTTGAAGACCCAAGAAAACCAGACTTAGTATTCAGACTCAAAAAGGCTCTATATGGCTTGAAACAAGCACCTCGAGCTTGGTACAACATATTAAGTAAGTTTTTAATTCGAAATGGTTTTGTTAAAGGTAAAGTAGACACTACTTTTTTTTATTAAAAGAGAAAACAAAAGTTTTCTACTTGTACAAATATATGTCGATGATATTACTTTTGGATCCTCTAATGAAAGTCTGTGCAAGAAATTCTCTAAGACTATGCGGGATGAATTTGAAATGAGTATGATGGGTGAGTTAACCTTCTTTCTTGGACTTCAAATAAAACAATTGGAGGAAGGAATGTTCATTCATCAAGAAAAGTATGCAAATGATCTTGTTAAAAAGTTTGGACTGGGCAATTGCAAAACGGCTGATATACCAATGTCAAGTTCCTTAAAGATAGACAAAGATGAAGGAGAAAAAAAAGTCGATCAAAAGCTGTACAGGAGTATCATCGGATCACTTCTTTATCTTACTACTTCTAGACCTGATATTTTGTTTAGTGTTTGCATTTGTGCCAGATTTCAATCAGACCCAAAAGAATCTCATTTAAATACTGCGAAGCGTATTATCAAATATATTTCATCAACTTCAAGCTTTGGTCTCTGGTATCCAAAAAGGGGAGACTTTACTCTTCTTGGATATTCAAACGCAGACCTTGCTCGATGCAGAGTCGATAGAAAGAGCACCTCGGGTACTTGTCAACTACTTGGAGGCAGGACCGTGTATTGGTTTTCAAGAAAACAAAGTACAGTAGCTCTCTCTACAGCAGAAGCAGAGTACATAGCTCTCGAAAGTTGTTGTTCGCAAATTCTGTGGATAAAACAACAGCTAAGAGACTTTGGAATTGAAGACTCATGCACGGAGATTAATTGCGACAACACCAGCGCTATCAATCTCACAAAAAATCCAATTCTCCACTCAAGAGCGAAGCATATAGAAATTCGACATCACTTTATTAGAGACCATGTTGGAGATGTTTTAATTCAATATGTTGATTCAAAGAACCAACTGGCGGATATATTCACAAAGCCTCTGGAGAAAAATCAATTTGAAACCATCCATTCTAGACTCAACATTTTAAGGTATGAGGAGATCAAAGTCTAAAGACTCTTAGACTCAGACATACAAAACTTTAACTGTAAGTTAGTCTTGGTACGACTGTCAGACTGTAAGTTAGTCTTTCTCTCTCTCAAATCTTATCTTGAAAAGGTATGATTGGCAACCGTGTTTTATTGCTATCTTTAATTGGTGTAATTATTGCATCTTTTCCTTTTCGAAAAGAAGTTATTTTTTGAAATGACTATTTTCACGGAAAAAGGTTAGTTATTTTTAAAAAGGCATCTTTTACTTTCCTTTGTGACAGTTCGTTTATCTCTCTTTTTAACCGATCGTGCACTTTGTTGATTTCTCTTCACTTTACTCTCAAAAAACCCTAGAAAGCATCGATCTTCCATCCCCGTTTTCTCCCTTGTTTAATCTTCGAAAAAGTTGTCATATTTCTTGGGAAAGTCAAGCAAGGAATCTTCCAAAAATTGAAAAAGATGTCATCTTCAAGAAAGTGGTCGAGAATCGCAAGCAGGGGATCACGGCGAATGAGTGAGGGGCCTACGCACTTCGATCTTACTGAAGAAGAAGTGTCTCCATAACAGCGACAGAGCCCACAACATTCTCAGCAGCGTCATTCTCCTCCATCTAGTCCTCAAGGCGTTGATCATCAACAAGAGAAAGAAATCATCGAAGATGCAGATCCAGCAAGAGTTCAAAAGCCCGCTTTTATTTATAAGCTGTATCGTGCCTTAAAAGGAACTCGTAATCCCTTGAAATATGTCGATGATTTTCTTAAAGACAAAGGATATGGGAACGAATATATCTTTTTTGCGAAAAATGGAAAGCCTGGGAATTGCTCGTAAAGGGGTGGCTGAGGAAACCCTTGCGAATATCCCAAGTGATCCTCGTGATTGGGGACCGAATCCTATTGATGGGAATGATGATGACAAATTGTACAGCCAATTTCAACCGAGAATGGGTGTTGCGGTTGAAAGTTGAGGAAAAAGGGGAGATTTGTTCAGATCGAAGGAACAAAAGGATTTGTACTCAAAATTGCTGAAGCGTGGGGTAATAAACCCTAGGAGTGTGGATTTTGACTTTCTGGATGCTTGTGAATGTGAACTTGAGGGAGAAGTTCGGTTATCTTCAACTTGAAACGTTCGCTCCGACACTACGAGGGCCTATGCTGAACTAACCGCATATTTCTATTCAAATCTTAGCTTTTTGGATGCGAATAGATTTTCTTTCAGTGTCAAAGATCAAGACTATGTTGTGGATATGAATATGCTGGCAGATGTGTTAGGAGTTGAGAGAGGAAGATATCAACCGATCAAAGTTTCCATTGCTCGGGCCACACTGGAACTTGTGAAGGATAGGAGAACAGAGGAGAAGATCACCTACCTAAGGATGAGTGCATTCAATATCTTGCTTCACAAGATTGTGATCAATTGCCTCCGACCAAAATCAACCTCCAAGACTGATGTTTCAAGTTCAGAGGCAAAGCTGATGTATGCCATCCTCACCGGGAAAACGTTTTCTCTCCCTCACACTATCATGTTCCACATGTATAGAGCGATGATGAAGGACAGAGGTCAACTCCCTTACCCAAGCATTGTGACAAAGTTACTCAGACATCTGAATATTCAGCCTCCGCAAATCTTTTGCGTTCGATCGTGCGATCATATGGTGGTAGGATTGAAGATGGTGACCAAAATGCGTCTGAAAGAAGTGAACAAGGAGTTGGAGAAGTTCAAAGAGAAGACTCCAATCAAAGCTCATCAAACCTCTTCTTCAAAATGGAAAGGAAAGGAGCCCTTGGTTGCTTCAAAACCGAAAAGAAGAGCTCTTATTGTGGAAGATGAAGAAGATGATGACCTCACCATTTCGGCCATAGCTTTGAAGAAGCTAAGTCGTACTATTCCAGAGTCAGTGGAACAATGTGAGAAGAAAGGAAAGGAAAGAGAAGGCCAAGAGGAAAGAGGAGGCCAAAAGGAAAGAGAAGGTCAAGAAGAAGAAAGAGAAGAAGAAAGAGAAGACGACGGAAGAGAAGAAGAAGGAAGAGAAGAAGAAGAGAAAGAAGAAGAAAGAGCAGTTGGCGAAAAAGAAGCAGAGGAGGAACGACCTGGAGAAGAAAGAAGAGAAGAAGGAGAACCTGAGGAACACTCTTCTCCACCTGTAGGCATGGAAATAGGGGGAGATCAAGAGAAAGGAGAGAAGTTCTAATATCCCGATGCAAGTGAAGAAGTCAGTTACTCACCTACAAACCCAGAGGATGTTTATGCCTCTCAATTTCCAGAAGAAGGTCATGAAGTTTCATCGCCAAACCTGCGAGATTATTCTGATATGCCATCATCTGCAAAATGTGCTGAAGCCAATACGCAGACCGATAGCTCAGCCGATTTTCGCAGAATCATGGATATTCTCTTGGAGATGCGTGGTCAAATTTATGCCTTGGGATGCGAGGTTCAAAACTTGCAAACTGCAAGTCAAGTTTCTTCATGTTCATTGAATGATAAAATCCAAGCCCTCACTGTTTAGATTCAGGCCAATGCCAAGGGTGAGGAGATTGCACAACTGAAGGAAGACTTGAAAAGGCTGGAAGGGATCGTTCAGTCCATGGGAGATTTCCAGCTTGTCCGCGTTTCCAAGCAATCTTGACTTCATTCCATTTTCATCTCAACCTTTTTAATGTTGACAAAAAGGGGGAGAGATGCAAGAGATTTGAACACTTTGATTTTTAATCGTTTGTTTGACTGTTTGGTTTGTTTGACTTTAAGTTTTGTGTCTGGATTTGAATTTGGATGATTGCTATTGACTGCTGCTATTGATATCTTATGGATGGCTTTATCATATTCAAGACTAACCTATTTTTTGTGGTTGCAGATTCTAGTGTTAGCCATTTATTTCTATAAGATATGCATGTGTGTTTGAGAAATGTTTTGTAGGTCAAAGTTGTCCAAATTTGCTGGAAAGTTTTCTCACCATCAAAAATGGGGAGATTGTTGGAGAAATCTTCTTGAAGTGTTTTGAAGCTGACAAAACGTTTCCATCAGTCTAGTCTGAAAGTTTTGCAGACTCTGATATTTAAAGTCTGAAGACCTCCGGACAGCCAAACTCAAGACTCAAAGTCTATCCTCATTGACAGTCTCTAATCCGTTGAAGAAAGGTTATCCAGAACCGGATGTTTCGTTAAGGATATGATCTTATCAACTGGAGAAGATCTCGTGGCTGGAAAAGACATAACAGAATTTCTTTGATTGATCGAGATTGACTCGATGATTGAAGATCCGATGATTTCCTGAATATTCTTGGAAGGTTCTACTTATGGAAACCGAGATCATGATTGTATGGGCGAACGGGATTGATGGGCTATCGACACGTTCCTTTAATAGCTCGAATAACCTTCTTAATTGATTCCGTCGAACGGGTAGATTGGAGGAATTCCTTTGGTAAGTGCCAACGGGTATGATGGCATAAAGGAGTATATAATGAAGACGTTCTAAGTTGTTCGAGGTGTGCGCGATAGAAAAATTCCAAAGTCTGAAAGCTTCCTGTTGTTTAGACAATTTCTTTGAGCGAAACATTGTATTCAAGAGAGAGTATATATTTGTGAGAAACCTTGAGGAGGTGTGGTAGAACTTCTACACTGTGGAATCAAGGGAAAGTTGTGGTGTAACTTCTCTTTTGTTCATAGTGAAATCCAGCCGGTAGGCTGTCAGTGCGGAAGAGTGGACGTAGACTTGGAATAAACCGAACCACTATAAACCCTATGTTCAATTTTCTCTTCCTTACTCTCTTTACCTTAATCGTATTTCATTTTATTAATCAAGAAAGAATTTCCTTTCTATCGTTTGCCAAGAATCGCTTCCGTATCTCAATAAATTGTTTGTGCACCTATTCATCCCCCTCTAGGTGCTTATACTAGCTATCTCAAGCTAAACTTTGAAGATTCTACTTATGGAAACTCAAGATCCTTATATGTATGGGCGAACAAGATTGACGGGCTTTCAGCACAATTCATCTAACGACTCAAGATCACCTTATCCATTTTGTCCAATGGGTAGATTGAAATGATTTCTTTGGAAAGTGCCAACGGTCGAGAAGGCATGAAAGAGTATTTAAGGATTGATTCTTCAGTTGTTCGAGTGTGTGCTTGAGAGAAAATTTCAAAGTCTGAAGCTTTCTAGTCTCTTGCTTTGCCATTCATCGAGCAACACATTGTATACAAAAGAGAGAAACTCTTAGTGAGACTATGTGAGAATTCAATAGAGACTCATCACTGTGATAGTCAAGATCACAACCTGTAACATCTCTTTTGATACTTAGTGGAATCTAGCCAATAGGCTATCAGTGAGGAGAGTGGACGTAGGCTTGATCTAAGCTGAACTACTATAAACTCTGTGTTCATATTCTCTTTTCCTTGAACTTCTTACTTTTATTTACTGCTTGTCTATTTGTTTAAGTTGAAATACATTTAATGTCTAACATCTAAAATCAATTTACTTTCATTAAGTCCTGCGAAAAATTTTATTTACACCTATTAAACCCCCTCTATGTGTACTCACTAGCCCTATCAGTGTGAAGATGGGTGAACAGCTTGGCCAAAAGATCAAAGATGGTGGGGAGCAGGCATTGCTAGCGTCAACGTGGGAGCTGTTGCAGTTGACCGATGAAGAGGAAGAAACGAATGTGAGTTGGTGGCGTGAAAACACTTCGATGGAGCTGCAGGGGATTGAACGCTAGCTTGCTTCGATGGAGGAAAAGTGGATCGGTGGGGGCCTTGTTCGGTGGCTTTGCTGGGTCAACAAATCGCCTGAGAAGATGTAAGGTTCACTCAAGGAGAACAGGAGATGGGCGCATGGCTTCAATGAAAATGCAGCTGCCGAAGAAGAGAGGAAAATGTGGAGATGGCAGAAGCGGCTAGTTCTCAAGGAAAGGAAATGAAAACAAAGTTGGAGAAGAACAGTGAAAGATGAACTTCACAATGGAATGCATGGGAAGATGAGGAAGAAGGGCCAAAAATTCCATAAAATATCTTGCACAATTAAAGCTTTGTCCCCCTCCCCTTAATGTCCAACCTTATCCTTCGTATCCCCAATTACTTTCTTGTAAAGTAATTGCTATAATTAAACCAAATTGAAGTCCCAATTTTCAGCCTTAAGCTTAATTTCGAATTTCACTATATAAGCTTTAATTTCCTCTCTAATTGTCCAAATCGAGGTCCGATTCCACCGAAGAAATATCCCGACCAATTTTCTATACATCTTCGACACTCAAAGGCTTAGCTTGGAAGTCTAAATTTCCTTTAATTTGGCCCATCCGAATTTCCGTTATTTTTTTCCGCGACGTCCGAATCGATTTTTCATAAAAATCTCGGAATCTCCGAAATTTTTTCGAAGGATGAGACAACATTCCTAAAATAAATCATGACATGACAGAACTTTCAATTTCTAAAATCGGGTTCAAATTCGCAGTTAATTTCAATCTGGTGCGCTTTTAGCGTGATCTAATCTACCGAGTAACTTTTAGGAATTTTTGGTGCAATTGACTCGTGATCGATTTATCTCGAGTCATAATGCACATCTTCGACACATTGGTGACTCTCGGTTGTCATGAAAATCTCAAGGTTTCAATTACAAACACATGGTACCAAAATGATAGAAAAATCAGTGTTGTGCCAATCGACGAGTATTTTGCAATCAGGTGGAATCATTCACACTCTGATCACATATCTCAGTCGAATTGACCTATCTCCGGTCTCTGATTGATTTCTGATAGTGCCGTAATGACCCTAGCAGACCAACATGGTCGAGCAGTCGATTCCTGGTTGAATTCTGAAGTCCATTGCTTTTAGATTTCTTAATTGCTTCCCCAGATAGTCCAATTATCTCGTGAGTGACCAGCTCAGAGAATAGTACTATTGGCACGTTGATGAAAGGCCTGACTTAGTTAATCGAAAACAAATTATAAAAATTCAGGTTGTCACAACTCTTCCCCTCTTATAAAAATTTCATCCTTGAAATTTAAACCTATTACAATCTTTACACAAAAAGGTAGGGGTACAGTCATCTCATCAACTCCTCAGTTTCCGAAGTTGCTCCTTCAATACCGTGGTGTTGCCAGACCACTTTGACCAATGGGATGGTCTTGGTGCGTAGGACTTGCTCCTTGCAATCCGCAATCTAAACTGGGCTTTCAATGTACGACACTCTGCTGTTCACGTCCAATTCCTCAAAATTGAGCACGTGGGTCAAGTCAGGCTCATACTTCTTCAACATTGACACATGAAAGACGTCATGCATTTGCGGCAACCTTGGTGGTAATGAAAGATGATACACTAGGATCTTGATTCTTTCTAAAATTTCTAACGGACCTACATACCTCGAACACAATTTTCCTTTCTTGCCAAAGTGCAAAGTATATCTCATTGGTGACACTTTCAGAAAAATGTGATCACCAACTTAAAATTCCAATGGCCTTCAACACTTATCGACGTAACTTTTCTGGTGGCTCTAAGTGGTCTTTAATCTGTCTCTGATAACAACAACTCCATCCACTGGCTGCTAAACCAACTCTAAGCCTGTGATTTTCCGTTCCCTGACTTCATCCCAACATACTGGTGTTCTGCACGCTTTGCCACACAATGCTTCGAAATGAGACATCTAAATGCTCTGCTGATAGTTGTTGTTGTAGGTGAATTTAACAAGGTGAAGCTGTTCCTCCCAACTTCCCTTAAAATCCAACATGCAAGCTCGCAGCATGTTTTCAAGGGTTTGAATTGTCCTCTCAGACTAGCCATCTGTATGAGGATGATAAGCCGTATCGTACTGCAACTTCATTCTTAAGGCACAATGTAGACTTTTCCACAAGGCAGTTGTAAACCTCGAGTCTCGGTTTGATGTTATCGTAATCGGCACTCCATGCAGGCGAACTACTTAACACACATACAGATCTGCGAATCTATCCAAATTGAGGTCCTCTCGAACTTCATTGAAGTGAGATAACTTTGTCAGTTTGTCAACTACTACCGAAAAAGAGTCATTACCTCTCTCACTCCTCGGTAAGTTCGTCACAAAATCCATCGTGATATGCTCCCATTTCCATTCTAGGATCTCGGGAAGTTGCAGAAATCCTCTCAGCTTACAATGTTGAGCCTTCACTTGTTGACATGTCAGACACTTGGCGACATGCTTGGCAACGCCACCTTCATACCCAACCACCAATAGTGTTGACACAAATTCTGGTACATCTTGGTACTACCAAGATGAATGCTATAACTGCTACAATGTGCTTCTGATAAGATGTCCTCTATAAGCTCCACATCGTTAGGTACAACCAAACATCCTCAAAACCTCAATGTTCCATCCTTAGAAATTTGAAAGTCAACTTTCCTTTTCTCGATGTCCACCTATAGAATTTTCTGCACATCTGGGTCTGTTGGTTGGAGTAACTTGATTCTGATCTGGACATCCGATTCAATTTTGAGGGTGGCCATAAGACTTGAAATGTGGCCTACCTCAAATTTGAATACCGAGTCTCAAGCTCTCTCGATTAGGTTTCACTCCTTAATCAATATATGAGCAACTGAAGACTTTCAACTCAAGGCATTAGCGACCTTGTTCGCCTTTCCCGGGTGATATAGGATATCACAATCGTAGTCCTTCAGCAATTCCATCCAGCGGCGCTGTTTCATATTCAACTCATTTTGAGAGAATAAATACTTGAGACTCTAATGTTCCATGAAGATCTAAAATCTTTCTCCGCACAAGTAATGTCTCCAAATCTTAAGGGCGAAAATAATTGTTGCGAGTTCTAAGTCATGCATCGGGTAGTTCAACTCATGACGTATGCAACAACTCTGCCATGTTGCATCAATATGTAACCCAGTCTTCTAAATGACGCATCACTAAAGACCTTGTATCTTTTAGGACCAGATGGTATGGTCAACACAAGTGTGGTAGTCAACTTTTGCTTCAGCTCTTGGAAACTACGCTCGCACTTGTCTATCCACACGAATTTAACTTCTTTCTTCATGAGTCTTGTCAAAGGTGATGCCAACGCTGAAAACCTCTCTACGAACCATCTGTAATACCCTGCTAAACCCAGAAAGCTTCTGATCTCAATCACGGTTGTCAGTCTTAGCCAATTGATAACTTCTTCAATCTTGGATGGGTCCATGGAGATTCCTTCTCATCAACATGAGTTAGCCAAAACTCGCGCTTGCTAAAATTAGCATATAGCTCATGAGTCCTTAGAATCTGTAGTACCAATCTCAAATGCCCTTTATGCTCCTCTGGACTTCTAGAGTACACCAGGATATCATCGATGAACACGATCACGAACTGATCTAAATATTCCTTGAATACTCGGTTCATCAGATCCATAAAACAGCTGGAGCATTCGGCAATCCGAATGGCATCACATTGAACTCGTAATGACCATACCAAGTACGAAATGCTGACTTTGGTATATCCTCTTTCCTGATTCTCAGCTGATGGTATCCTGTCCTTAGGTCGATTTTGGAAAATATTGACGCTCCTTGTAACTGATCAAACAAGTCATTGATCCTTGGCAGTGGATACTTGTTCTTGATAATCACCTGATTGAGTTGGCGATAGTCGATGCATAGGCGCAATGAACAATTTTTCTTTTTCATGATCAGAATTGGTGCTCACCAAGATGATGGAGTAGGACGTATGAATCCCTTGTCCAACAATTCTTGCATCTGCACCTTCAGTTCTTTCAGCTCTGACAAAGCCATCTAGTAAGGAGCCTTAGTGTTGTACTTTAGCTAGTACGTCCATGATGGAGTGCGATTGGAATGCATCGTTTCATCTTGATGCGTTACGATAAAAAGACACAAATGGAGGGGTACGAAGGGAGACGTATAAAAGCCTCTCGAACACAACTGTTGGAAGGGTTGGCAGATCATTCGCACCAAAATTTCTCTCCCTTTTCCATCATAGAAAAAGGCATTCCATTTTCACTTTTAAAAAGAACAATCGGCATTTACGTTGTGGAAATCGGGTGCTTTTCTCGTGATCGCATCCAGACCAACATGGAGTAATTTCATTCATGATTCATCCGCAATTCAATGTTCATTCCGAGGCTAATTACTGTTTGCGCATCGGGATCAGGTAAGTCGTCTTCTAGCGACTTGAATTCCATTATTGATATCAGAGCCCGGTCGTGATTTCTGTCTTGTTTTTCATTGAATTTTCACGTTTGCCATTTGCTATTGAGATCAAGAGTATGAAATCTACACTGTTTCGATCTCTAATAGTTGGAATTGCCATCTGAAAAACTCGAAATCGAACCGAAGCGAAGAACGGGTTTGGGGTCGCGTACACCCGTACAGTTTTGGCCATTTTTCGAAAAAAAAAATTTGGCCAAAATTAATTTTTCAATATACAAGGTGAAAGAGCTCATTGAGACGAGTTTGGCAATGGGTCGAGCGCCACCAGAAGACGCCGGATGTGCCCACACACATGGCCAAAAGTCCTTGGGTGTGGGTGCCACGCGCCTAAAGATTTGGCAAAGCTAGTGTGTGCGCCACACGCACCTGTCAGCGTACCGGCAAGTGCGCGTCACGTGCCGGTCGGCGAACCGACGTGTGATGACGTCATTCATGACATCACCCAACGGTCAGCAACCGCTAAGATGACGTCATCGATGAGGTCATCGCCGGCGGCAGTTGGCTGGCGGGTCATCGGCTGGTGAACTGACTTGTTACCCGACCCAACCTGAGATCCGAGTCGAGGTTGACGCAACCCGACTCGACCGTTGACCGATCAACTAGTCCAGCGATCAAATCGATCGGACCGATCACCAGTTGAACCGGTTGGACCGGTCACCAGTGGGAACAGTGGGACCAATCGGACTGGCTAGGAGCCATTTGGCTCACTGGCGCATACGCCACACACGTCACGCACTCAGGTGGCACGTGGGGGCGCGTACAGGCTCCGATTGGAGCGTGGTCAGCGGCGTTTGGTTCATATGAATGTTTTCTACACTGTGGTATAATTATTTTATACTTTTGAATTTTATAAATGTATAAAAATGCGTAGGAAACCCTATGTACACATATTTTTTGGGATTTATTACATAGTTTATCCATTTGTAGCTTGTATTTTTTTATGGTTTATGAAATATAGTAGCTAGCTTGTATGCAAATGATGTCATATATGCTGTGTAGAGCTTGGTTCGATGATATCATGTATATAGTTTAATATACTTGCAATTTTCTAGTTGCTTGAAAATTCAAACAATGGTAGGAAATCCATTACATGTTGAATTGTGATTTTGATTATAGTTGAACCATGATTACTATTTATACGTTAGTTATTATCATGCTATTTTTTTTGTGTTAAGGAAAAATGTAGAAATTACATAAGGTCATGTAATTATTTTTCCTATTGGGAGTTCGTAAGTTGGTAGAATTTGAAGAGTTCTCACCTAGAACTTAAAATTTGCGCAAATTAAACTAATTAATGATAATAGAACAACTGTACATAAAAGTTGATTGGGAACATAGTCAACTTTTGCTTTTGTGTTTTTTGTTAAATTATCAATAATTTAGTTTTCTTTGCTGCAAATTAAATATGTGTGTTACTCTGTAAAGTGTGCTAGTATTGATTTTGCGTTTATTATGTCAATGTGATATAGAAATTTATTATGGCATCGGCATCCAAGACCATTTTGGCTGACTTCAATAAGAGTGAGAAGCTGAACGGTGACAATTATGATATTTGGCATTGAAAGGTTCAGTACATCCTTGAGAAGCAAGAGGTTTTGGAAACCCTTAACCATACCATGAATGAACCTGAGCATGGAACTTCAGCTCAACATAGGAGAGATCTGGAAGCTTATTAAGCTTGGAAAAAGAAAAATAGCATTTTTCGCATCACATGGCTGAGCTGTATGCGAGATGATCTCATGTGTGAGTATGAAAGTTATGATAAAGCTCAAGCTATGTGAGTTGCCTTGAAAGATAAGTTTGGGGGTACATATGCTACTAAGCTGAGAAGACTTACCATCAAGTTTGACACATTTCAAAAGTGCCCAAATGTAACAATGAGGCAGGATCTTTGAGAGATGTCAAACAAGATCCGTGAGCTGAAGTCGGTAGGTCACTTGCTTACTAATGAACAGCAAGTTTAGGCTGTTATAAGGTTTCTTCCTGACAATTAGGAGCATATGAAGATTAATATGACGCATAATGAGAACATCGTCACTTTTGATAATATTGCGCGTCATTTGGAATTAGAGAGTGAGCGCCTAGAGGCTGCAAGATCATCTACACATGCTTATGTTGCTGAATCGAGTTCGCGCAAGGCGTCGGGCTTCAAGCGTAAGAGGAGCCATTAGTTCAATAACAAAGGGAAGAAGACTAATCAGGCATCAAAAAGGAGCAACAGACCATGTAGCTAGAGACTAAGAAGCATTTGTGGAGTATCGTCGGATATCGCTTGGAAGAAGATGGATATATGTTGGGAATAATTCAAGAGTTGAACTGAAGGGTATCGGCACATGTAAATTAATCTGTGGCATCCCAAAAATTCAAGACAAGCTCTAAGGTGTATTAAAGCCCATAATTAGGTAATGAAATTACCTATGGTTTATGCTTTAGCCATTAGTCTCCTTTTAAGACTAAGTGATATATGCTTGTGTTCATGAAAATTTAGAAATTAGTGTTATAGGATAAATTAATGAGAATGATTTATTCTTGGCCATGTGAAATTAAAATTTGAAATCTATAAAAGAACGAATTAAAGATGAAAAATGGAAAAGTGAAATTGTGGATTTTAATTAGGTTGGGCCTTAGACCCAATGGCTTGAGCTCTTGGTGGGCCGAATGGCCGGCCCATTGAAGCCTAAGGGAGAGTGACCGTCGACCAAGGGGGGGAAGAGTGGCCAGCCCACTTCTTCCAATCCCAAGCCCAAAGCCCATGTTGCATGAACCATGCCAAGTGGCAAGAGGAGGTCTTCATGCATTGGCTATTGAGGGAGGCAAATAATCATTGTCAATGATGAAGATTTGCAGAAACAAAAGGGAGAGGAAGAGAAAGAGTGGCCGGTTGAGGGCCACCGTCCAAGTGAGAAAGAGAGAGAGAGAGAGAGAGTTGCGAGAGAGAGTGAGGCCGAGGAGGAGGAGGAGTTCACCTGTCGCCGCCCGCATGCCGTCTGTCCGTCGTTGTTGTGCCGTCCGTGTGCCGCTGTCTGCTTGATCTTAGAGGCAAGTTGGGATCGATTTCCACTCTTGCATGTGTGTCTTGCATGTGTGATTTGTTGCTGGTAGATCTCGGATGTTAGGGTAGGCAAAACCGAAGCTAGAATGTGATTTGTTCTTGAGTATGCTTGCTGATTTCATGTGAACCGCCTGTCCCAGAATCTTGTGAAGGCTTGCATGCATGTTTCGAGTTGGATTGTGACTTTGATTTCTTCATGAAAGTTGTAGCCAACATCATAAACTACAACATACTAAAACTTGGGACAAAACGGTGGAGATTTAAGGGGTCAAACCCTCATCCTACGAAGACACTAGATCTGGAACTATTTTGCTGACCTTTTGGTAGATTTGTGGTTGCATGTCGATTTTTACCAAGAATCTCTCTTCGACTTCTTCATAAAAATTGTAGATAACATCCTAAAGACTAACATACTCAAATTTGAAGTAAAATGAGCAAGTTTAGCCTAGTGAATCGACTTACTCTTGAAGACGGTAAATCTGGAAACACGGTACTGGACACCCGAGACTTCTTGGAACCATATGGTAACTATTCTTTGGAAAGTTGACTTAGATCCCTTGATAAAAGTTGTAGGGGACCTCTTGATGTGAAACATATCCAAATTTCAGAGGAAACGAAGAAGAATAAGTGGGTGAAAACTTGATATTTTGGAGATGGCTATACTGGACGTGTTGGTGCTAGAATCAGAAGCTTCGGATAACTATAGAAAATTATCTAGAATAAATCTGGCCTAGAAGTCTTCATGAAAAATCTACTTTAGTGTCTTAAATATAACCTGGTAAAATTTCATAATTTTCAGAGGTCGTTCGGATATTTTAATTGAATTATTTCAAAAACTGCTATTCTGTTTCTATCCGAAATTGCATGCTGTATTGCTTTGAATCATATCTCTTTGTGTGGAACTCTATTGGGCATGTATATTTCATGAAATTGTTATCCTATTTACTTGTCTATCACATGTCTTGATTTCATGATTTTTGAGAATCATATGGATATTTAATTTAAAGATTTACTAAAATGGTACATGCTGGAATTTTGTAAACTTTGGAAAGGCATGAAATATGGGCCATTTTAAATTGCATGGACTCCACACTTGTATGGTTATGGATGATGGTGTCTTACTGCATGTACGATGATGATTTGAGATGCATGTATGCATTCAAAGGATAAATATGATCTTGATTGCCATCACATCACATGCCATGTTAAATTGAACTATAATTGAAGATGTGAACTGAGATAAATGAGAAGGCCGTCGGAGGTGTGAGCCGACGATGCCCCGGGAGTGTCGGGATGCTTGGCTTGGAGGGTACGGCCGATTGCCCGGTGGTTTTGAATGGCCGGATACTGGAGGGTCCTCGGGAGTACCGAGTGGTATCGAGATGCCTGGAGAGTGGGTGAGCCGGAAGCTCACCGGGTCTTGTGCCGAGGGATACCTCGCGATGCCAATTAGGGTGCGAGATGCCTGGCTAGAAGGGTATGGCCGATTGCCCGGTGGCCTTAAATGGCTGAATGCCGGAGGGTCCTCATGATGCCAGTTGGGGTACGAGATGCCCAGAGAGTGGGGGAGCCGAATGTCTAAGTGTATCTTGGATACATGTGGGATGCAAACATTGGTCCCAGGAAAGAGAAATGTGGCAGTCCAAAATGAAATTAAAATTGAATTATGCATGATGATATATGCACGACATGATGATGATAATATATGCATGACATGATGATGATGTTATATGCATGGATGCATGGCAATGATGATGGTACATGTGATATGATGATGATGTTACATGCATGGATGCATGGCAATGATGATGGTACATGTGATATGATGATTATGTTACATGCATGGATGCATGGCAATGATGATGGTACTGTGATATGATGATGATGTTATATGCATGGATGCATGGTAATGATGATGATACATGTGACATGATGATGGTAGTGTATGATATGATGGTAACGACTATATGGTGATGTATGTACATGAGGTATGATGACATGTGCATGATACCAAGGTAAGTTGCACATGGATGCCTTGATGATATGTGATGCTATGATTGTGATGATTGTGTGGCATGATGCATTGAGTGTTTATTGGTCCTTTACCTGCTGAGTGGTTGTACTTACCCCTTCGGGGACCAACATTTCAGATTAGTAGGATGCCGCTCCCTGCTGTCACATGGGGTGTCTTTTACGGCCTTCCTTCAGATGTAAAGGTCAAGTGTATGGAGATCGACTGTCCCACCGTCCCTAGTCTTACATATATTCGAGTTCGCACCTTAGTGATGTACAACGTGGGTCTGGCTGGGGGCTCTGTCATCTAGGAGTTCATATTCGTTCATGTTCGTCGGAACGGAGTGATGCGTGGGATGTTGCCGCCGCCATTGCCTGATGCACCAAGATGGGTGTGAGGGCCCGTGCGTGAGAAGTAGGAGCTGAAACTTTTTGGGATGATAGCCGACAATAGTTGATTGGAAATCTTGCACGATAGACGTAGTGGGTCGAGTGTTTCTTTTTGGGGCTATGGCCGAGTGTGACTATAAGTCTTGGTCTTACCTTTTGATGTACCGACCCAAAGAAATCCATCATGGAAAATATGTAAATAAAATGTCGTGGCTTTATCTTTTCTTATGATGTTTAGTGGTGTGCAATTGTATCATGGTTGATGGAGGGAGAGATGGCGATATTATATTTTGCTTCCACTAATGAGTCGCGTTGGGACCGTTTTCATAAAAAAAAAATTGTCTATGATTTACGACGCTTCTTCTAAGAGATGTAATTAGGTGTAGCATTAGGTGTCTGTGGTGACCTAAGGGGGTTCGGGGTGCCACATAATCTCATGTTGTGGTCGAAACCTATTCTTGTATGATGTCCTTTATGCTCTAGATATTCGACGAAACTTAGTCTCTATAGTTGTTCTTCTTAGCTTAGGTTATGTATTAAATTTCCATGGTGATTGTGTTGACATTATGTATGGAACAATATATTATGGTTTAGTCATGTATCGAATGGTTTTATGGTATTAGATATTGAATTGTCGATGGTTGTTTTTCTTTAATTGCATCTTCTAGTAATGTTGAGATTGATGCAAGTACTTGGCATGCTAGATTAGGTCACATTGGATTGCAAAGAATGCAAAGATTAGCTAGAGAAGGCCTTTTTGGGTCACTCACTAATGTTAGTCTATCCGTATGTGAACATTGTCTAGCGGGAAAAGCAACTAGAAAACCATTCAATAAAGGGACTAGAGCTGAATTTCCATTGCAACTCATACATTCTGACATTTGTGGTCCTTTGAATGTGAGGGTGAGGCATGGTGCCTTATATTTCATCACTTTCATAGATGACTTCAAATGTTTCGGTTATATCTTTTTGATCTCCCATAAGTCAGAAGCATTAGACTATTTTAGACAATATATAACGATGGTAGAGAATCAGTTAAACAAAACTATAAAGGCATTAAGAACCGATCGTGGACATGAGTATCTATCGGAGCGTTTCAAGGCTCTTTGTGATAAAAAAGAAATTGTATGACAATTGACTATTCCTGGTACTCCACAACAAAATGGGGTAGCTGAGAGAAGGAATAGAACCCTAATGGAAATGGTTAGATCTATGATGGTGCAAGCAAATTTACCTATCTCCTATTAGGGAGGTGCGTTATTGACTACTGCCTTTATACTTAACCGAGTGCCCTCAAAATCGGTCACTTCCATCCCTTATAAATTATGGATTAGTAGGAAACCAGACTTGAATAATCTACATCCATGGGGATGTGCAACTTATGTTCATGATTCTTCACATAAATATGGCAAATTAGGTCCTAGAGGGAAGAAATGTATCTTTATAAGATATTCTGAACACTCCAAGGGGTACGTATTCATAGGTGAACAAGCTGATGGAAGTGTAACTAAAATGGAGTCATGAGATGTCACATTCTTTGAGAACAACTTTCCTAGTAGAGATAAGATTGATAAGGACTTCCAATTATATGAGATGGAAGATCCTGATAACACACCCACTGATATTATAGAGGGAAATGAAAATTTACCTCAACATGCAAGACCTAGTGGGAGTGTTGCATCGCCTAACGAATTGAATTCAAAAGAAATTCGATTACGTAAAAGTAATCGTAAAAATATTCATCGTCGTCGTTTTGAGATTGAAGGGAAAGCATTTATGATTGCTCTGAATGACGATGCCAAGCCTAAGACTGTTCAAGAGGCTCTCTCATCCTCTGATAAGGAAGAATGAAGAAAAGCTTTGGAAGATGAGATGGAGTCAATGAGGGCAAACCATGTCTAGGACTTAGTTGATCTACCACCCAATCATAAGGCCATTGGAAATAAATGGGTCTTCAAGATTAAGCGAAGGGCGGATGGATCCATTAAAAAATATAAGGCAAAAGGTTATACTTAACAAGAGGGTATAGACTATGAGGAAATGTTTTCACCAGTTGTAAGGTTTGCCTCAATACACCTTATTCTAGCCACCGTTGCACATTTGGACCGTGAATTACATCAGATGGATAGAAAGACAGCATTTCTCAATAGAGAACTAGATGAGGAAATCTATATGAAGCAACCAATAGGTTTCATAGCTAAAGTTCAAGAACATAATGTTTGCAAGCTTCATCGCTCAATATATGGCCTTAAGCAATCATCTAGACAGTGATATCTTCGTTTTCATTGAGTCATAACCACTTTCGGTTTCACGATGATTGAGCAAGATCACTATGTATATCTCAAATGGTCCGAAGATAAATTTGTGATTTTATCACTTTATGTGAATAATATTCTATTGGCTGGAAATGACAAGGTTTTGGTTATCACCAAAAAAGAATGGTTGTCCTCCGATTTTGAAATGAAGGATGTGTGAGAAGCTACTTATATATCAGGAGTTAAGATAAAAAAAGATTGATCAAGGAAATTCCTTACTTTATCACAAGAGTTTTATATTATGAAGATTCTTGAGCATTTCAATATGCAGCATTGTAATCCCATTGATACCCCTGTCATGCAAGGTGAAGGCCTAAGTACTGAGATGTGTCCTAAGACTCCAGAAGAAATTAAAGCAATGGAAACTGTTCCTTACGCTAGTGCGGTCGGAAGTTTAATGTTTGCTATGATGTGTACTAGACTCTACATATGTTATGTTGTGGGATTGGTGAGCTAATATTAATCAAATCTCGGTCAAGCACAATGGAAAGCAATGAAGAGGATCCTGTGATACTTGAAGGGCACCATGGACTATCGACTTTGTTACCAAGGAAGTGATTTATGCCTATCAGGCTATTCAGATGCTAGTTGGGGTGGAGACCTGGATGAGCGTAAATCGACTTCTGGATATGTGTTATTGCTCAGTGGAGGTGCGATTTCTTGGAATAGCAAGAAACAGATATACACGGCCTTGTCTACGATGGAGGCCGAATTTATTGCATGTCTGCCACAGTGCAAAAAGAAGTATGGTTAAAATGTTTCTTAGAAAATTTAGCCACTATCACTGAAGTTCTAAGACCGGTGACAGTTTATTGCGATAGTCAAGCAGCCATTGCCTATGTGAAAGATCCCAAGTATCATGGAAGGATAAAGCACATTGACATAAAGAATAACTTCATCAGAGATATTATAGCGTAAAAAGAAGTGATCCTACAATACATTTCAACCAATAGAATTGTTGCTGATCCATTTATAAAGGCTATTCCTAGAGACATATTCTTGACCCATAAGATGTCACTAGGGTTGCGTAGAATGTGATATCTGTTATTGTAGAGGATCATTGATTTATGTATTTGTGGACAGATGTATTTTTGCTTGTTTATTTATTAGTGATTTGATGTTTTATCAATAAGTACAAATCCACTATGAGACTAGCACAAACACACATGTATTATTGAAAAGTATGTTAGCAGGCAATGATTGGCTCAGTCACACGAGCAATCGTCTCAAGTGCTTTAGATAGCACGTTGAGATGAGACGTTATATACAAATAAATGCTAAAGAGCAAGTCTGGTACATAAAATATGTCGCCTTGATTGGAGTCAAGATGAGGTCTGTGATTTGTTTATAACAAGACCGACTATGATATTCCCACAATCATGTATGCTTGAAAGATGCCGAATGCGAGTACTTAATTTGGCGCTATAGAAAGCGAGCTGATATAGCACTCGAGCTAAACATGAGTACGTGAGAAGCACATGACTATGTTTAGGCTAAGATCTGTATAGTAGATATATTTGATAAATGACATACACTCTTATAGAAAGAGTAATCCACTATAGCATGTAATTCATACTACATGTTTATTGTACGAAGGAAGACTATTGTTGTTTTACATCTATCACATGTATTTACTGGTCGACCAATTACATCGCCCTCCATGGTTACGGATGTAATTGAATTCCATCACTTAGAGATTGGCTTTATCCCGGGGGCTAACTCAATCACGAATTCTATCTCTCTTTCTGGCAACAGACCTGGCAATTCTTTCGGGAATACATCTATAAATTCTTGAACCACTGTAATGTCTTCGATCTTCAACTCCTCAACTATCGTACCCACGACAGTTGCTAGGTAACCTTGACAACCTTCATCTAACAACCAAGTTGCCTCGAGTGACGAGATTTAGTTAATCGAGGGTCCCCCTCGACTTCCGATAGATTCGAAATTTTCATCCGTCAATGGGTTGAATTGTAATATATTACGACAATAAGTCATTACAACAAAAAGCTCTTTAAGTCAAACCTTTTCATATATGATAACAAAGTTACACATAAGCAAGCTAGTAAAGTACAACTCTAGTCAATGATTTTCCTTTCCATAACTTTTTCTCAACAATTTGAAATTCTACCAATTTAACTCAAAACTCTACTATGCAACTCTGATAAAATCACCCCGAAACATTCTTCCTCTGATCGGTGCATTGCCGGTTCAACTCCTGTCCCTTTCACCATCCTAGTGGTTTCTTGTATGCGGTAATGGTTCCTACGTTCCTTCAGACCTACATGAATAGTTCCTCACTTGATGGTTGTGTTGGCCACCTTCAAAGTACGCTCTCATGATACCGGGATACTGGATTGATCCATGCTTCATTCTATAGACTCGGCACATAATTGGTGAATCCTCTGTCTCCCATCGAATAACAACATGCACCCTTACTTGCACTTTGGGTCTATTCCAAATACGCCTATGTGCTTTCTGCAGCGCACTCACTTTGATCTATCCTATCGACGGAGATAGTACTTGCAATCCCATTAGCTTTATGGAACAATTTCTAGCTAGGCAACTCTGTTGGTTGCACTCAAAACAAGCACTCGTCCCAGTAGGACATGGGGCTGATCCAAGTCATCTTCTACAAGCATGACACACTCCATTCTGATTCGATGTTGACTTGTCTATCCCACATTTCCTATTGGGCGGGCTGGAATACCTTTCTCCGGTCATAGGCTACTTCCCAAACCGATTTCTATCTCTACCTGAACTAAACCTTGACTCAGATGTGGTAGCTTGCTCCTCGATCACAATTCCAAGTTGGACCTCGGTAGGTGTGGCAACAACAACTGTTACAACACTGGCAGCGGCAGTAATAGCGGCAAAAGTGGCGGCTCGGTTCTGAGCTTATAAGCTCGACAATTCCCAAGGGTCACTAGCGCCTGAACGATCCTGTCGAACCTAGGATTGCTCATTGTTGCTACACTCTCAGTACCGGCCTACGGCACTACTCTCTCACTCGCGCTGGCCTGAGCTGGCACTCTACCACCACCATGACCTCCTCGGGTACCGACCCATGTTGGCGTTCCACCCCGAGCAACAAGTCCGATGGTATGCCTCTTAGGAGTCCCTAACTCCTAATCACTCATACTACATGATCTTTATAGAAACCTAATTTCTAATTCCAATACTAGATTATAATTTGAGTGACCGCCAAACAAGCTACCAAACAGCTATTACTTACAAGCATCAACATAAAATAAAGGTCATTCCTACTAACTATCCCAAGAACCCATCGCACCTTATCACTCCAAACAATAACTCCGCTCTGATACCACTAAACGAGGATGTCACGCCACGAACCCCGAGCGCATGCCTATCCCTCTCCAGTCAATAAAATTTGTGACTTCCTAAGATGAGTCGTCGACCCTTTTCATTTTATTGCACATGCAAAAGCGAAAATAAATCCCCTGACAGTAATCATCTTAGGATAGAAAAATAGGACAACAAATTCACTAATAAAACACACCTTTATACAAACACTGAGCCATGTACAAGGTTTATGACCAAAAAACTACAAAAACTGGCTTTCCTAAAAGAAGCGGTCCTAACTAACTTACACTTCAAATCACCTTCTCTCGGCTCCAGGTCCTCAACTCGACGACCTTACAAATGGTTATACAATAATCGGTGAGACAATGTCTCAGCAAGTTCACCCACTAAACCCCAATTAGAAGGGTAATATGCCTCAAAGCGCTTTAGCCACACAACAACACAATTAGAATAGAGAACTTACCTCGCCTCAATTCCTTCTTTCAGGTCAGCATAGTTCATATCTCAAATGCATGCAATTAATGCATACGACAATTGAAACGCCTTACTTTTCTCAATCAACTACAAGGGTCTCAGCCCAATCAATAACAGGACTCCCGATTATAAGACCAAACCATTATGACACGTTCCATACCATGCCACACAATTTTATCTCATAATCAGGTGCATCAAACTCAGGCCATCATGCGTTTTAATTGTTAATTAAGCCACTCAAGGCACTACCAACTTCCATGTTTGGCAATCTAGTGGCATAGCCAGGGATTGTCTCTTTCCCATAGAGCACGGCTATGTCACATTGACGGCTATCACGAAGGAGCTTAGGTCTAGAATCTATTGTACCTTAATGCATGGGTAACCCGAAAGTGGGATTTAGTAACGTCAGGCTTAAATGCTAGGATGGTTTTTCTTTAACCAACACACGATCAATCAATTTCGGCCTAAGACACCGTGCATTACATTCAAGTGCCTCCATTAAAATAGTGATCCTGGCCTATTTTCTTCGTATTAAAGACAGCTTGTGAAAATAGTCGTGTGTGAATACACGGTCAGATTGGACTCAGAAAATCCATAACCTTCTTTGAAAATCCCACTGGTTTATTTAGTATATAAAACCCTTTTCGGTTTTAGAACCCAACACCCGGGATTTTCTGAATAAATAACAAATATTATAAATTTTTGGAATAAATGTCCAAAAATCCAATCAACACTCAATTTGTATAATTTAACATTCGATTGCATAAATTAACCACACCATTGCAATCAGCACGAAATTGCGGTCACCGGCTATCCCAGTCTTATTTCCGGAAAAATAAATAAATAAATAAATAATTACGGAAATTAATTAAATAAATCAATTTAAATTTTAAAAGTACTAACCTAAGCCAAAATCACTAAAGTGAATATCGAAACAACCCTGGAAAATTACCAAACCAATCTACGATTTATCTAGGCCTTAACTAAGCCATTCTAACCACCTAACATGCATAATTAAATATTAAATTATTTCTAATTTAATCTAACTAACCACCTAACTCCTAATTAAATTAAACCAAACACCCCTTAAATGTCATTAGCCTACTAAGAAGAGTTTAGTGCATAAACTCACCGGTTTATTACGGAAACTGGTTCACCGTGATGGCGGCCAAACTTGGGCTTGTGACGACACCCATGGGCTTGGACCGGGCCTAAAATTGGCCCAACAAATCTCAGCCCAAGTTGAGATTTGTTATTGAGTTGGACTGGGCTTGCTTCGCGGGCTTGGGCTTCAAATGGGCCTGACCAAAACTGAAGATGGGCTGCTGAAATTCATGGGCTGACTTAAGTGAAGATGGGCTGCTTTCTTGGGCCAAATTATGGGTTTGCTGGGCTGATCTGCAGTTGCTGAAGATGGGTCGAGTTCCACGTGGGTTGTTGTTGGGCCGTGCGAGAGAGAGAAGCAGCTTCAGTGGAAATTCGCAGGCGTGAAGATGGGTGAACAACTCGGCCAAAAGACCGAAGATGGTGGGGAGCAGACGTTGCTAGTGTCAACGTGGGAGCTGTAGGGGAATTGAACGCTGGCTTGCTTCGATGGAGGAAAAGTGGATCGGTGGGGGCTTCACTCGGTGGCTTTGCTGGGTCAACAAACCGCCTAAGAAGATGCAAGGTTGACTAAAGGAGAACAGGAGATGGGCGCATGGCTTCGGTGAAGATGCAGCTGCCGAAGAAGAGAGGAAAACGTGGAGATGGCAGAAGCTGCTGGTTCTCGAGGAAAGGAAATGAAAACAAAGCTGGAGAAGAAAAGTGAAGGCCAAACTTCACGATGGAATGCACGGGAAGATGAGGAAGAAGGGCCAAAAATTCCACGAAATATCTTGCACAATTAAAGCTTTGTCCCCCCCTTAATGTCCAACCTTATCCTTCATATCCCCAATTACGTTCTTGCAAAGTAATTTCCATTATTAAACCAAATTGAAGTCCCAATTTTCAGCCTTAAGCTTAATTTCGAATTTCACTAGATAAGCTTTAATTTCCTCTCTGATAGTCCAAATCGAGGTCCGATTTCACTGAAGAAAAATCCCGAACAATTTTCTGTAAATCCTCGACAGTCAAAGACTCGGCTTGGAAGTCCAAATTTCCTTTAATTTGGTCCATACGAATTTCCATTATTTTTTTCCGTGACATCCGAATTGATTTTCCGTAAAAATCTTGGAATCTTCAAAAAAAATTCGGAGGATGAGACAACATTCCTAAACTAGATTGTGATATGACAAAACTTTCAATTTCTTAAATTGGGTGCAAATTCACAATTAATTTCGATTCGGCGCGCTTTTAGCGTGACCTAATCTACTGGGTAACTTTTAAGAATTTTTAGTGCAATTGACCCGTGATCGATTTATCTCGAGTCATAATGTACATCTTTGACACATTGGCGACTCTCGATTATCATGAAAATCTCAAGATTTCAATTACAGACACAAGGTACCAAAACGATAGAAAATTAGTCTAGTGCTGATCGACGAGCATTTTGCAATCAGGTGGAATCACCCATGCTCTAATCACATATCTCAGTCGAATCAACCTATCTCAGGTCTCTAATTGATTTCTGACAATACCGTAATGACCCTTCTAGACCAACACGGTCAAGCAGTCAATTCCTGGTCGAATTCTCAAGTTTATTGCATTTAGATTCCTTAATTACTTCCTCAGATAGTCCAGTTATCTCATGAGTGATAAGCTTAGAGAATAACACTATCGGCGCATTAACAAAAGGCCCGATTTATTTACTCAAAAATAAATTCTGAAAATTTAGGCAGTCACAATACATGCCCCATAGTCCTTACTACGTGATTTAGTATTTTGCCAAGAATATATTAGAAGAGAAGACATCATTTAAAAAAAAAAAAAAAAAAAAAAGACAATCTGCGGCCATCAATCGAACGTCCACTCTACTCCAAAAGTTTCATGCGAAAGGGGCATTGGTTTTTGAAAGAATGATTTATGTTTTCACTCTTGCAAAAATGAAGTGACTTTTGTTTTGAGAAATATATAGACAAAATGGAGAGAATTTGATTAAAAATGCAATTTCAATTTTTGTGCCCCAATTTATAATCCCAACTTGAATTTTTTTTTTTTTCAAGATGTGATTTTGAGCCCATAACTAGAAATTTGAACAAAACCATGTGTTCAACAGGGCAAAATCAAAATGTTTAGAACTTACTTTCAATGTTCACTCATCAAGAGTGATTGCCAGTTTTTCAATTATAAGCGTAAATCACTAAGGGCATTCAAATGATCTCCGCGATTTTTAAATAACAATTCAATTGAAAAAAAAATGCGAATAAAAAGAAGAATGATACTTACAATGGGAGAAAAATTTCCTCTCTCTCTCTCTCTCTCTCTCTCTCTCTCTCTCTCTCTCTCTCTCTCTCTCTCTCTGTTTTTTTTATTTTTATTTTTATTTTCAAGATGTGTCTCGATTTCTACTCTATACGCCTCAACATAGAGCCATAGGATCACTGGACCGAACCAACAAGATCGCGGCTAGGTCATGTTACCCATAACTTCAGCTTCGTCAATGGACCGACCCATGTCGTGTGGTTGTAGACCAAGGTGGGGATCTTTGACATCAAGAAAGAAATTTCGGGCTGAGATGGGCGACTCGTACTACATGGTTATAGTCAAAGTGATATCCACCTTAACACCATCCTAGGTAATCCTATGCGGCCTAGGTATGGCAACAGGTAGTGTGTGCCATGGTGTAGCACAATGTAGGAAACGCAGGCATGACAATTTATAGGCAAGCAACACTTCATAAATTCAAAACATGAACATTTGTTCACAACTCCACAGTTGCAAGATAAGGGATTAACAATCACTCCTCCCCTTATAACTTCCAACTACAAAAACATTTAACACCCATGTTAGAGACATACCTAATATCCTCGCTACCAAACAAAACTTACTTTTGAACAAGATAAATTTCGGTCTAAATCGTCTAAGGTTTAAAACCAATTCTCTAGTGGAGTCACCAAGCTGTCGCGACCTAACCTTAAAGGAAGGGAATATGTTTAGAGGTGTTGCCTAAAGGACAGACCTAAGGCTCATGATTAGGCGTGGGCTCTCCCAAACCTATACCTCACGTGACATTGGGGTATTCTTAAGAATTTTGTACTAAGGAGTCGCCACTAACCTATTGGGGTTGGCTAGAAACCAAGTAAGGCATGGGAGTGTACCCCATTTCCTATGCAATTAGAGAATCTAAGGTCAGGGACTTGATTACACTAATTAATCAATTAGTGCCATTTCGTTACCAAATCTCGTTCATTTTACAAAAAAGTTTTTGTCAGGAAGTTTGGATTGATTTTATACCTATCCACTAACATGTGAGGTGATCATACGGGTACACAATCATTAAAGTGACAAATAGCAACTAAACTCCTAATTGCAGTAAAATTAGCGCATGCAACTTAGGAATCACAAACGTAATTAAATATGTAAATTAAACCTGCAACATACTCAATGTGCAAGCAAATAAAGGTCTAATTACACTAAGAAGGCAAGACATGACAATTCCCAACCAAACCCTACATTTTTTAGATTTTTTTGAAATTTAATAATTTTTTAATTAATTTTTAAAAATAAAAATAAAAAATTATTTTTTAAATATTTTTAAATTAAGATAAAGGTCGAACTTCTTTAATGATGTATGAGTTTTTGAATTTTCGAAAGCCTTTTTTAATTTTTTTTTATTATTTTTCGAAATTTATATTTATATTTTTGAAAATTTTTGAATTTTTAAAATATTTTTAATATTTAATATTATTATATTCGAGAAAATGAGTTTGGACCAGGTAAACCCAATCCAACCCGTTAGCCCAGTCCAACAACCCGAACATAACCTAAGGCGGAGACAAAACCTATTTCATAAAACCCTTTTTCTCTCTTTTCGTGTATATATGAATATTAATTTTTAATTCTTTTTTTAATTTTTCTTTTTCCTTTAATCTTTTCTTTTCTTCTTATGGCCTCCTTCTTCTTCGTGGGTTCTCTGCACGCTCGAAGCCCCTTCTTTCACCAAGATCTTGTTCCTCACCAAAGCTCGTCCAAGCGGCAACATCAACCAAAGCAACCGTCATTCCATTGCCGAACCACCACCATCTACCGGTCGGCTATTCCAACCGGCAAAGTCCACCGTCGACCACGAACTCCGATGACCATAAACCCATTTGCCGGAACAAAGAAACATGACCACTTGACGATACATGAATTTTTCACACTAAAATTACAAAAAAACTCAATGGACACAAGCAAAACAAATATAATTCTGCGCATATAGGAGCAAGAATGAACCGATCCCATGTCAAAACATTAAATAATCTTTCGGTTCTCTTTTGATCATTTTATCAAACACTTGGGATGCACTGGCCAGCAGACTCATTCGAGGCAAACATCAACACGACATGCAAGAGCAATGTTCAAGATCAACTAAGAGGCTAGTTGGTCGCATTTGGAATAGATACGAAGGAAGGACAAACAGCTTCGGCCACAACCCAAGGACCGACAAAACTGGAGCTCGAGCGAACTGGTTGGACACGAGGTCCAATCCGATGCCTCAAAAATGAATAGATGTAGCTCAGGAAGGCTTACTTGGTTCAGATGAGACACGTAGCGATGGACGGGTCTCTGGCAATGGCCAGGGACTTCCCCGATCTCACACTCTCTCTACCTCGCTCTCAACTCTCTCTATGCTGCTAGGCTCCGAGGATTATAACGGTGGTTGGCAGCTCATCGCGGCAGCTAGACGTTCCGGGGATTCCTCGGCTCCTTCTTTGGCCTATTTTCCTTCCTTTCCTCTGCCATTTCCACCTACCCCCTCTATTTCTTTTCTCGCCTCTCTCCCCTGTTTCTGTTGTGCCTCCCTTGTCTTTTTCCCTGTAGGTTCCCATGCCTGCCCTGCTCTCTACTATCTCTCCACCGGTTCCCCATGCCTGCCCTACTGCTACTTTTGCTTTCTGCAAGTTTCGCGTGCGAAACTGGCTAGAGGAGGACAAAGGCTGGCATGGGCCAAGCCAAAAGGGAAATGTGCCTAGGTTGCGCAGGGGAAAGAGAGGTGGGCAGCGGGCCGGGCCAATGCCAGATCCAGCCCGACCCGACCTCTAGGCATTTTTTCTTTTTCTTTTTTCTCTTGTATTTTTTTTTGTTGTTTTTCTTAGTGACTAATTCCTAATTTTGTATCTTTAGCCAAAAAAAAAAAATACTTTACCAAAAAAAATTCCTAATTTTGTATGCGATTAAGTTTTAAAAATTACAAAATTTAGGTATCAACAAACGGTAAATTCTGAAACAGAATACAACCATTGGACATCATGAACAGGTCCCTCTATACCTGAAAAGTACCAATAATGCAAAATACAAGTTTAAAGAAAATAATTATGTTGGTCGTCTTAGTAAGAAACGAATAAAAACTTGCAAAGAGGCCCGAGCCCTTCATGAGTCCCGCTTGTCGTCAGGCAGTTTAGCTTTCATTCCTCGTAGTAACTCTGGTTGGTTTTATCAACATCATACTGCACCACAATCAGAAGTCCAGTTGACCCATAATTCCAATGTAGCTGCACCACATCATATTGTGATAAAATAAATTTTGGGTTTTTGTTTAAATTTTCTTTTGATGATTAGATATTATGCTTTTACATGGACTATAGGTGTCATTCTGGTTAATCGTTACCACATAAAATGTGCTTTTGTCTAGTAGAATTCTTTATCTTTATTCACTTTTTGGTCCTCTCAGCTATCCACGTGGCAATGCCTCTACTTTAGGTCTGTTCATAATTCCGAGGGAAAATCCCAAATAACAACCCAAAGTGCCTTCATTTTCTCAAAAAGAGGACCTGTAGTGGAATCTGTCTCAAATAAGGACCCAAAGTGGTCATTTAGTCTCAAAGAAGGACCTCGCTCACCGGCCACTGAACAGATGCATCTCCGATGCATATTCCGATGACCTGATCAAGGGTATTTTTGTCCAATTTGTTTTTTTTAATTTTCAGTTGTCTTGTTCTTTATTATTATTATTTTATTTTTTTTTGGCCTTGCTTGGCTTTTGCCCCACCGTGCAGGCGAAAATTTCTAGAGTCACAAAGAAAGAAGGTCCAGAGACGAAGCTCAATATGCTCTCAAACATATCCTCATCAGATCTATCATCACCAATGCACATTACAAAGTCTGGTGGCTCGCCGCCATTAACCATTGTCATCAAAACCTTCTCCGCAACCAATCCTTTGCTTACTCCTGCAAATATAGCAATTTAGAGAGAGAGAGAGAGAGAGAGAGAGAGAGAGAGAGCAAATCAAATTTACCTGACGTTTGACCTCCACAATTTGTTGTCCCCTCTTAACAACTGCAAGTTCATTTGTGAGCACACTCTCTAGATGAGCCAACAATTCATTGGCTTGGCATGATCCTGTGGCATCCGGAATTTTGTGACGACTCTTAGATATATGACAGTCCATGACTGAGTGACGGAAGCATCGCCGGCACTATATTCGACTCCATTGACCCATTTACACTTGTTTCGATAATATTATACAACAACACCACTTAAGTGTATGTAGAATAAGAGAGAAATTTTGATTATTTTTAATCAATTGATTTTAGAGGGCCGAGAGAAATGAAATTCGCCATGCATGAAGAACATGCATGCCCGCGCGGAGAGGAGGATGCCATCCACGTCTAAGCCGCCTCATCTCTCCCCAATTCGGATATCATTGGCTCAACTAATTTAAGAAGTGTTGACTGAAGCAAGGCTAGAGGAGGCCATGTTGCTTCGTGTGGAGCAACAAGCGAAGGCCAAGAAACCCCAGCCGGAGACACGCCTCCTCCACCTGTCCATTGTCGCCTAAGCCACCGAAAATCCTGCATGCAAGTAAATAATTAGTTAGCTAATCAAAGAACAAAAAGGGGGTTCGGAATTAAGGAGTAGAGAGAGAGTGAATCGAGTAGAACCGAGAGTAGAGAGAGAGAGAGAGAACGCAAGCGACCGGAGAGAAAGGAGGGAAGAAGATAGCCCTCTGCCGTGCGCGTGCTGCTGCTGTCGAGATGCATTGCCGGACCGAGCCCTGTTTTGCTTGAAATTGAGCTAGAGAGCTTGAGGCAAGTAGAAGTTCATTAATCTATGTTATGCATGCTGTGATTATCTAGTGAAGTGCTGGTAGATTTGAGAAAATGCTGAAATGGAAACTGTATTTTGAGTTTTTGGATGATTGAGATGAAGTAGAACTAAGAGATTGAGGAAGAACATAAATTGTCCTATGTGGTTTTGGTTCTTGCTAAAGTAGGGATTGAAAGGTATACTCATGGTGAATTTTTGAAATGAAACAGTTGCGGTATAGGCGCAGGATCCGATTGGGTCCATGGTGCTCGAATTCGGTTAAGTGGAATTTAGCAGTTTTGTAAATTTTCTAGGGATAATTCCAGTGCGATTTTGATTTCGACTTCTTCATGAATGTTGTAAAGGATTGTTTGAACTATATCATATATTTTTCTCAGATTTTTTGGAATCCATATAGCGGCATAAGTTTTCTGATAATGAACGGTATTTTTTTGATAGTGTGCGAATTCGGTAATATAGGAAATCTGGAACCGAGTTTCATGATTTATTACTCTTTATACACAACGAATCTGACTTAGTGTCCTTCAAAAAATTTCTTCATTTAGGTCTCATCTATAACATGTCAAAATTTTGGAATTTCCTGAATTCATTTAGGGGTTATTCCGAAATTTTCATTAAAACTGTACATTCTGGTTTCTGAGCTGTTTTACTCTGAATTTGCTCAACTGATACCAAAAACCGAATGCATCTTGAGTTGTTAGTGGGCATGATAATATTGGCATTCAGCATATCATGCATATTGAGATTTGATGAGACTCAAGGGACATCTTGTCATTGCATTGAAAAGTGTTTTTGAAAATTAAGATGTTAATGATGCCGTCGGACCGTTGAGTCGACGATGCCCTAAGAGTCGGGATGCCCAAAGGATCGAATGAGTCGATGCATTGTGGATGCTCGGTGGCCCTATGTGGCTGAATGGCGGAGGTTTTTCCCTGGGAGCTTTGGGATGCTCGGTGGTATGCTTGTCGGTACGTAATTCTGGATGGCCGGGGTAACCATTTTCATGGAAAGCCCCCGAGGTTCCTCATGATGCCAAGTGGGGTGCGAGATGCCTTGAGGCGTGATATGCTCCGGATGCTCGGTGGCCCTTATGGCTGAATGCCGGAGGCTTTTGCGATGCTAGGGTGGATGCGAATGCCCAAAAAAATGCAAACATTGGTCCTCTGGGGGATGAAACCTTTTGAATGATAAAATGGATGATTATATTAAGTGTGAGTGTGGTCTGGTTATGGAACTAAATTGTATGACATGGAATGGGACGTGTCATTACAGTTTGGCCCTATGATCGGGACTTGTGTAATATGGACATGATGCATCTGAATCTTTTGAAATTGCATTTGCCATTGCATTAAAGGATTTCATGATTTTGATGTATAATGATCCCTTAACTACTTGATTTTGTCTATCCTGCACGAGTCTAGATATTGATGGTACTGCGTTATATAGCTTGATGAATCTTTTACTGCTGAGTGGTTGTACTCACCCAGTTTGGGGACTAACATTTTAGATTAGAAGATATGTCTCTGATACCAGTCACCCCCGGTACATTTTATGGTGTCCCCATTGACATTGAGTGCAAGTGTTCGGAGCACCCTCATCCTGAGTTACGAGGGTTGGTTCTTATTCGAGTGCGGGTTCTAGTCATGTATGACATCGGTTCACCTGATGGCCCAGTGACTCAAGAGTTTCTGTCAGTACACGTCCATTATGATAGGATCATGTTGGGGATGTTGCCGCTACTGCCAGCTAACGAACTGGGTTGGGTGTGACTGAGAGTGACGGTTAGCAGACGAAGCAAATTTTGGACTGCTAACACTAACTGATAGACTTATGTATAGGCTTGTATGGAAAGGAAAGAAAAAGGGAAGTCAGGTTATCTTTTGATATGAAGCTGGGTATAGAAAACCACGGCAAATTTTGATGTACCGACTGGTGTTGTCTATCAGATCTATGTAAATAATGTGTTCGGCTTGACTTATAAAAATGTCTAGTAGGTGTGCATCGTTTCTAATTTTGGGATAGGGAGATGCTGATTTTGCTTCCGCTATATATATATATATTTATATACTGTGCAGGGACCGATCTAAAAGATATAAACCCCCAGGACTAATAGACCTTCAGGTCAAGCAAGAGAAAGGTAAGCGAACTGTGGCGACCCCAATGGATTGGGGGCCGTTTTGGGGGTGCCACAGATCCAAAATCAGGGTCTGCATCCTGATGGTGCCACACCAAAGCGCTCTCCTTGTACTCTATGCTTGAGCCATCAGTTGCCTCCGTGTATGATTTCATTATAGGTTCCACAATATTCTTCCAAACAAGATCAGTAGACAATGAACTAGTTTCCCGCTCAGTTGCACTGTTCCACCTGCAGGAGCAAAAGGAGCCAAAACCTTGTCTGCAAAAATTTTGTTTGTAGATACATATGCTTGCCAAAATGAACAGTCAAAATGCTCCCCATGGTCTGCTCTGGACACATGGGAAGCATGTAATGGAAAAGGGGCCATAACTGTTGTTTGTAAAATCCAAGATAAAACCTATTATGAAGATCTTGAGATAGAAAAGTTGGAACACAACTGAATTCTCAGATCGACGACTTCTTCGGTTACACTTTTTGCCCTCGAGGACCTCCTTGTAGGGCCTCGATTTGGACGGCCCCCCTCCACCATGGCTAGCAAGGGCTCGATGGCCCCCGCTCGCTGCTAGCAATGGGTGTTGAGCCCTTGCTCGCTGCCGGTGATGGGCATCGAGCCCTTGCCGGCCCTTACTAGTGGCTGGTCCGGTGTTCTTGATCTAGCCAAGAAGAAGTGAACAGGGGTGAAGAAGACAATGAACAAGGCAACCAAAAATGGAAAAAAAAAAGAACGAAAATACCCTAATCAAGCCATCGGAATATACATCGGATATGCATTTATTCATCAGCCCGCAAGTGAGGTCCTTCTTTGAGACTAAATGACCACTTTAGGTCATTATTTGAAACAAACCTCACTTCAGATCATCTTTTAAGAAAATGATGGCACTTTCGGTCCTTATTTGAGATTTTCCCTAATTCCGACATAGGAATTATAGGGTGTCACGAGTTAAGTGATATCAAAGCTTAGGTTTGCAATGGAGTGATAACATGCCTTTAGGCTGGCAGATTATTAAGGTGGATGTCTTTGCACACAAAACAGGTTTTCTTTGCTTGTTATAAGTAAGTGATTGTGGCATATATGTAAATGCTGATGAGTAAAAGCGATTTGAGTTTGTGTTTATGCCAAGTCCTTTTCACAATTACGAGATAGTATTAATGTTGTGTGCTTATGCTGTTTCACAGTAGAAACCTGAGATATTGTCCCTACTCCAGAAAATGTACTTAGTAGAAATATATCAAAGTAGGTATTTTTTTAGGGAATTGGATATATATATATATATATATATACACACACACACACACACGAGTATAATTTAATTTAGAGCAATAATCATGAACATAGTATGACCCATATGTTTCATAAATTCCTTATTATGCCTCAATTGCGTTCAATAATATCTAAAGAAGGTTTTGTCTCCCATGTATATTATGTAATATGTCAAAGTGAGAAATCATTTCTTAAATATAAAAAGTTACTGATGAGGGGCTTATTCTATTGGAACGTCTAGCGGAAAGGAAGAAGTAGGGGCGGTGCCCGAATTGCCACATGTACGTCGAGCGCCACAAAGTTTGCAATATGATCCGTTGCAGGTAATCAAGGGTGCTTGGGGACGATACTTATATAGTCCTGCTTTCATCTGCGAGTCATGTTTGGAAACAATCTGAGGGGCTTCAATTTTGACATGAATTGCAGATGCCGAACGTGGTTCTACTATGTTTGCGGGCAAAGCACAGCCAAATTTTTAGGTTCTTGCAAACGAAGCTGATTAGATACCCTCCGGCTCCGGAGAGCGGCAGCACTAACATCATTTTGTGCTGTTATTTCGGGGAAAGCGATGGGAGAATTCACCGGAGGAATCGGCATCAGCTTGAGGGGGACAAGAAGCGCCATGTAAATTTACTCCTTTCTTACTGGTGCGAAGGCTTTGTTTTTCCTTATGTAACCCTGAATTTCACATGATTCTAGTAGAGATACTATCTCGAATTGCCAAGTTGAAATCGCTCCCTAAAGATAAGCTGTCTGTCAATCTTCGATGTAGCCAAAAGGCATGTGCAAAGAGGGAGCAAAAACGGGGAGGCCGCTTGAAGAGCAATGACGAAGACGAGGCTAGTTTTTATCTAAGATTGGATAACAATCAGGTTATATTCGATGATGAAGTTGTGATATTTAGCTTTTAGATTTAGGTTGGCTCATTATCAAACTTTCGATTGCCGGTGTCAACAAAAACTTACTACGAAATATGCAGGAAGCATGTTCCATTGACCTCGAGCTTCAAGACAACGGGTGGTGCAATTATTTCTTCTACGCAGCCTTTTTTTCCTTGTGCATTACTGCGAATGAGGATGAGTGGTCCCACGTTCGATCCAGGTTTCACATTGAACTTACCCGTTGGAAGAAGTTCTCCAATTTTTGGCACCTAAAATCTAATCTAGAACATACCATGATATGCATGGAACCTGTCCTATTGGCCTCGAGCTTCAATGCCACATTGCGGTGCAACCATTCCTTTTAGAAACTGCTTGTCCTCGTACATCACCACGGTCATCGGTGACGCAGCTGTGAACATGCGCGATGCCGAGCCAGGCTCAATCCCCTCTAGTGCGAGGAGCTCCTCTCGTGAGAATCCTTTCTCGGATGGTGCAACATTCTATGAGTTGCACGTTCTAGGTTTCGTGAGGTGTTCCTGCCCAAACTCGAGTTGCCGAGAGCTCATCATGGACGAGTGTGGCCGTAGTGGCAGGGACAAAAGCTTCGAGTGTCCTAACTGTCATCGAAGCGGGGATGTTTCTGGTGTGCGAGCGCATGGATCGAAGGTCATCGATGCAGCGGAAGGCGTGATGTGGACATTATTCTATTGGAACGCCTTGTGGACAGGAAGAACTGGGTGCAGTGCCCTAATTACCACATATATGTTGGGCGCAACGGAGGCCGCCATCACATCCTTTGCTGGTAATCAAGAGTTGTTGCAGTTATCTTTTACATATTGCGATAAGACAGTACCATTCACACGAGAGGAAATCATAAGAAACTATCGTATCTGCCAATCATGTTTACAAACAATCTAAGGGGGGGCTTCGGTTTCGACATAAATTGCAGATGCCAAACGGAGTTTTGCTACATATGCGGGTGGGAAATCGGTGGGGAAATTCCTGGTTTGTGTAGACTAAGCTGCACTGGTACCCAATAGGGGGGAGCAATATTGATTACCATATTCGTTGCAGTCGTCATCGGCATAGAACGGCGCTCGAGGGGATGAGAACCGTCATAGAAAGTTTACTTAGCAAATACTTTGTTGGCATTCGCTTGAGCCTGCGAAAATCCTGTTGTTCTCTATTCATTGCCATTGATGACACTCCCACAAGGCTCTTGTTACTGTAAATCTCGTTTGATTCTAGTGAAGATACTGCCTCCAATTGCCGAGTCGAATAACATCCGAAAGAAGCTGGGGGCAAGTTTTTGTTTTAGATAGTAATAATTTTATAAATTCAATGATGAAGATGAGATATCTTAGCTTCTCGATCTAGATTCGATATCAAGCTTTGATTAGCCGGCGTCATAAATTGCGAAATATGCATGGAACGTGTCCCTCTCTGATCTCGAGCTTCAAGACAATGGGGTTGTACAATCACTCATTCGCGCCTTTCTTATAACTCATGGTTCGGCACATCAGTTAATATATCATCAATCTTGTAATTAGTAAATCTACCATTACAAGCATCCAACTTGGATATTTCTGCCCAATTTTGATTCTAGCGGAGATGTTATCTCCAATTACCAATTTATATAACTACTAAAAGATAAGGCCTCGTTAATTTTTAATTAACTACAGTAAGCATCCATATAGCTAACCCATCCTTAATTTAAAACTCGACCTTTTTTTTTTTTTCCAAAAAAGATCCCATTGTCGATTGCTTAAAAAGAATGAATTATAATTACAAGTCGGATTTAATAGGGGATGGAAATAATCTGATATGCCTCGTAGGTTGATCATGATTTATGGTCATTGATTCCTCCATGGACCACTTCCAAGAAACAAGTTATGGGATGTTTTGTAAATCATAGTGTAATAAGTCTAGCATTGCAATATTTGATTTCAATTTCAATTCTAGAGGAGATGTCATCTCCAAATTACCAAGTTGAATAACTACCAAAAGATAAAAAGTCTCTTTCTTTTTTAATTTAGTATAGTAAACCTCCGTATAGCAAACTCATCCTTAATTTAAAACTCGAACTTTTTCCCATAAAAATTCCACAAAAACCCATCAACAACAAATAATCTCTCAAAATGTATTTCTAACTATACATGAGTCCAATCTGTTATATTCAAAATCGGTGTCTTTCTCAACTCCAACATGTGTTTGCTATGGAAAAATCAATCAAAACTCTCGCATGAGGGGATAAATGTACTAGAAATACCAAAACTTGTCATGAAAGTACAATCGATTCCTAAAAATTTCAAAAAATGCAAACAAGTCCTACAACTTGTTGCAAAAGTACAATCAAATCCCAAAACTTTAAAAAAATGCAATCAAGTTATACAACTTATAACAAAAGTGTGATTGATTTTTAAAACTTTGAAAATGTTCAATCAACGGAAAGACTTGATTGGATCAATTTGACAAATTTTAGGATTTAGGACTCGATTGCACTTCCGTACTAAGTTTTAGGACTTAATTGTACTTTTTGAAAGTTTTAAGACTCAATTGTACTTTCGTGATAAGTCTAAAAACTTTCAATACTCATATTGTCTCACACGAATGAGTACTCTTTTGAGAAGCATACTTATGCCAGTTCAATTTAGGTCTTAGTCTCACAAACTCCCTATTTGCATTTTGATGTTCAATTTAGGTCTTAGTTTCACAAACATGCTAGAAAGATTGACCAACAACAAACGACTTAGGTTTTAGATTCGATTTCATATCCCTATTTGTGAGTACCATATGCAGCGAAATATGCATGAACACGTTCGGTTGGCCTTGAGGTTCCAGACCACGACATGGTACAAGCACTCCTTCTGCGGATGTTGTTTGTCCTCATACAACACTCGGAGTATCGGCGATAGAGTTCCGTGTTGAAAAAACAAGTTATCGAATAGTAAAATAGAAACAATAAGAAAATATAGATTCTAGGCTTTAATGTCGAAAGTCATATTCTAAATTTTTTAACATGAGTTTCCAAAAAAGAGATCGCGTTTTCCTTAGACTAATTGATTTTCTACAAATGAACGCATATCTTCTTCGAAACTAATTCAAACAAACGGAGTCATAATTGAATTACCAAGTTGAATAAATCACCACCAAAAGATAAGGTCTCTTTAATTTCCACATTAGTACAGCAAAAACATCCATATGACAAACCCTTCCTTAATTCAGAACTTTTGAATCATTCCCCAAACAAAACCCCACTAAAACCCATGAAAATTCGGATTTAATAGGGATAACTATCAATAATTGTTGGAGAAAACTTCTTTAATATTTTGAAGTTGACAAAACCTTTTCAAAGTTTGGTCTGAAGACTTCCAGACTTTAGTGTCAAAGTCTGAAGACTGCCGGACTTTAGGTTCAAAGTATGCCCACACTAACAGATTCGTATGGCTTATGGATGGCTTTCTAGTTAGATATAGCATCTACATGATTGACTATCTTTATTGGAATTAATTTCAATAATCAAATCTTTTGGAAGGCAAGCAAACTTGGAAAGTTCTCCTTATGAAAATCAAGATCCTAATTGTATGGACGAATAGGATTGACAGACTTTCATCACAATCATCAAATGACTCGAGATCTCCTTGATTGATTCTTTCCAACGGGTAGATTGGAAGAATTCATTTGGAAAGTGCCAATAGTCAAGAAAGTATGAAGGAGTATTTAAGGAGGACTCTCTAGTTGTTCGATAGTATGCGTGAAAGAAAAATTTCAAAGTCTAAAGCTTTCCAATTCCTTGTAAATCGAAACACTAAGCTCAAAGTTGTATACAAAAGAGAGAAACACTTAGTGAGACTTCGTGAGAGACCAGTAAAGACTCTTCACTATAAAGTCAAGATCGCACTGCTGTAAAATCTCTTTTGATTTTTAGTGAAATCCAGCCAATGGGCTATCACCGTAGGAGAGTGGACGTAAGCTTGATCTGAGCCGAACCACTATAAACCTTATGTTATTATTCTCTTCCCTAAACTCCTTTATTTTGTTTGAAGTTTTATCAAACTGCTAAAGTCTGAATTCGTTCATAGTTTGTTATTTTCTAAAAGCAAATTACTACTACTGAACCTTGCGAAAATTTTTGTCCACACCTATTCACCTCCCTCTAGGTGTTGTTACTAGCCATTTCAATTGATATCAGAGCCTGTGTGCTTATTTTATTGAAGCATTTTTACTTCTAGAGCTAAAGATCTATGGCTAGTATTTTGGCTCCAGGTTTGGTTGAAGGCCAAAGCAACACCAGATCTCCTTACTTTGATGGGAAGGAATACAATATGTGGAAAAACAATATGAAGGCATTCCTTATATCGAAAGATCCCCTGGAATGGGATGTGGTAGAAAAATGGATCAATCCCAAAGCTACATCAACCTCAAAAAGAGGAAACAAAGTTGTAGATGGTGGCAAATTGACAAAAACAGAAATAATCAAGAGATAAGTTCTTAATGCTAAAGCCATTTACTCTTTATATTGTGCTTTATCTCCTACTAAGTATAACCAAATTTCTTATTGTGAAACAGCGAAAGAAGTTTGGGACAGGTTGCACGTTACCTACAAAAGAACTGATCAAGTAAAGGAAACAAAATTCAACATTCTACTCATATAGTATAAAACCTTCAAGATGAATGTGGCATCCCAAAAATTCAAGACAACCTCTAGGTGGATTAAAGCCCATGATTAGGTAATGAAATTACCTATGGTTTATGCTTTAGCCATTGATTTTCTCTTAATACCAAGTGTTATTTAATTGTGTTCATAAGTTGTTGAAAATTAGTATCATAGGATAAATTAATGAGAATAATTTATTCTTGGCTATGCATCTCATAGATTTAATCCCTATAGATTTAAATGTTACAAGATTATGGCCATATGAAATTGTAAATTTGGAATCTATAAAAGAAAGAATTAAAAAGTGAATTAGTAAAAGTAAAATTTGGGATTTAATTAGGCTTGGGCCTTAGGCCCAAGAGTGGAATTTTAATGGGCCAAAATGGCTGGCCCATTGAAGCCCACGAATGGGCTGTTGTCGGCCACAAGGGAGGCCGGCCCAAATCCTTTCAAGCCCACTCCCAAGCCCATCTTGCATGTGCTACCCCATGCATTGGCCATTGAGGGAGGCAAATAATCATGACTAATGATGGCTTTGTGGGGAAACAAAAGAGAGGGAGAGTGGCCGGTTGAGGGGTGTCATTCGAGAGAGAGAGAGAGAGAGAGAGAGAGAGTTGCGAGAGAGAGGGGGAAACCAAGAGGGGAGGAAGAAGGAGACACTCACCGTTCGTCCGCCCGTCGCCGCCCGTCGCCCATCCGTGTGCCGTCCGTGAGCCGTCGTTCGCTTGATCTTAGAGGAAAGTTAGGATCCATTTACCACTCTTGCATGTGTGATTTGTATGTGTGATTGTTTGGTGGTAGATCTCGGATGTTTAGGGTATGCAAAAACCGAAGCTAGTGTGCTTTGCTTTTGAAATAGTTGCTGTTTTCGTGTATACCACCCGACCCAGAAACTTGTAGAGGCTTGCATGCATGTTTAGAGTTGGATTTTGACTTCGCTGCTTCATGAAAGTTGTAGAAAACATATCAAAGTATAACATAATAAAATTTGAGACAAAATGGCTGAGATTTACGGGGTGAAAACCTTCTCCTATGAAGACACTACATCTGGAACTGCTTTGTCGACCTCTTGGTGGTTTTGTGTGTTGCATGTTGCTTTTCACTGAAAATCTCACTTCGACTTCTTCATGAAAGTCGTATAGAACATCTTAAATACTAACATACTCAAATTTGAGGTAAAATGAGCAAGTTTAGCCTAGTGAAACAATTTTCCTTTGAAGATGGTGAATCTGGAAATACGGTACGGGACACCCGAGATTTCTTTGACCTATATGGTGACTATTCTTAGAGAATATCCCTTATATCCCTTAATGAAAGTTTTATGGGACCTCTTGAGGCTTAACATATCAAAATTTAAGAGGAAACGAAGAAAGATAAGTAGGTGAAACCTCGATATTTCGGAGATAGCCACACTGGACTGTTTGGTACTAGAAACAGTAACTTCGAACGCCTATAGAAAATTATCTAGAGCGAATCTGGCTTAGAAGTCTGCATGAAAAATGTACCTTAAGGTCTTGAGTACAACCTGATAAAATTTCATAATTTTCGGATGTCATTCGGGTATTTTAATCGAAATATTTCAAGAACTGCGCAATCTGATTTTATCCGAAATTACATGCTGTATTTGTGTAAACTATATCCACTTGTGCAAAACTCACTTGAGCATGTGTTCTTCATGAAATTGCTATCTTATTGCCTTGTTTATCACATGTCTTGATTTCATGATTTTTGAGAATCATATGGATATTTACTTTAAATGTTTTCTAAACTTGTGCAAGCTGGAATTTAGTAAATTACAAAAAGGCATGATATATGGACTATTCTATGTTGTATGGACTCCATGAATTGTATTGCTATGATGATGATTGGAAATGCATATATGAATTAAATTATCTTGTCTGCCATCACATCATATGCCATGTTAAAATTGAATTATAATTGAAGATGTGAACTAAGATAAGTGAGAATGCCATCGGAGATGTGAGTCGACGATGCCTCGATAGTGTCGGGATGCCTGGCTAGAAGGATAAAGGCCGGTTGCCCGGTGGCCTTGGCCGGATGCCAAAGGGTCCTCGGGAGTTTCGAGATGCCCGAAGAGTGGGGAAGCCGAAAGCCTAGCGGGTATTGTGCCAGGGGATGCCTCATGATGCCAGTTGGGGTACGAGATGCCTAGCAGGTATTGTGCCGGATGCCCGGCAGGTATTGTGCCGGATGGTTCTCGCGATGCTAGGTGGGGTGCGAATGATAAATGTGGGATGCAAACATTGGTCCCGGGAAAGAGAAATATGATGGCCCAAAATGAAAGAATGATATTGGGAAATTGAAATTGAGTTATGCATGATGATATATGTATGACATGATAATGATGAGTGCATGTGACATGATGATGATGAGTGCATGTGACATGGTGATGATGATGAGTGCATGGGTACATGATGATGGTGAGTGCATGATGTATGTGCACCTATGGCATGATGGTACATGTGATATGATAATGATGAGTGCATGGGTACATGATGATGGTGAGCGCATGATGTATGTGCACCTATGGCATGATGGTACATGTAACATGATGATGGTAAGTGTACGACATGATGGTGATGATTATATGATGATGTACGTACATGCGGTATGATGACATGTGCATGATATCAAGGTAAATTGTGCATGGATGCTTGAATGACATGTGTTATGCTATGGTTGTGATGATTGTAATGTATGATGCATTGAATGGTTTATTGGTCATTTACCTGCTGAGTGGTTGTACTCACCCCTTCGAGGACCAACATTTCAGATTAGAGAGATGTCGCTCCCTGCTGTTATGCAAGGCATCTTTTACGGCCTTCCTTCGGATGTAGAGGTCGAGTGCATGGAGATCGACTGTCCCACCATTCCTAGTCTTACATTTATTTAGGTTCGTGCGATAGTGATGTATGACGTGGGCCTGGCTGAGGGCCCTGTCATTCAGGAGTTCATATCCATTCACGTTTGTCGAGATGGAGTGATGCGTGGGATGTTGCTGCCGCCACCGCCTGATGCACCGAGATGGGTGTGAGGGCCCGTGCGTGAAGAGTAGGAGCTGCAACTTTTTGGGAAATAGCCGACACTAGTTGATGGGGGATCTTACACGATAGACATAGTGGGTCGAGTGTCTCATTTTGGGGTTATGGCCGAGTGTAGCTACAAGTCTTGGCCATTCTTTTGATGTACCGACCCGAGAAAATCCATCATGAAAATATGTAAATAAAAGTGTCTTGGCTTCATCTTTTCTTATGATGTTAGTGGTGTGCCATTGTATCATGGTTGTTGAAAGGGGAAATAGTAAGACTCGATTATGCTTTTGCAAATGAAATGTGCTGGGACCGTTTTAAAAAAAATAAATGTATACCTAGGAACTTAGGTACTTCTTTGGTAAGATGTGGTGACCTTGGGCGTTTCGGGGTGCCAAATCCAACATGGTTGGTATCAGAGCAATGGTTACAGGTGGAGTGATAAGGAGCCTCATTTGGAAATTGAGGAACATGATGACAATGCACACCATAGGATATAAAATGGAATAATTGATTAATTTTGGATAACGGGTGATGAGTATTCACTCGTAGATCCCTGGTAGTTTATTCTGAGTTGTCTTTAGGTACCAATAACATGTATATGTTACTTATGTAGTAGTAGTAGTTGCTTTGAATGGAGATAGTGAGTCTCAGATTATTTCCAAGGTAATGCTTGGAAATTGCAGGAAAGTCATGGTGCAAGCTAGAAGTGCTCATCCATCGAGGGCTGAAGCCTCTGTTGCTAGGGCTAAACCCCGAATGGAAGACATCCTGCAGGCATTGGCCAATATTGGAAATCTGATGGAAAGGTAGGCGCAGCAACAACCTGGAGCAGAACGTCGTACTCAAGGACTGGTGGAGCAATTTTTGAAGCTGAAGCCACCTAAGTTTAGTGGAATGGGAAGTCCTAAGGAGGCAAAACATTGGATTGATGGAATGGAACAAATTTTCAAGTTGTTGGACTGCAGTGATGCTTAGAAAATAACTTTGGCAGAGTACCAGCTAGAGGGAAATGCAAAGTTTTGGTGGAGAGCATCAAGGGACACAATCTTCCCACCAGGTACTGAGGTTAAATAGGAAGAGTTTGTGAGAGCTTTTAATAGAAAGCATTTTTCTGACTGTGCTAAGGATAGGAAAATTACTGAATTTGTTCAATTAGAACAAAAGGAGCTGACAGTAGACCAGTATGAGGCTAGATTTTCTAAACTGTCTAGGTATGCTCCTAGGCTAATTGAGGATCAAGAAGAGAAAGCTAAGCGGTTTCTAAAAGGGTTGAGGACTGATATTAGGAAACAACTAGTGCCTTTGAACATAAGAGATTATAATGAGATATATGAAAGGGCACAGTTGGTGGAGCAGGAGTTGGTAGGGAAACATTCGAAGAACGAGAAACCATTGTCTTTTGGTGATGTGAGACAAGGTAAGAGACCCTATACAGGTCAAGGTCAGACCTGGAAGCCTAAGAAGAAGGCAAATTTTGGGAACTCGGGAAAGGGCAGAGGTAGTCTGAATTTGGAAAGGGCACCTTATCAAAATGAGGAGTGCCGAAGGTGTAATGGTCGACATGGCCCAGGACCTTGCAATGGGCAACCAAAATGTTATAGTTGTGGATGAATAGGTCATATTAAGAGAAACTGCCCACAGGAAAAGTCGCACGCGAGTATTGGCTCGGTGCAGCATCCACAGCGGAATGCTGTTAGGCCAAACTTACCAAGGAATCCCCAGAGGCCACCAGCACAAGGAAGAGTGTATGTGATCACCCAAGAGGAAGCGGAAGCTTCCAAAAATGTTCTTTCAGGTACGATCATTATAAATGATAAAAATGCATGTGCATTGCTTGATACGGGTGCTACGCATTCATTTGTGTCTGAAAGATATAGATAGTTGAATAAGATAGAAACTATGCCTCTCGAGATGCCTCTTTCTGTTTCTACGCCTCTAAAGGATATGTTATTGTCTACGCTGGTGTGTGGAAATTGTAAGATAGCAATGGGGGGAAAGGATATGGAAATAGACTTAGTCATCATGGCCATGTATGATTCTGATGTTATCAGAGGAATGGACTGGCTTCATAAGTATCGGGCCCAGATGGATTGTTATTGGAAAGTAATCCAATTTACCCTACTTGATTAGTCTAGTTGTGAATTTCTAGGAGGTCAGACCCACCTACCTGTAGCACTTATTTCATCAATAGAAGCCCGTGCGTTACTTGAAAAAGGATGTCAAGGGTACCTGGCCATGGTTAGAGATTATACTAGGGAGGAGCCTAAGATTGATGAAATTTGGGTAGTTAATGAATTTCAAGATGTATTCCCTAAGGAATTGCCTGGATTGCCGCCAGAGCGAGAAATTGAGTTTGAAATTGAATTAATGCCTAGAACAGGACCTATATCAAAAGCCCCATATAGGATGGCCTTAGTTGAACTGAAGGAATTGAAAGTGCAACTACAGGAATTGCTTGACAAATGATTCATTAGACCAAGTGCTTCACCTTGGGATGCACCGGTCTTGTTTGTGAAAAAGAAAGATGGATCGATGCGCTTGTGCATTGATTATAGGCAGCTGAATCAAGTAACCGTTAAGAATAAATATCCCTTGTCTAGAATTGATGATCTTTTTGACCAACTCCAGGGAAGTTTAGTCTTCTCTAAGATTGACTTAAGGTCGGGATACTATCAGCTAAGAATTAAGAAAGAAGACATCCCTAAGACTACGTTTAGGACTCATTATGGACACTACGAGTTCCTTGTTATGCCACTTGGACTAACCAATGCAACGGCTGCATTTATGGATCTAATGAATAGGGTATTTAAACCTTATTTAGACCAATTTGTGATTGTTTTTATTGATGACATCCTAACATATTCGAGAGGACCTAAAGAGCATGAACAACATTTAAGGATAGTTTTGCAAACTCTAAGAGAGCATAAGCTGTATGCCAAATTTAGTAAGTGTGAATTCTGGCTGGACCAGATAATATTTTTAGGGCATGTAGTATTAGTAGAAGGAATTGCAATAGACTCGACGAAAGTTGAGATGGTAATAAATTGGCCGAGATCGATAACACCTACTGAAATATGAAGTTTCTTAGGACTGTCTGGTTACTATAGGAGGTTTATTGAAGGATTTTCACAACTGGCAGGACCTTTAACGAAATTGACTCGAAAGAACGTACAATTTGAATGGAATGGGGAATGTGAAAGAAGTTTCCAGGAGCTTAAAAGAAAATTGACCTTAGCTCCAATCTTGACTATACCAACTAGACCTGATGGTTTTACAGTGTATAGCGATGCTTTTCACAAAGGACTGGGATGTGTTTTGATGCAACATGGCAAGGTCATAGCCTATGCATCTAGACAATTGAAACCCCATGAACTGAATTACCCAACTCATGATTTGGAACTAGCAGCTATAGTGTTTGCCTTGAAGATATGGAGACACTATTTGTATGGGGAAAATTTTGAGATTTATACAGACCATAAGAGTTTGAAATATCTGTTCTCACAAAAGGAGTTGAACATGAGACAAAGGAGGTGGATGGAATTGTCAAAGGATTATGATTGTGAGATAAGATACCATCCAAGAAAGGCGAATAAGGTAGCAGATGCTCTTAGTCGTAAGTCAGCTATGGAGATGGCCAGTTTAAGAGTGGCAGAATGGAGCTTGTTAAAGTCCGTTACAGACTCAGAATTTAAATTAAAAGTAGATTGTCTTACTGGTATGCTTAGTGCATTAAGGGTTGAGCCCGAAATTATTCAGAAAATTAAGACCTTACAAGAGTCTGACCCGGAGATTTTGAAGGTGAAAGATGTGGTGTCTTTAGGAAAAAGACCAGAATTTCAAGTCTCTGATGATGGAGTGGTAAGATGCCAAGGACGACTTTGTGTTCTCGATAGCGAAGAATTAAAGAAGGAAATTCTGTCAGAGGCACATAAGAGTAATTATAGTATTCATCCGAGAAGTACAAAGATGTACAGGAACTTACGCCAGCAGTTTTGGTGGAATGATATGAAAGCAGATACAGCTAAGCATGTTTCTCAATGTTTGACGTGCCAGCAGGTAAAAGCGGAACATCGTAAACCTACGGGACTCTTGAGACCATTAGACATACCAGAATGGAAATGGGAACATATAACAATGGACTTTATACAAGGATTACCAAGGACATCAAGTAGTCATGACTCTATCTGGGTTATAGTGGACCGTTTGACTAAATCTGCTCATTTTCTAGCCGTTCGCATGGATTACCCAATGGACAAATATGCGGACATATATATAAGTCAAGTGGTATGTTTACATGGTGTCCCAGTAACTATTACCTCAGATCGAGATTCGAGATTTACTTCGAACTTTTGGCAAAGTCTTCAAATTACTTTAGGAACTAAACTCCAGTTTAGTACTGCTTTTCATCCCCAAACAGATGGACAAACAGAAAGAGTAATCCAAACATTAGAGGATATGTTAAGGGCTTGTGTGATTGATTTCAAAGGGAATTGGGATGAAAGATTGCATTTGGTGGAGTTTGCCTATAATAATAGTTTTCACAAAAGTATAGGCATGGCTCCCTATGAAGCATTATATGAAAGGAGATGTAGGACTCCTGTCTATTGGAATGAAGTAGGTGAAAGGAAATTGACAGGACCTGAATTGGTACAAGTTACCACTGAGGCTATTGAAATTATCAGAAAAAGGCTTAAAACAGCTCAGAGTAGGCAGAAAGACTACGCAGATAGACGTAGGAGGCCTTTGGAGTTTAGCATAGGAGACCATGTATTCCTTAAGGTATCTCCAATGAAGGGGATATCTCGATTTGGAGTGAAGGGTAAGTTAAGTCCTAGATTTGTCAGACCTTTTGAGATACTTGAAAGGATAGGGGATGTAGCTTATCGTTTAACGTTGCCTCCTAAGTTGGAAAATTTGCATGATGTGTTTCATGTATCGATGTTGATAAAGTACCAGCCGGATCCTGGTCACATACTTGATCATGAAGCCATTGAAGTGGATGAGAAAGTGAGGTACATTGAAGAACCTGTGCAGATATTGGATCGAAATGAACAAATTTATAGGACTAAGAAGATTCCTCTGCTTAAGGTATTATGGCGACATTATGATATGGAGGAAGCCACATGGGAAAGTGAAGATCAGATGAAGGAAAAGTACCCCTACTTGTTTCAAGAAGGCACGAGTGGTGTCTAATTTCAAGGACGAAATTCTCTAAGAAGGGGAGAATTGTGGCATCCCAAAAATTCAAGACAACCTCTAGGTGGATTAAAGCCTATGATTAGGTAATGAAATTACCTATGGTTTATGCTTTAGCCATTGATTTTCTCTTAATACCAAGTGTTATTTAATTGTGTTCATAAGTTGTTGAAAATTAGTATCATAGGATAAATTAATGAGAATAATTTATTCTTGGCTATGCATCTCATAGATTTAATCCCTATAGATTTAAATGTTACAAGATTAACACAGCAGAGTGCTGTTAGACCAAACCTACCAAGGAATCCTCAGAGGCCACCAGCGCAAGGAAGGGTGTATGCGATCACCCAAGAGGAAGCGGAAGCTTCCAAGAATGTTATCTCAGGTACGATCCTTATAAATGATAAAAAGGCATATGCATTGTTTGATACGGGTGCTACGCATTCATTCGTGTCTGAAAGATATAGACAGTTAAGTAAAATAGAAACTACGCCTCTTTGTGTTTCTACACCTTTAAAGAATATGGTATTGCCTATGCTGGTGTGTGGAAATTGTAACATAACAATGGGAGGAAAGGATATGGAAATAGACTTGGTCGTAATGGCTATATATGATTTTGATGTTATCATAGGAATGTATTGGCTTCATAAGTATCGAGCCAAAATGGATTGCTATAGAAAAGTGATCCAATTTATTTTACCTGATCAGTCTAGTTGTGAATTTTTTGGAGGACAGACCAACCTATCTATAGCACTTATTTCAGCAATAGAAGCCCGTGCGTTACTTGACAAAGGATGTCAAGGGTACTTGGCCATGGTTAAAGATTATACTAAGGAAGAGCCTAAGCTTGATGAAATTCGAGTAGTTAATGAATTTCAAGATATATTTCTCGAGGAGTTGCCTGGATTATCGCCAGAACGAGAAATTGAGTTTGAAATTGAATTAATGCCTGGAACAGGACCTATATCAAAAGCCCCGTATATGATGGCCTTAGTCGAGTTGAAGGAATTGAAAGTGCAACTATAGGAGTTGCTTGATAAATGATTCATTAGGCCAAGTGCTTCACCTTGGGGTGCACCAGTCTTGTTTGTGAAAAAGAAAGATGAATCGATGCACTTGTGCATTAACTATAGGCAACTGAATCAAGTGACCATTAAAAATAAATATCTTTTGCCTAGAATTGATGACTTATTTGACCAACTCCAGGGAAGTTCGGTCTTCTCTAAGATTGACTTAAGGTCAGGATACCATCAGCTAAGAATTAAGAAAGAAGTTATTCTTAAGACTGTGTTTAGGACTCGTTATGGACACTACGAGTTCCTTGTCATGCCATTTGGATTGACAAATGCACCAGCTGCATTTATGGATCTAATAAATAGGGTATTTAAGCCTTATTTAGACCAGTTTATGATTGTTTTTATTGATGATATCCTGATATATTCGAGAGGGCCTAAAGAACATGAACAACACTTGTGGATAGTTTTGCAAACTCTGAGAGATCATAAGCTGTATGCCAAATTTAGCAAGTGTGAATTTTGGCTGGACTAGATAATATTTTTGGGGTATGTGGTATCAGGAGGAGGAATTGCAGTGGACTTGGCAAAAGTTGAGATGGTAATAAATTGGCAGAGACCAATAACACCTACTGAAATACGGAGTTTCTTAGGACTGGCTGGTTATTAAAGAAGGTTTGTTGAAGGGTTTTCACGATTGGCAGGTCCTTTAACAAAATTGACTCGAAAGAACGCAAAGTTTGGATGGAATGGGGAATGCGAAAGGAGTTTCCAAGAGCTTAAAAAAAAATTGACCTCGGCTCGAATCTTAACTATACCAACTGGATCTAATGGTTTTACAGTGTATAGTGATGCATCTCACAAAGGATTGGGATGTGTTTTGATGCATCATGGCAAGGTCATAGCCTATGCATTTAAACAATTGAAACCCCATGAACTAAACTACCTGACACATGATTTAGAATTAGCAGCTATAGCGTTCGCTTTGAAGATATGGAGGCATTATTTATATGGGGAAAAGTTTGATATTTATACAGATCATAAGAGCTTGAAATATATGTTCCCACAAAAGGAGTTGAACATGAGACAAAGGAGGTGGATGGAATTGTTAAATGATTATGATTGTGAGATACGGTACCATCCAGGGAAGGCGAATAAAGTAGCGGATGCTCTTAGTCATAAGTCAGCTATGGAGATGGCCAGTTTAAGAATGGCAGAATGGAGCTAGTTAAAGTCCGTAACGAACTCATAGTTTAAATTAAAAATGGATTGTCTTACTAGTATGCTTAGTGCATTAAGGATTGAACCTGAAATTATTCAGAAAGTTAAGATCTTGCAAGAGTCTGACCCGGAAATTATGAAAGTGAAAGATGCAGTGTCTTTAGGAAAAAGACCATAATTTCAAGTCTCTGAAGATGGACTGGTAAGATGCTAGGGACGACTCTGTGTTCCTGACAACGAAGAAGTAAAGAAGGAAATTCCGTCGGAGGCACATAGGAGTAATTACAATGTTCATCCGGGTAGTACAAAGATGTATAGGAATTTGCGTCAGCAATTTTGTTGGAATGGTATGAAAGCAGATACGGCTAAGCACGTTTCTCAATGTTTGACATGCCAATAGGTAAAAGCAGAACATTGCAAACTTGCAGGACTCTTGAGACCGTTAGACATACCAGAATGGAAATAGGAGCATATAACAATGGATTTTGTACAAGGATTGCCAAGAACATCAAGTGGTCATGACTCTATTTGGGTAATAGTGGACCGTTTGACTAAGTCTGCTCATTTCCTAGCAGTTCGCATAGACTACCAAATGGACAAATATGCGGATATATATGTAAGTCAAGTAGAACGCTTACATGGTGTTCCAGTAACTATTACCTCAAACCGGGACTCGAGATTTACTTCGAACTTTTGGTGAAGTCTTCAAATTGCCTTAAGAACTAAACTCCAGTTTATTACTGCTTTTCATCCTCAAACAGATGGACAAACAGAAAGAGTAATCCAGACATTAGAGGATATGTTAAGGGCTTGTGTGATTGACTTTAAATGCAATTGGGATGAAAGATTGCATTTGGTGTAGTTTGCTTATAATAATAGTTTTCAGAAAAGTATAGGCATGGCTCCTCATGAAGCATTATATGGAAGGAGATGTAGGACTCCTGTCTGTTGGAATGAAGTAAGTGAAAAGAAATTGACAGGACCTGAAATGGTACAAGTTACCACTAAAGCTGTCGAAATTATTAGGAAAAGACTTAAAACAACTCAGAGTAGACAGAGAGACTACGCAGATAGGCATAGAAGGCCTTGGGAGTTTAGTGTAGGAGATCATGTATTCCTTAAAGTATCTCCAATGAAAGGAATATTGCGATTTGGAATGAAGGGTAAGTTAAGCCCTAGATTTGTCGGACCTTTTGAAATACTTGAAAGAATAGGAGATGTAGCTTATCGTTTGGCGCTGCCTCCAAAATTGGGAAATTTGCATGATGTGTTTCATGTGTCGATGCTGAGAAAGTACCAGCCAGATCTTGGTCACATACTCGATCATAATGCCATCGAAGTAGATGAGAAAGTGAGATACATTGAAGAGCTTGTACAAGTGCTGGACAGAAAAGAGCAAGTTCTTAAGACCAAGACAATCCCACTGATTAAGATATTATGGCGACATCACAATATGGAGGAAGCCACATGGGAGAGTGAAGATCAGATGAAGGAAAAGTACCCCTACTTGTTTCAAGAGGCATGAGTGATGTCTAATTTCGAGGAAGAAATTCTCTAAGGAGGGGAAAATTGTGGCATCCTAGAATTTCTTGTTAACCCTTAGAGGTGCTTTAATTCATGTTTTGTATTGAGATTTTGGCCAAGCTTTTGGTGAGTAATTATTTGATAAGAAAATTCTATTTTTGGCCATGTGATTTATGGGTTGGAATTTATTAAATTAGGTCACAAATTTTTATGAATTATAAATTTCAATTAGGTGCTTATATAATTAAGGTTTAAGGTGCATTATTAGGATGAGGGTGGGCTAGACATTTAAAGACCAAACCAGCCCATAGCCCCACCCTTTCTCGACCGGCCCACGAAGCCCAACGAGGAGAAGCTGCCGTCGACCCAAGGCTGGCCCAAGCCCATGAAGGGCTGTTGTCGCACGAAGGAGGGGGGGGGGAATCCGGTTTGCATACCTCCCCCCATTTGTCCCATGGTGATGACCAAGTGTCACCCATGCAAAAAGTGATGATGGCTAATGATGATGGGAAGGAAATTAGGGAAAATGATGGCCAGTTTAAGCGAGAGAGAGGGAGAGAGAGAGGAGGGTTCGTCCGAGAGAGAGAGAGAGAGAGAGAAAGAGAAGGAAGAAAGGAAGAAAGGAAGAAGGGAAGAAGGAAGGAGGAGGGGTCGTGCGTCACCGTCTGTCGCCGCTGTGTCCCGCCGCCATTGTGCTCGCCGTTGCTCGGTCTAGAAGCAAGTGAGATCCTTGATCTACTCTTTCATGCAGTATTTAGTGTGTGTGATTGAATGGTAACAATTTCGGACATATAGAATGTGAAAAATTGAAGTTTTAAGAGTGGTGTTCTAGGCTAGTGTACTGTTCTTGAGGAAACAGCTCGACCTTGGAAGTTCTAGTAACTTGCATGTGAAGTTCTAGTTGAATTTTGGCTTTGACTTATCAATGAAAGTTGTAAAGGACTTATTGGAGTATAACATACTCAAATTTGGGACAAACAAAACAAGTATAAGTGGGTGAAATCGTTATCCTTTGGAAAGACCGCATCTGGAAATTTCGGTACTAGGAATAAGGGTTTCAACCATCCATACTTAATTACCTAGGACGAATCTGACTTTGATGTCTTCATGAAGTATCTACCTTATGGTATTTTCTATCACATAGTCAAATTTCATTTTGAAGGTCATTTGGGTATTTAATCGAAAATGTTTCTAAAACTGTGCAATCTGATGTGTTCGGACTTTGTAAGTTGCAATGCGTGGACTATATCGTTTTTTATGAGGTTTTTATGGAAACGTATTCTGCATGAAATATCTCTCTTCATGTATTCCCTACAAAATATTCAAATTTCGTAATTTTTGAAGTTCATTTGCCTATTTAACCAAAAATATTTCAAAAACTGTGCAAGTTAAACCGTTAGAATAGTAGTGCTGTGATGCATGGTCTATACCGAATTATATGGGGATCTTTTGGTGTAATTTTCTGCATGGAATATCTGCCTTTATGTCTTGACTACCACACGTTTGAATTTCATAATTTTTTAAGGTCATTTGGGTATTTAATTAAAATGTTTTCTAAAACTGTGCAAGCTGGATTGTGCGAATTTCAAAAGCTGTAATGCATGGACTATCCTGCTTTGTATGAAATTCTGGTGGTGCTGTGTTCTTCAAGAGATAAATGCCTCTAAAGCTTGTCTACGATGTATTAAATTCTTAGAAATTATTAGGGCCAATCATTAAATTTTAAGAAGTGTAAATTTAAAGAACGCATTCCGTTTCTAAAATAATAGCAATAATCCATGAGTTTGCCCCATGAATTATATTGTTTTTAATTGATTTAATCTTGCTGCACATGTGATGATATTTGGCATTACATATAAAAATCAAAAGCTGAAATTGACCTGGTTGCCATCACATCATGTGCCATGTTGATATTGAGACACAATTGTGAATATGAATTATGATAAATGAGGATACCATCGGAGATGTGAGCCGACAATGCCCCGGGAGTGTCGGGATGCTCGGAGGGGAGTGCTGGATGCCCGGAGTGTGTGTGCCGGATGTCCTCGGGAGTTTCGAGATGCCTGGGATGTGGGGGTGCCGGAAGCCTAGGAGGTGCGGAATGGGGGGATACCTCATGATGCCAGTTGGGGTACGAGATGCCCAGAGGTCTGTGCCGGAGGTTCCTCACGATGCCAGGTTAGGTGCGAGTGATAAAATGTGGGATGCAATTACTGGTCCTGGGAAAGAAAAATGTGGTGACCCAATTGAAAGATAAAAAGTTGAAATTGAATCATGCATGGTATGGTGACATGTATGCATGGCTGTATGATATGATATGTATAAGTGCATGGTGGTATATGCACATAAGACATGGATATGCATGAATGCTTGATGATGAGTGCATGGTTGTATATGCACCTATGGCATGATTGTATATGCATGAATGTTTGATGATGAGTGCATGATGGTGTATGCACATATGGTATAATGACATATGCATGGCTACAAGGTAAGTTATGCTTGGATGCATGAATGATATGTACTCTACTATGATGTCATGATTGTTCTATTTGAGGCATCGAGTAGTTTAATGGCTCTTTTACCTGCTGAATGGTTGTACTCACTCCTTTGGGGACTAACATTTCGGATTAGAAAGATGCCTCTTCCTCCGATCACGCGGGGTACCTTTTACGGCCTTCCATCTGACGTGGAGGTCGATTGTATGGAGCTTGATTGTGTCACCGTCCCTGGTCTGACGTTTATACGGGTTTGTATGCCGGTGATGTATGATGTGGGCCTAGGTGGGGGCCCAGTCATCTAGGAGTTTTTGTCGGTCCGCGTCCGCCGTGATGGAGTGAGGCGGGGGATGTTGCCATCGCCGCCGCCACCGCTTGACGCACTGGGATGGGTGTGATGGCCCGCGTGAGGAGTTGGAGCTGACACTTGTTGGAGATAGCCGACACTTGTAGATGGAGGGTTATACGTGATCGATATAGAGGGTCGAGATCTCTCTTTTGAGCTATCGCCGGGTTTAGCTAAATGTCTTGGCTTTTCCTTTTGGTTGTACCGACCCAAGAAGTCCATCATGAAAATATAAATAAAAAGTGGCTCGGCTTTATCTTTTCTTGTGGTGCGTTGTTGGTGTGCATTGCATTATGGTTATTGGAGGGAGAAATGGTAAGACTTGTTTATGCTTCCGCTAATAAGTTGCACTAGGACCGTTTCGAAAAAAAAAAAAAAAGCCTATGAACTACGGTTCTTCTTTAACTCCGAAACAAAGATATGTAACTGGTATTCATTTGGTGGAGCGATAGGTATCTATGGCAACCTTAGTTGTTTGGGGGTGCCACATGAGATGGATCGCTCTATGTTGGTTGTTTGGTATTGTTATAAAAGGTGACCTTTTGGACTATTAACTATAAAATAAATGAGGTGTTGGGTCTGAACACCAAAACTTATTTGCTCAATAAAACAATAAGGTTTTAAACTAAGCGCATGCAAAGTTTGACGGTTTAATTTTGAGTACGTGAGTACCTCCGAATTTATTTCTAAAGGCTTGAACAAAAATAAAAAGGGGGTTGCTAAAGGTTTGTTTTCAAAAGAGAGGGTTGGAAAAGAAATTAGGTGCGTGTAAAGTTTGGCAGGTTAATTTCAAATATGAGACCCCGTACAAATTTATTTTTGGAGAGCTTGACTCATCCCAAGGTGAAGAAGAGCATTTCCTTCTCTACCCAAACACTGATACTCATTGCTTTAACCAATTTTAGCCTAATTGTTCATTTCTGAACCCTGAGCGGTGATCATCTCCCTTCACTGGGGCAAGGCATAAAAATTGACCAAATACAATAGATAGTCACGAGAAAATGTGAAAAGTATCTTGAAAGTCATAAGAGCTACAAAAGTTCAAAGAGCAAAAAAGTTTGACAAACTAGGGAGCATGAAAAAGCAATGTGCCTAATAAAAGCAAGGCCAATGACTGTTAAGAAAAAAAGTCAAAATGCCGCATCTTATATGAAAAAAATTATCAATGTCAAAGTGCTTGCGTAAAAAAATCATCGCAAGTACAAAGAAAATTTGAAAATGGAGCAAAGCTCCCATGCGGAATTGATTAGTCAATGGACTTTCAAGATGCGCTGTGTTTCAAAAGTCAAATGATCTTGAAAGATCAAGTGACCTGGTCACGATGCCGTGATGATTACCGACTCTTAAAAACTCTCTTGAAAATTTTAAACCTTTCGAGCCTCTCCCGAGCCAACATTACAACCCTCTTTCAAAGTTTCTTCTGATTGGGATGGTTTGAGTGAAAGTGGGAATATCACCAAGAAGCTACTACTTGAATGAGTGGAAGTAATTCTATCTTGTCTTATCTTCCAAGTTCTTGACTTGTAAATCCGATGAAGATAGCGACAAATGTTCATTTACTAGCCTCAAAGCAATAATTCTTTTGTGTAAGCCCTAACCGAGCCTATATTGCGGTCCTTTCAAAAGACCTTTTTGATCGATTAGATTGTGCTCATCGCGAATGTTTCTGAAAGCCTTTATCATGGGTTATGTGAGATACCCTCAGCAATAAGTTATTTCCCACATGAATAGATGAGATTAAGCAACCATTTTATCAAGAGTGTGTGAGAAGCCCTTTTTGACTAAGAAGCTCTAGTTTGGCATACTTAACGAGCCTTGTTCACAAGTCGTAGCTGTTCTTATAAGAACTCGACTCCTAGAGAATTTGATAATTAATAATACATCCCCAAGCAAAATGACAATTTTGTGCCACATGATGCTAATTTACATCAAATGCTTTTCTAAAGCAGTTGGATTTAGCTTGATTAGCTTGTTCAATTAATGTTGTAATATTGCTAATACATCTCTTGATGACATCTCTAATGACATTTGCTCAAGTTGAGTTTGACAAAATTCCTCAGTGAAGCCATGCAGTTTTAAAGGGGTTAGCGAGTGCTTCCCTAAAATCAAGGTTCATGGTCAACCTTAAACAATATCATCTCCAAAGTTTCATGATTAGCCTCAAACCATGTCATCCACACGATTCCTGGGTCTATCCTTAAACCACACGGTCGGTGGGTTTATCCTTAAACCATGGGGTTGGTGGTTTTTCCTAATCCATACGATTCGTGGGTCTATCCTTAAACCACATAATTCTTGGGTCTATCCTTAAACCACACGGTTGGTGAGTTTATCCTTAAAAACTACAAGATTCATGGGTCTATCCTTAAACCACATGGTTGGTGGGTTTATCCTTAAACCACGAGGTTGGTAGCTTTTCCTAAACCACACAGTTCGTGGGTCTATCCTTAAACCACACGCTTGGTGGGTTTATCTTTAAACCACATAGTTGTGAGTCTATCCTTAAACCACATGATTTGTGGGTCTCCTTAAACCACATGGTTGGTGGGTCTATCCTTAAACTACGAGGTTAGTGGCTTTTCATAAACCACACGGTTCGTGAGTCATCCTTAAACCACATGGTTGGTGGGTCTATCCTTAAACCACAGGGTTCGTGGCTTTTCCTAAACCGCACGATTCGTGGGTCATCCTTAAACGCACGGTTGGTGGGTTTATCCTTAAACCACGGGGTTGGTGGCTTTTCCTAAACCCCACTATTCATGGGTCTATCCTTAAACCACGAGATTTGTGGGTCTATCATTAAACCACACAGTTTGGGGGTTTATCCTTAAACCACGGGGTTGATGGCTTTTCCTAAACCATACGATTTGTGGGCCTATCCTTAAACTAGACGGTTCGTGGGTCATCTTTAAACCGCACAATTGGTGGCTTTATCCTTAAACCGTGGGATTGGTGGCTTTTCCTAAACCACACGGTTCGTGAGTCTATCCTTAAACCACATGATTCATGAGTCATCCTTAAACCACACGGTTGGTGGGTTTATGCTTAAACTACGAGGTTGGTGGCTTTTCCTAAACAACACGGTTTGTGGGTCATCCTTAAACCATACGGTTTGTGGGTTTACCCTTAAACCACGGAGTTGGTAGCTTTTCCTAAACCACACGGTTCATGGGTCTATCCTTAAACCACATGATTCGTGAGTCTATGTTTAAACCACACGGTTGGTGGGTTTATCTTTAAACCACGGGGTTGGTGGCTTTTCCTAAACCACGCGGTTCATGGGTCATCCTTAGACAACACGGTTGGTGGGTTTATCCTTAAACCACGAGGTTGATAGCTTTTCCTAAACTACACGGTTCGTGTGTCATCCTTAAACCACACGGTTGGTGGGTTTGTCCTTAAACCACGAGGTTGATGGCTTTTCCTAAACCACATGGTTCGTGGGTCTATTCTCAAATCACACAGTTTGTGGGTCATCCTTAAACCACATGGTTGGTGGGCTTATCCTTAAACCACGGGATTGGTGGCTTTTGCTAAACCACACGGTTTGTGGGTTATCCTTAAATCACAAGGTTGGTGGGTTTATCCTTAAACCATGGGGTTGGTGGCTTTTCCTAAATCACACGGCTTGGTGGATTCATCCGTAAACCACACTTGTCCACATCCTAGTTCAAACATGTTCGTACACGGTGAGACCTACCTCCTAGTTGAAACCTGTTCGTAGACAATGAGACTATCATCCGGTTGAAGCCCGTTCATACACGGTGAGACGTCCCTCCCAGTTGAAACCTGTTCGTACACGGTGAAACTATCATCCGATCAAAACATGTTTGTACACAGTGAGACCTACCTCCAAGTCGAAACTCATTCATACACGGTAAGATTATCATCCGGTCGAAACCTGTTCGTACACAGTGAGACCTCCCTCCCAATCAAAAGCCGTTCATACACGATGAGACTATCATTCGGTCAGAACCCGTTTGTACACGGTGAAACCTCCCTTCCTATCGAAACCCGTTCATACACGGTGAACCTATCATCCGGTCGAAACCCGTTCATACACGGTGAGACTTCCCTCCAGTCAAAACCCATTCGTACACGGTGAGACATTTCTTCCGGTCGAAACCCATTTGCATACGGTGAGACTATCCCTCCCAGTCGAAACCCATTCGTACACGGTGAGACCTCCATCCCAATCGAAATCCATTTTTACACGGTGAGACCTTTTATCCAGTTGAAACCCATTTTTACATGGTGAGACCTTTTGTCCAATCTAAAACCACACAGTTCGTGGGTCATCCTTAAACCATACGGTTCATGGGTCATCCTTAAACCACACGATTGGTGGATCTTTCCTTAAACCACGCTTTTAAAATGTTTATGAGTCATCCTTAAACTGCAATTTTCAAAAGGTTCATGTTCATTCCTCAAATCATGCATTTTCAACTCGGTCGAAACCCATTGTTACACAGTGAGACCTCATTCCTCCCCGTCTTCCTATGACACGGAGAGCTTTGTAACCTGGAGTCCTTCTTCTTATGACACAGAGAGCTTTGTAGCCCGGAGAGCTTTGTAGCTCGAAGTCCTTCTTATGACACGAATAGCTTTGTAGCCCAAAGAGTTTTTGTAGCCTGGAGTCCTTCTTCTTATAACACAGAGAGCTTTGTAGCCTGGAGAGCTTTGTAGCCCAAAGAGCTTTTGTAGCCTAGATTCATTCTTCGTATGACATAGAAAGCTTTGTAACCCGGAGTCTCTCTTTCTTCTTATGATACGGTGTACTTCTGTAGCCCGGAGTTTTTCTTCCTCTTATTGAAAAGATGTGCTTCCATAGTTATGAGTTCTTTCCATCGACTTGATACGTGCCTATGCACCTAGGGTCTCTCTATCGCCAAAATAATTTAAGTGCCTTTTATCTTTGAATGGAACCTCTTCGAGCTCCCGTTCAAAGAGGGGCAGCTGTGGACACCTAAATTTTACAATTTTATTTATAACTTAATCATGTACAAAATTAGGAATTAGTCACTAAAAAAAACAACAAAAACAACAAAAAAAAAAAAAACAACAACAACAACAACAAAAAAGAGGAAAAGAAAACGTGGAAGGGGCTGGGCCGAATCTCGCCTTGGCCCGACCCATGCCGCCTTCTTCCTCCTTCATCTTTGCGCGTGAAACCCTAAAAGGAGGGAGCTCGACAAAAGGGAGCAAAAAGGAGAATAGAAAGGGGAGCTCGAGGGAGAGAGAACGCAAAAACAGAGAGCCAAAGAAAGCGAACCAGAAAGAAAGAAGTAGAAAATAGGGAGTAAAAAAAGAGAAAGAGACAAAGAGAGAGCAACGGCGGGGAGAGGGAGAGCCCTATGCCGGACCGCCTCCGTCTCACTAGAATCTGCCACCGTCGCGTGACTCGACACCAGCGCGCCGCGCGACCCGACGCCAACAACTGCGACCCTACGCTACCACCATGCTGCTGCCTTGCTGTTCCGCCATATCTTCATCTCACCTCGCCGCGCCGACAACATGCCTTCACACTACACCACTGAGCCATCCGTGACGCCCCTGCAGCACTCGATCCTTCACCGTGCCGACGCTAGCAGCCTGCTCCACATCTCTGCCTGTCATTGCCTCCACGAGTCCGCCTTATTGCATCTCCATCGCTATGCCCCCTGCACCGCTCGCCTTCCGTTTGCTGCTGACACCCGAGTCTTGCGCCCAGCTCCACCGGCTATCCCCCTCGCTACACATCTCCGTTCGTGCCTACACCTCTGCCCCAACGTCCCCTGCTGCCATGCCTTCCTCTGCCCGAAGCCGCTGCGCCATCGCAACACCAATCCGAACCTGTGACGCCAGCATCCAAGCCCATCGCCAAGCCTCCTCATCACGCGACCTGCTACACCACCGGCACCTTTGCTACTTGTCATTGTTGCTACCGCCGTCAATGCTACCATCCGTCACCACCGCCACCAGCGCCGCCAAGAAACCCTAGGGTTTCGGCCAAAAAATCAGGTCGGATGCGAGTCGCGAACCAAGTAGGGTTTTTGAGCTATTTGGGCTGGTTTTAGGCTTTTGGGCTTTTGGGCTTTTAGACGTTTGAGCTTGTGGGCTTTTAGACTTGTGGGCCTATGGGCTTCTTTCCTTTAAAAAAAATTAGACTAGACTAGGCTTGCACATCAGGCCCATCTCGGCTAGGTTTTCGCCGGCCATGGGCTGTGCGGCCCAGCCCGGTCTGGGTTCGGGCTATTTGGCCCGATCTTGGGCCCTTTTCACCGAACCGGGTTGGACTCAACCCGAGGATCTGACCTAGCTCATTTTAAATATATTATATTATTATAATTTTTTAAAAAAATATTTTAAAAATATATATTTTTTAAAAATAATAAAAAAATTAAAAGAAAAATTAAAAAAATTAAAAATTTTCGAAAATTAAAAAATGTAGGGTTTGGTTAGGAATTGCCATATTTTGCATTCTTAGTGTAATTAGGCCTGCGTTCATTTGCTCATATTTTGATTATATTGTATGTTTAATTTGTATATCTAATTATATTTAATTGTATGTGTTTAATTTTACTGCAATTAGGATCTTGGTAGCTATAATTATTATTTTAATGTTTCCGCACCCGCATAATCACCTCACATATTAGTGGATAGGTAGAAAATCAATCCAAACTGCCTGCCAAAAAATCATTTTGTTAAAATGAACAAGATTAGGTACTGAAAGGGCACTAATTGGTTAATTAGTGTAATCAAGTCACCGACCCTAGATTCTCTAGTTGCATAAGGAGTGAGGTATACTCTCATACCTCACTTGGTTTCTAGCCGACCCCAATAAGCCTGTGGCAACTCCTTTTTTGCGAAATTTTTTATGATAGCCCAATGTCACACGAGGCATGGGCTTGGGAGAGCTCACGCTTAATCATGGGCCTTAGGCCCATCCTTTAGGCAATACCCCTAAACTTGTTCCCTTCCCTCGAAGGATAGGTCGCGACAACAATGTGGAGGGATTCACCATTCCTGCTATCAATTGGCAATGTTCAAGCTTCTCTCTTGGTGGAGTCTTCGTCATCATATCGGAGCCATTATGATCCATATGAATTTTCTCAAGTTCCAACAACTTTTCATCTAGAACATCCCTTATCCAATGATATCTAACATCAATATGTTTCGATCTAGAATGAAAAGATGAATTATTACCAAGATGAATTGCGCTTTGATTATCACAAAATAGCACATACCTCTTTTACTTGAACCTAAATTTTTCTAAGAACTTCTTCATCCATAGCATCTCTTTACTAGCTTTAGTCCCCCCATTAAATTCAGCTTCGATTGTAGAAAATGCAACACACTTCTGCAATTTCGATTTCCACGACACAACTTCACTCGCAAAAGAAATCAAATAACCAAAAGTAGATTTACGAGTATTAATATCTCCTATCAAGTCAGAATTTGTGTATCCAACTAACTCAAGGTTCTCGGTCCCAAAACTGAGTTTCAACTTTGAAGTTCCCCAAAGATACCTCATAATCCACTTCATTGCATTCTAGTGCTCTCTGCCTAGATTTGACAAATAGCGACTAACAACGCCAATTGCGTGCGCCAAGTCTGGGCATGTACATACTATCGCATACATTAAGC